>OY728158.1:1860649862-1861167419 GCA_963277665.1 Viscum album
TGCAGTACGCAATACCGAGTTTCACTAAACAATGATATGCTATTAAAATATTATTATAACTAGCCGTTATGAATAGTAATAACCACCTTTTAAAATTTTAGAAATTTTAGCTCTCAAAATGGACTTCATTTTTGGATTCGTAGTATCGAATTTAGCCTAAGGTGAAATTTTGGAACTTTTCGGATAACTTTCATATTTTGATGAATAGTGAAAATTACTAAATTTTAGTTAAAAACAACTTTTTCAATCGAAATAATTAATAGTGATAAATTATTAATTTGAGTGGTTTTAAAGTATATTTAGAATATATTTTTACAATTTAATACAATGTTGGTCATTGGATGTAATTTCACATTTAAACCAGACATAAACAAGTGTCAATCTTTTGATAGATATTGTTTCTTAAAAACACGCTATTTGTTTTAACAGTGGGATTTAATTATAAAATTAATTAATGCAAATTCTATGATATGAATTTGGTAAAATAGACTTCATTTTTGAATTCGGAATATGAAATATAGCTTAGGATGAAATTTTGGCATTGTTCTGAAAAACATCAATTTTTGATGAATAGTGAAACTACTAAGTGGTAGTTAAAAAACTGAATTTTTCATAAAACTTAATTTTACCGCTTCTGTGATTGGAATTTCAAAAATCCTAGATACACGGTTGATGTCAGTAAGTAAAATGTGGTTCAATGAGATAAAAATAATTTTTGGTGAATAGTAACATTTTTACTTTTATTTACCACGGTTAAAAGTAAATAGGGTGATTAAGGATAAGAATGATATTAATATTACCCTAACACATGTACTAATTCTATTGGACAAGTGTATCTCGACCAAAAACAACCTTAAGTGTAAAATATTATCATTTAGGTCCACTTGGATTAGATTATGACATTTAATATTATTTTATTTAATGAATAGTTAAAATAGTTAAAATCGAAGTTTAATAACTAAAACATTTTTAATATGGGTTTATACATAAGATAAATTCGATTATAAATATTCCTTAGAAATATAAAATTCTTTCCTACATAATGATATTTTATTTATAATTTTTATACTTTAAATAAATTAATTTATTTATGACACAACGATGATGCAGTAATTACCCTTTTAAGGAAATGTTAACATAATTGATGTTATAAATGCTCAAATAAATGTAATTTGAGACTTTTTATGAATTCCACTAATTTTCTAGGTTACTATTATATATTAGTGTTGATTTAATCAACTTGTTTCGAAAATATAATTCTGTTATGACTTTCACAAAAATCATATATCAAATAGTGTCAAAATTGACACAAAATAGTTTTTAAATCACATATTATAATATTGATTGTTATTTTATTCCTAAAAATCTAAGGTTCGGCCAAATGACTTAGATAAGGATATATATATTAATAATAAACAACTTGGGGTTCGTTTGGCATGTTATAGTAAGTGTATTAACCATATAGTGTAAGAAAACAAAAAGACACGGTAAAAGTTAAATTATTTAACTTAGAGTTAAATCTAATTGATAAGGTTAAAATAATAACCTAAACTTGTATAAATCATATTGGTTGATATTATTTCTACCCATCCCCACTTTAGCTTCGAAATAAGACCATTTGGAACCATTATAAACCGAATTTGACCTTAATATAAAATAATATTTTGAGATTTTCCTAAGATGCCCCTCTCCTCCCTTATAAAAGGGCACCTCCTCCCCCTCCTACTCACACAAATTTGAGCACTCAAGCTCGGCCAACCCCTGCCAAAATCCCTTCTCCACTTCCCTAGAATAATCCTAGAGGCCCTGGTCTTCTTCAAAGACCAATCTTAGTTCCCTAAGTGGAGGATTCAAAGAGGCGTTTCAAAGAAGAGGTAATATCCATTACCGATATTTTCAATTTCTTTCTTCTTCAACTTCTTCTTCTTTAGTTGTTTCATGATAAAGTAATAACATCAGTATTACTTAAATACTTGTATGTTATTATAAATATGAAACAACCCTAATCCACCTTCTATCCGTCCTACGGAAAAAGGAAATCACTGCGCGTGCGTACGTACGGAATACCGTCTCCACGCCGTAGTGTAATCTATTTTCTGCCACCACCTTAATTGGATGGGTATAATGGTGTAATGAGTAGCTATATATAATTATTATAAAGTGATATTGATACTGAAATATTATACATACACTTCAACACAATTCCACGACCATGGGAACGATATCATCGCTCGTGCGTACGTACGGACTACCGTCTCCACGACGCGATGAGATTCATTCTCAATGAATAACCATTCATGAATGATTATAAAGTATATATAATAAGTACTAATGAAATATATGACATAATAATGATACTGGATTTATGTATATTTATATGTATGTCATCTACTTAATTCCATTCAATTCAATAAGGAAACGAAAACAGTGTTCATGCGTACGTACGGACTACCGTCTCCATGAACGGTGTATTTCATTCCATTTATCGATATATTATATATATATATATATATTCTGAATATATATTATATATAAATCATGTTTTACATTCTGTATATAAGTAATCATGATCCAAGTAATCATATTAATAATTACAAGTTAAAAACACGAACGACAAATGAGACGATTTTACCCAAAACGCTACTTTAACATGAATTTACAAAAGAACGGGTAATATAAAGTCATAAGTGGACCATATATGATATAATATAAATGAATATGATTCTGTAATAAGTCAATAACGTGATTTAAATCATTATACAGGAGTTTCGGACACTTACGAAGCAAATCGGACCTAAGGTAAGGGAAAATATCACAATCTCATTTTTATCCGAGATTGTTTTTACTTTGGCATTTACTGGGGTGTATTTTATTATAAACATCCATGTTTCCTCAATATGTAATATTATTCCCATTCACCTACAATTGTTTAAATCCTATTTTACCCTTAGGTGAGTTTTTAGTAAAAGATATGAAAGGAATCTTTTGTCGTTTTTCGTACGAGGTACTTTTTTTTACTTTTCCGACAAAAGTACGAAGAATGTTTTTTTAACTTATACGGCATGAATGGATTTTTAAAACATTATTTCCAAGAAGCTTCCTTTACAAGTTTTCAAGTTTATTTTTAATCAACTTCTTTTAGTTTAAAGTTGTATGACATGTTAAGAAAGGAAAAATGTTTTTGAAGAAGAAAGGATATTTTCCTCAAGAATGGAGTTCAAGTGTTTTATCAAAATTATTTTCCATCTATGATAATAAAGGGTTATGTTTTTATCCCTATTATTACATTGATTTGATTATGTTGTGATGGAATTATTTTTATGAATTCCTTTATCTTATATGAATTGTTTTATGATGTCATGATGTTTAAGATTCCCATTTGTATTACATGGGTTATGCAATGATATATGATTTATAATTTTGTGGCACACATAAGAATGGTATCATTATGAGATGGGTGGGACATATATCTCCCTCCAATGCATTGGGTAAAGATTTTATATCTCATGAGATAGACATGGCTGGAACGGTAGGTTATACCGGTTCAGTGAAACAGGACTGGAACGAGGGTGACTCGGTTCAGAAAGGGACTTTGTCCACTAAGCTATTCTTGGCAATGAGTCTTGACTAACAAGAAATGATTCTCTATGATTATGTGTGTATGCCACAAAGTTTCATGTTTTAAGTTATGATTATTGTGATTACATTTCACTGCCATGATTTACCCCATGTTATGAAATTATGATCTCTTTTGCAGGTTAAGATTTCCAAAAGTTATGTTCTTATGAATATGATGTGATTGATTTTTCTTTTGTTTACCCTTACTGACCATTTGAGCTCACCCTTTTATGTTTTCTTTTCCCCAGGATATAAAGAAAGGTTTTAGGTAAAAAAAAAGGGAAGATCTTTATGGGAGAAATTGAAGATCTTTCACCACGATTAGAAGATTATGTTCCGAGTTTCCAAAGACACTAAACTATTATGATCCTTGTGTGTGTGTTTTTGTTATGTACTAAGTATTACGCAAATGTAATGTAATGTCAATGTACGTCAAGCTTCGGGTCTCTACAGTTGGTATCAGAGGAAAGGTTTAGCCAACCTTTGGAAACTAGGATGCGAAAACGTTAGTGAGATCCCTAGAGATATTTCTAAGGTATGTCTAGTTATGTCCCTAAGGTTAAGTATATGTATAGGTTATAGTACTAGAACTATGCTAACGATCATAGAATTAAACCTAAGATTTTAGATATTGAAGGTACTCCCCCTTTATTATGTTGTTTTCCCTAGCATGATTTTTGCCTCTCACACTATTCTTTTTGGGTTTTAGACGATGGCTGGAACCCGAAGGAACCGTGTTGATCAATGCAATAGACAATGCAATGATTGTCCTCCTGAACAAACAAATGTTATGGGAGATGGAGTGAAAAATCTTATTGTTATCCTTACACAAGCTATGAATCATTCTGGACTTCCAAATGAGCAGAGAAAGGAACAGTATTCTATTGAGTCCTTCATGAGGCAACGTCCACCTTCTTTCAGTGGGACTTCCGATCCACTTGTTGCTGAACAATGGATCAGTACCACTGAAAAGATATTTTTAGTTCTTCAATGTTCTGAACATGATAAAGTCATCTTAGCAGTATATCGTTTGGAAGGTGAAGCTGATCAATGGTGGAATCTTATCAAGAATACGAGGCAAAGAGATGAAATTGAGTCCATGGAATGGGACGAGTTCAAGAACTTGTTTTTCAGTAAGTACTTCCCTCGTATTCTTCAAAAAAAGATGGAAAAGGAGTTTCTTGAGCTGAAGCAGAAGGTTGATGAATCTGTTGGTATATACGAAGCAAATTTTACAAGACTTGCAAGGTATGCATCTGGCATTATCATCCAACCTGAAAGTAAAGTTGATCGATTTTTCAGTGGCTTAAAACCAAGTCTTCGAAGGGCATTAGCTATAAGAGACTTTAGTAGCTATGAAGAAATTGTGCGTTGTGCTATCAAGGTAGAAATGTAAGTTGGTGTTACATATCCATCTCATGGTTTTGACAAGAAACGAAAGATGGAGTTCAAGGAGAAATCTCAGAATAATGGTGAAAAGAAGATGAATGTTTCCTTATGCACAAAGTGTGGAAAGAAGCATGGTGGAGATTGTCTTAAAGGGACTAGAAAATGTTTTAAGTGTCGAAAAGAAGGTCATCGAGCAGCTGAGTGTCGAAGTAATGGAAAAAGGGATTCTAATGATGTGAATAAAGAAAACACTGCAGAGAACGCACCACCAACACTTCAATGCTTCAAGTGCAAGGAAATGTGGCATTATGCTAATAAATTCCCTAATCCAAGGGTTAGTGATGATCGACATGAGCAACCGCTTAAGGCAAAGGACAAAGGGAAGTCACATGCGATCACCATTGGCGATGTTGAATATGATAATGATATGGTGGAATGATTAAGTGTTTATGTAATGGGATTCCAAAATAATGTTGTATCATAAAGTATTGGAATATTTATGTATTGGTCTAATGTGGTATTCAAAGTGATTGAGATATTTTTGGAAATAAGATGATATGTTCATAATGAAGGGAAAATGAGAAAACGAAATGTTTAACAGTATTCATGAGCTCATGATTGATATAAGGACTAAGTGATATCATGGTTTGAGTATAAATAATTTTGAGGATTTTGGTTTGTGGAAAGTGTTAACTTTTAACTGCATTCAAGTTTTCACTAAGGATCAATGGGTATTCAATAGAATACATGATTAAGGACTTTGAATGTTCGGAATGTGACCAACCAAACATATCTTATGATATATGGGGTTCAACGATGGTATTAAATCTCTAGTAATCGTTTTCACTATGTTATGAGAGTGGACTGCAGTATTATGGATAATCCTAAAGATTGGAATAGATTATGTTGGACATAAGTTAGTATTGTTTAAGGATAAAAGTTTTTTTCGATATTATTGATGGGATGTTATAGTAATATAGTTTTAGAAAAAGGAAAACCTGCAGAACGGGTGACAGCCCATCGCGTCGGACAAGGTTGTGGGAATCGAACCCACAACCGAAGTGTGACTGGACTTTATCACCTACCACTGGCCTACAGGAAGTCCCTGTTTAGTAGAAGCTAGTTTTAAGCAGTATGATATATGAAGTATAAGTCCATTTTAGGAACCATATATGATTAATCTCACTATAGATCGACTTATGTATATAACTTTTGCTAACCTTTTGTTTGAGACAGATGGAATGACCCGTCATTCTATCACATGATCTGCTAACACTTCACGAATAACAAATTTAACTTCATTTATTTAAGAGATGAAGTAGAAATTGTTCAAGGCACGAACAACAGTGAGATTGTACCAAAATAAAGTAAGTATTTATTCTAATTCAAATTATTCAACTTTAGGAAAATGATCTTGAAAACCAAAAATGTTTTCCTAGTGCTCTTATATCTGATTAATCAGATGGTACCTTAGATCGTCACAAATTTATGGATTTGTGATTGTTGGCTTTTCCATAGCCATGCTCTCTACCACTCTCCATCAGAACATGATGGTTAGATTTTTCTTCCATATCCATATTTTCACCTATGTGGAAACCTAGTGATTAGTTTATTTGGGTAACCATTACGTTTCATACTTTTGTTTTTAAAGATTGGTTTTGGTATTCCTTTTTACGATGTGGATTTCTATTAAAGAAACTTTCAAGTAGTAAACCATTTATAACCCCGACAAATTTCGAGGGTGAAATTCATTTTAAGGGGGGTAGAATGTAACAGCCCGAGATTTTATGAAAAATATTCTTTTTAATTTTATTAATGTCTTGTGTTGTACGCTACACCAAAAGGAGCTTGCACAACACACATCCTTGACTTGCCTTGCATTACACGCAATCGCGACCTTCCTCGATAGCGTGTGCAGTACGCAATACCGAGTTTCACTAAACAACAATATGCTATTAAAATATTATTATAACTAGCCGTTATGAATAGTAATAACCACCTTTTAAAATTTTAGAAATTTTAGCTCTCAAAATGGACTTCATTTTTGTATTCGTAGTATCGAATTTAGCCTAAGGTGAAATTTTGGTACTTTTTAGATAACTTTCATATTTTGATGAATAGTGAAAATTACTAAATTTTAGTTAAAAACAACTTTTTCAATCGAAATAATTAATAGTGATAAATTATTAATTTGAGTGGTTTTAAAGTATATTTAGAATATATTTTTACAATTTAATACAATGTTGGTCATTGGATGTAATTTCACATTTAAACCAGACATAAACAAGTGTCAATCTTTTGATAGATATTGTTTCTTAAAAACACGCTATTTGTTTTAACAGTGGGATTTAATTATAAAATTAATTAATGCAACTTCTATGATATGAATTTGGTAAAATAGACTTCATTTTTGAATTCGGAATATGAAATATAGCTTAGGATGAAATTTTGGCATTGTTCTGAAAAACATCAATTTTTGATGAATAGTGAAACTACTAAGTGGTAGTTAAAAAACTGAATTTTTCATAAAACTTAATTTTACCGCTTCTGTGAATGGAATTTCAAAAATCCGAGAGACACGGTTGATGTCAGTAAGTAAAATGTGGTTCAATGAGATAAAAATAATTTTTGGTGAATAGTAACTTTTTTACTTTTATTTACCACGGTTAAAAGTAAATAAGGTAATTAAGGATAAGAATGATATTAATATTACCCTAACACATGTACTAATTCTATTGGACAAGTGTATCTCGACCAAAAACAACCTTAAGTGTAAAATATTATCATTTAGGTCCACTTGGATTAGATTATGACATTTAATATTATTTTATTTAACGAATAGTTAAAATAGTTAAAATCAAAGTTTAATAACTAAACCATTTTTAATATGGGTTTATACATAAGATAAATTCGATTATAAATATTCCTTAGAAAGATAAAATGATTTCCTACATAATGATATTTTATTTATAATTTTTAGACTTTAAATAAATTAATTTATTTATGACACAACGATGATGCAGTAATTACCTTTTTAAGGAAATGTTAACATAATTGATGTTATAAATGCTCAAATAAATGTAATTTGAGACTTTTTATGAATTAAACTAATTTTCTAGGTTACTATGATATATTAGTGTTGATTTAATCAACTTGGTTAGAATATATAATTCTGTTATGACTTTCACAAAAATCATATATCAAATAGTGTCAAAATTGACACAAAATAGTTTTTAAATCACATATTATATTATTAATTGTTATTTTATTACTAAAAATTTAAGGTTCGGCCAAATGACTTAGATAAGGATATATATATTAATAATAAACAACTTGGGGTTCGTTTGGCATGTTATAGTAAGTGTATTAACCATATAGTGTAAGAAAACAAATAGACACGGTAAAAGTTAAATTATTTAACTTAGAGTTAAATCTAATTGATAAGGTTAAAATAATAACCTAAACTTGTCTAAATCCTATTGGTTGATAGTATTTCGACCCATCCCCACTTTATCTTCTAAATAAGACCATTTGGAACCATTATAAACCGAATTTGACCTTAATATAAAATAATATTTTGAGATTTTCCTAAGATGCCCCTCTCCTCCCTTATAAAAGGGAACCTCCTCCCCCTCCTACTCACACCAATTTGAGCACTCAAGCTCGGACAACCCCTGAAAAAATCCCTTCTCCACTTCCCTAGAATAATCCTAGAGGTCTTTTTCTTCTTCAAAGACCAATCTTAGTTCCCTAAGTGGAGGATTCAAAGAGGCGTTTCAAAGAAGAGGTAATATCCATTACCGATTTTTTCAATTTCTTTCTTCTTCAACTTCTTCTTATTTAGTTGTTTCATGATAAAGTAATAACATCATTATTAATTACATACTGATATGTTATTATAAATATGAAACAACCCTAATCCACCTTCTATCCGTCCTACGGAAAAAGGAAATCACCGCGCGTGCGTACGTACGGAATATCGTCTCCACGTCGTAGTGTAATCTATTTTCCGCTACCACCTTAATTGGATGGGTATAATGGTGTAATGAGTAACTATATATGATTATTATAAAGTGATATTGATACTGAAATAGTATACATACACTTCAAAACAATTCCACGACCATGGGAATGATATCATCGCTCGTGCGTACGTACGGACTACCGTCTCCACGACGCGATGAGATTCATTCTCAATGAATAACCATTCATGAATGATTATAAAGTATATATAATAAGTACTAATGAAATATATTACATAATAATGATACTGGATTTATGTATATTTATATGTATGTCATCTACTTAATTCCATTCAATTCAATAAGGAAACGAAAACAGCGTTCATGCGTACGTACGGACTACCGTCTCCATGAACGGTGTATTTCATTCCATTTATCGATATATTATATATATATATATATATTCTGAATATATATTATATATAAATAATGTTTTACATTCTGGATATAAGTAATCATGATCCAAGTAATCATATTAATAATTACAAGTTAAAAACACGAACGACAAATGAGACGATTTTACCCAAAACGCTACTTTAACATGAATTTACAAAAGAACGGGTAATATAAAGTCATAAGTGGACCATATATGATAAAATATAAATGAATATGATTCTGTAATAAGTCAATAACATGATTTAAATCATTATACAGGAGGTTCGGACACTTACGAAGCAAATCGGACCTAAGGTAAGGGAAAATATCACAATCTCATTTTTATCCGAGATTGTTTTTACTTTGGCATTTACTGGGGTGTATTTTATTATACACATCCATGTTTCCTCAATATGTAATATTATTCCCATTTACCTACAATTTTTTAAATCCTATTTTACCCTTAGGTGATTTTTTAGTAAAAGATATGAAAGGAATCTTTTGTCATTTTTCGTACGAGATACTTTTTTTTACTTTTCCGACAAAAGTACGAAGAATGTTTTTTTTAACTTATACGGCATGAATGGATTTTTAAAACATTATTTCCAAGAAGCTTCCTTTACAAGTTTTCAAGTTTATTTTTAATCAACTTCTTTTAGTTTAAAGTTGTATGACATGTTAAGAAAGGAAAAATGTTTTTGAAGAAGAAAGGATATTTTCCTCAAGAATGGAGTTCAAGTGTTTTATCAAAATTATTTTCCATCTATGATAATAAAGGGTTATGTTTTTATCCCTATTATTACATTTATTTGATTATGTTGTGATGAAATTATTTTTATGAATTCCTTTATCTTATATGAATTTTTTTATGATGTCATGATGTTTAAGATTCCCATTTGTATTACATGGGTTATGCAATGATATATGATTTATAATTTTGTGACACACATAAGAATGGTATCATTATGAGATGTGTGGGACCTATATCTCCCTCCAATGCATTGGGTAAAGATTTTATATCTCATGAGATAGACATGGCTGGAATGGTAGGTTATACCGGTTCAGTGAAACAGGACTGGAACGAGGGTGACTCGGTTCAGAAAGGGACTTTGTCCACTAAGCTAGTCTTGGCAATGAGTCTTGACTAACAAGAAATGATTCTCTATGATTATGTGTGTATGTCACAAAGTTTCATGTTTTAAGTTATGATTATTGTGATTACATTTCACTGCCATGATTTACCCCATGTTATGAAATTATGATCTCTTTTGCAGGTTAAGATTTCCAAAAAGTTATGTTCTTATGAATATGATGTGATTGATTTTTCTTTTGTTTACCCTTACTGAGCATTTGAGCTCATCATTTTATGTTTTATTTTCACCAGGATATAAAGAAAGGTTTTAGGTAAAAAAAAGGGAAGATCTTTATGGGAGAAATTGAAGATCTTTCACCACGATTAGAAGATTACGTTCCGAGTTTCCAAAGACACTAAACTATTACGATCCTTGTGTGTGTGTTTTTGTTATGTACTAAGTATTCCGCAAATGTAATGTAATGTCAATGTACGTCAAGATTCAGGTCTCTACATTCAGTGGGGGTCCATGGTGGTGGGGGTTGTCGAGGGGGTGGGGGTGTCTAGGGGGTGGTGTGGGGGGTGTTCAGGGGATTCAATACCCATTTAATACCTTGAAATTACCTATCCCCAATCCAACCAACATCACAATCCCAATCCATCACCCAACCAACAGCCAATTCATCTTCAATATCACTACCCTTCCCATTATTCCTTGAACAAAAACTGTAAATACAAAATCC
Organism: Viscum album; assembly: GCA_963277665.1. Classification (NCBI taxonomy): domain Eukaryota; kingdom Viridiplantae; phylum Streptophyta; class Magnoliopsida; order Santalales; family Viscaceae; genus Viscum; species Viscum album. Next base: position 1,860,661,082 of record OY728158.1, read on the forward strand.
AAATCCAATTTTCAACTAAACTAAAGTCCATAGAAACTACCATATCACCCCACTAAAAAATGGAAAACCACCTACACCACTACCCCAATCTTCCCCAATCCCTTCACATGGACCATCCTTATATCCATTACCCACCTCGAGACCATATGAATAAACAAACCCTTTACCATCTTTGAGTGGGGATACATCTCACCAGCACCCATTAGTTTATATGGTTCACGAACTCTACATAGAAGTAGTGGCTATAAAGACTTCAAATAAAGGTGATTCACGCAATCATGACACTTGAAGTGTAGAACAAAAACATAAAAGAAATCAAAGTGTTCGGTATACCATTCCACAGACCATACATAACTCTAGTTTAGGCCAAATCAAAACAGAAAACAAAAAAATAGATGCAGAACATTAAAACTAAGGTATCAATTACTAATTTGAAGTGTTAAAAAATTGCTTGATTGAAGATGGATCTATCAGGTGGAAGGAGTTTCACAACCTAGGGTAAAGATAGAGCTTCGGGAGAGCTTTGGATTAGGGCCTGAAATCGCGTGGACGAGGGAGTTGGGTTGCTGTGTATTTGGGGGAAACCTTTCCCAATAGTTTTTAAAAACCATTGGTAAATCTATTATTTACCAATGGTTTTAAAAAATCATTGGTATACATTAGATAAATTAAATATTTCCCAATGGTTTGAGTAAACCATTGGGAAATCTTCATTCTAAAAACACAATGCCAACGGTTTCTTCAAACTGTTGGGAAAGGTTGTTGTTTTTACAATATACCAACGGTTTGTTCAAACCATTGCTATAAAATTGTTGGGAAAACCTCCATTTCCACTTGTGTCATTCTCCCACTTTTGGGATTATCAAGAAGAGAAAAAATATATTAGATGATAAAAGATAAAATAACAAGAGAGAGAGAATATATGATAGAGGAAAAGAGATAATTGATTTCATGATAAAAAAGATAGTACATTGAATGAGAAAAAGTTCAAAATACATACCTATCAAGGAACAATCCAAAATAAATTTTTCTACAAGGAAGGATCCATGATTTATTTTCCCTTATCAGTAGAAGCAGATGGAGAAATAAGAGGTACAGAAGGAGCTAATGTATAATGCTGATGAATGGGAACTCTAAAAGGTATTGTAGAGATAAGACTTTGAGTAGAAGAAGTAGGTCCTATAAATTCTCGATAAATAACGAGACTCAAATGACTAAGATCCTAAGCTAGAGTCATAGGAAAAGGTTGAATTTTTTGTAGGAAGAGGAGAAAAGGGGTTTTGAGTGACAACAACTCTGAACTGAGGATCAACTGATCGGTAGATGGAGCTGGAAGGTAAATTATTAGTCATAGGTCTAATGGGGAAGGCCTTTGGTGCTACAATAGCAGTACTCTGAACATGTAGGTATGTCTTCAAAAGGTTTATGAATTCCATGATTATCTTCAATCCTTTCTTAATAGCCTTAATAAAATCATCATTATTTTACATGAACATCTAAAGGGCAGGAGTGAGCTACTTGAGTTGTTTAACTTGTTCCTTGAAGGCTTGTGTGACTGGAGGCGACCTCAAATTCTCAACCAAGTATTTGAAATGAATATCCAATTGATGTTTTGTATAAATCCTTTTAAATTAGAAATATACTTTCTTTGGGATATCTTATTGAGTAGTAGTGGTCCCTTTCATATAAAACCTTACCATGTCGTGCACATGATTACTATTCTGTTTAATTTTTCTTAAGCTCTCCTGATTTGAACTACCCATCATAGTCTGCAGTTCTTCTCTAATCATCGGTCTGATTATCTCAACATTCAAGGAGTCAACAGGAGTAGCAGCAGAGGTGGAGGCACCTTTTAATTCTTCTCTAATGGTTGATCTTAAAAGATCCAAGTCAAGTGATAGAGGCTAAGGTGTATCATCATCCGAAGATGTATCTCTGGGGATTTTTAAAACACCTGCTAAAGATTCTCTATACTCATAAGACACCCCTTTAACAACAGTAATTAGAGGATCCATTTCATCACTTAATCTTTTATTCTCCATCCTAACTTCTTGAAGCTTGGAAACCATTTGAGGTTGAATCTGGGAGATGACTTTATCTAAGAGCATGGAAACATCAGTTTCACTGAGACTTGACACTAGTGTTGGTTGAGGTTGGAGGATTTCTTTTAAAATTGAATACGATTCTTCTTTAAAAACTTTAAAATCATTCTGACTCACATAGTCAGCAGGAAAAGATACAACTGGAGGAGCAGGATTCACTATTGGATCTGATTCATCATCAGAATATGGATAGTTCAAGTCAAGAGTGACATATCCACGATATTTCTCCCATTTAGCTATTATTTTCACATCAAAAGGGTTAAGAGTGGAAATTATATCTCTATGAGACTGACACTCCTTTCATTAGGTGCTTTCTTCCAAACACAAACTTGTTCTTTCACTTGAACTTCTTGAACTTATTCCTCAACTAAAACTGACTCTGCATCCTTTTGAGGGTCCAAAACTGGTTCCTTTTCCACTAAAATGATTCCAGTAGGGGTTTCAGGTTCTGTAGTAGGTCATTCATTACTAACAAGATGATCAGGTTCACCAGAAGCTTCACTGTCAGCTTTAACACTTTCTTCTTCTTCTTCTATTTCTTCATCTGCGTCACTTTCTTCTTCACCAGTATCTTCTTCCTCTTCTTCTTCATCTTCCTAATTTTCATATTCTTCCTCTTCTTAATTCTCTTTATCTTCATTATTCTCTTATTCTTCCTCTTCACTTCCACTTTCACTAGCATATTCACCATCCTTAGAATCTTTTGTTTCCTCCTCCTCCTCATCATCTAGGATAGATTCTCTTATAGGAAGATCTTTTTGGATGGGTAGGTGATCCATAAGTAATTCTTTATGGGCTTCATGCAATGTCTAGATCACTTTTGTCATCAATAGGAGATACTTTTCCTTTATCTACCTCAGCTTATTATTCTTTCTCATCTGAATACTCCACAACTTCATCTGGTCCTAGACGGGGGTCAGCCATATCTTTTAGTATTGTGGGGTGTTGAACAATATTGAACTATTCATAAATTTTCTCATTATCTTCCACCCACTATCTCTTTTAGGGATTCTAGTTAATCCTCGTCCTTTTTCATATTACTTTGGTAATGCAAAATCCACTACAATTTGTATGAGGCTTTATCATATCACTCATATGCACCATAAGATATCGTCAAAGGTTGATATTGTGCCCTTGCTTCATCAGATACATCAGATAAACATCTTGATACTTCAAGGTGGAAAATTCCCATTTTCTTGGGCAAAGTTGATACTGAATAAACTTAAATAGCAATCAGAATTCTCCATCCAGTTCAGTTTTTATTGGTCTTCTGGTGATAACATCACTCGTCAGCTCAGTCAATGCTATTCCATAACTAAAAATATCACTTTTAGGAAGAACACTACCTTGATAATATTCTAAAATACCTTCATTAGGTACATTCAAGCATTCAACCCATTACTTAGAGGAAAAAGAAATAATTTTCCCATTTATTCTAGACTTAATCCAAAATTAATCTATGATATCAAGAATAAACTCCACATATAGATAAAACTCATGAACTAGCTTTGGATAGAGAGGTCACTTGTTGTTGGAGAACCACTCTAACCAACCTTGTTCTTGTAACACTTTCAGTACAAGAAACTTACTTGATAAGAGCCAATCTGCATGCACTTCCTTTTCTGGAATGACCACTATGTTAGAAAGATCAGGGTTAATAGGTTTGGGTTTAGGATCACTCGATTCACCCTTTTGCTTCTCCAAATGATGATATTTATCCAGATATGTCTTAGAAAAGTTCTTTACTCAAGCCATTGTGAATTGTTTGCTTTGAAGGAAGAAGGCAGTAGAGGTTCGGGAGAGAAAGGTTTGATTTAGGGAGTAGAGTAAGTGAGAAATGATTTGGATCGATTTGATTTTTATCATTTAGAGATTTCAAAATCATAAATCAAAAATATGGAATAAAATAAGTAAAATAAATAAAATAGTGATTTTAATTATGAGCCATAAAAATAATAAAGTAAAGATCGGTAAGACACAACAGTGAGTGCTAATGGTGAGTCGTCATTAGTGAATCCCAACAGTGAGTCATCAATGTTGATTCACAATGGTGAGTCCTCAATGGTGAGTGGCAATGGAGATTCATCAACGGTGAGTCACAACGGTGAGTCATCAATGATGAGTCACAATGGTGAGTCATCAACAATGAGTTACAACGGTGAGTCATCAACAGTTAGTCTTAACTGTGAGAAATCAACGGTGAGTCAACAGTCAGTACCAATGGCGAGTCATCAACAATTAGTCCCAATGGTGAGTCATCAACAGTTAGTCCCAACAATGAGTCATCAATAGTTAGTCATTCAAAATTGATCATCCCCAGCTCATGTCTGATGTAACTCATTCTATCAGAATTTAATGGATTAGTAAAAATATTAGCAAGATGATGTTTAGTGCCAATGAATTCATGAGTTATATAACTTTTTTTATAATCATCCCTCAAAAAGTGATGTCTTACATCAATATATTGTGTTCTTGAATGAGAAACTAGATTCTTAGAAATGTTCATTTCACTTGTGTTGTCACAGTTTATAGGGACATACCTAAATTGATATCCATAGTCTAGTAATGTGTGTTTAATCTTAAAAAATTGAGCACAATAACTATCAACAACTATGTATTTAGCTTTGGCAGTGGATAATGTAATAGAATTTTGTTTCTTACTACATGATGAAACTAGAGACTTGACCCAAAAGTGACATGTTCTAGAGGTGCTTTTTCTAACTTACAACTACCAAAATCAGCATCAGAATAGCTAACTAAGTCAAATGATTATCCTCTGGGATAGAACAATCCTAAGTTAGTTGTATATTTAAGGTATTTGAAAATTATTTTAACAGATTAAAGATGTAACTCATTAGTATTTTCTTGAAAATGAGTACACATACACACACTAAACATAATATCAGGTAGTCTAACAGTCGGGTAAAGAAGACTTCCAATCATACCTTTGTAATTGGTTTGACATCAAGGTCCAATTTAAAAGTGGTACTCATAGAAGTATCACTACTTTTAGTGTTATCCAAACTAAAATTTTTTAAAATATCTTTAGTATATTTACTTTGATTTAGAATAATACCTTCCTTATTTTGATAAATTTGAAATCCAAGAAATAATTTGAGTTTACCCAATAAACTAATTTCAAACTCATTTTGCATCATTTTTTAAAAGTAAATACATAAAGAACTTTTTAAAGATAAAAAAATTATATCATTAACATATATTTGAACAACTAAAACATCTTTAGATATTATTTTTATGAAAAGAGTAGAATCAACTATACCTTTAGAAAACCCTTTAGAAATAAGAAAAGTGTTGAGCCTGTCATATCAAGCTCTTGGATCTTATTTTAAACCATATAAATCTTTTTTTTAATTTGAAAAAATGATTTGGAAAATGAGGATTTGTAAAACTGGGGGGTTTTTTGAAATGCACGGACGATTTTCACCTATCGACTGGTCAAAGTTCTGGTTCTCTGTTAATGTGTATAGCAGCACTCTGGTCGAATCCTCAGCGATGATACTTTTTAATAGTCGATTGTTTTTAGTTGATTGTATTCTGATTGGGGGGTTTATTTACATAACTTATGAAATGATTGATTTATTAAGATTGATTTAACAAATTTATAAATATTGGGATGATTTCATCATTAGGTATTTAAGCTTGTGATATCCTTGATCTTTGCTTTATATTGCATTAAATTAACACCCATGTCACAAGTTGACATTGATTGGAATTCCTAAGTGTTAAGGATTTAATCCAAGCCTTAAATTAACTAGGATTCTAATCTCAATCAGTACTTGATTGTGGTAGTGTATTTATGGTTCCAATAATCCATGGAATCCATATGTTAAACAAAACAAGTCATTAATCCATGATATGTTAAGTCCAACATACACAATGTTAATTTAAAGAATATTCATCGAGCAAAAGCTCTCAATCACTTAAGATACCTAAATTATAACTCATACCAATGATAGATTTACTCAGCCATTAATATGTTTATTAATCTGGTTATAATTATTATGATGGTAAATTAAGAAGATAAGAAAAATAAAGGGATAATAAAATATTGGTGCGACGAGCACACACACAAACAATGATGATAATTAAAAATAAACTTTAGATTGAATGAGAAAAAAAATAAGGGAAGAGTATTCAACTATATTTAAACTATTTTAAGAACATTAATATTAAACTAAAAAATTTGGATGATAATAAGATATACTTAATAAGAAACTTGCATTAAAATAGAATTACAAAGAAAAGACTTACAAGATTACAATAATGAAGAACACAAAAGTAAAAGGAAACAAAGAAAGTAGGAAAGGTCTCTCAAGTGAAAACTTGAGTATAGAAGGTCCTATCAATCCCTTTTCAAGGCTTTGTTCGTGTCAATATGTTCTCTTCTTTTTTTAAATGCCAACATATGCAAGAAGAAGAGGGGTTTGTATTTATAGCCCAAGGAGGTGGACTGTTTGAATTTCAAATATGTCCCTCCACTTGCATCACCAATTTGGCTATTCAAACAGTTGAATATCCAGATGATCTCTTATTACAAGTTTTAGATATTAATTTTTAATGTCATACCTCAAAATTTGGCGTCCATTTTACTTTTTTATCCAAAGTTATGGCAATTTTAATAAACAATGTTAAATTGTCCATTTCTACCCATGCTTTTTTATGGCCAAAATGTGAATGGGTTTTTGAATAGGAAGATACCTTCAAATCCTAATTCTTTCTTCAAAAAATTCAGTTGAATATATATCATATTTCACACCATAAAATCTCATCTTGATTTGGTAATTACATCATGAGATATGTCATGAATACTTTACTGATTTTTATTCCCATCCAGAATGTTGGGATGGAATTCAAAGCTTCATTTGGGCCCCTTGATTTTGGATTTGGGCCTTGAAATTTTTATTCCTGAATCCTTGAATTGTTATACAAATGTTTGAGGAGAATTAATAAATTTTCACTTCTGGATTGATCCCAGTAAGTCAATCTTCATGGATGGTCCAGTTTCTTCACAGATTTTGTGGGTCTTCTTGTGTGGTCTATATAACCCTTCAAATGGAAGAATTGTCTCATGATCCCTTCTAATGAAACGTTGTATATTTAAAGAGGAATCCTAAAAAATAAGAACTATGTAATTTTTATAAGTAGGGTGAGAGTTATAAATAAAATAGTAAACTAATTCAATTGGACTACTTCTAAAAATGCTCAAAAAATTATACTTGGTATTAAAACATTAATATTTCACACAAATTATGAACATTTCATATAAAATCAATAAAGGGAGTATATAATAAGTCATGAAAATATTAATAACATCAACTCCCGTACAATTAGTCTTGTTCATTTTCTCATGTGCAATAAATATAAAAACATGACAAAATCATTTTCACTCACCAACAAATATAAAAATTTTGTTTTCCCCAATCAGGGGAGGTTTAGACAATATCAATCATCCATATTGAATTCCACCACAAGTTGTTATAGAAACAATGTTCTAAAAACAATTCATTATTTCATGCTCAAATTTAGAAATAGAAAATGGTGGCACACAAAAATTACTCCTCTCAAGATGATAAAATTGATTTGAGGAGGTTCACTCATTCACCAACCAAAAGTGAAAATATTAGAATTTGAAAGAGCTCTCAGCTTCCATTCTCTATCCTAAAGTGCAAAATAATTAAGAGGTATTTTAAGGGGTTTTTTCTGTGGCTATGGGATGGTAGGAAGATGATTTCCAAAAGATAGAAAAAAGGGGGAAAATACTAACAAGGAAAAACAATGCCTATTTTTTTTGAAATGAAACATGGAAGGAAATGGAAACACATATTTACAGGGGAATGATTGTGTGAAGAAAGGAACAAGAGAGGAAGAAAATTTGAAGGGGATGAGAAGATGAAATATTTACAAAACACAAAACTTCTCCCAATGTCATAAGTGTTCTTTTTTTCTTTTTTTTTCTTTTTTTTTCTTTTTTTTCTTTTTTCGAAAGTTGAACTTGAAAAAGATCTCACACTCGTATCCCAACCCATGATTAATCTCCTCAAGACACTAATTGTAATAGTTTTAATAAGATCAAAGGTTGAGGAAGAGTGATTTTTTAACCACCCAAGACACAACCCATTCTTATTTTCATTTTTTTAACACTTTTCAATATCATTTGTACAAGATAAACATATATACATTCCCAAAACTCACTGAATGACAACCTCTCCCCCACACTGAAATGGATGTTGGCCCTCAAGCATATGATAACATGGTGAAATCAACAAAGGGTACCCAAAATGAAATCTATTCTCCCCACAATTAAATTTCAAAAAATTATGCAATGAAAATCCATGTTGATATTGGGTGGGATAAGGTATTGGGATTGTAATGTGGCTATCAAAGAAAAGGTTTTCATAGTCTTGAAGGGGATTTCAAAAGGAGGATTAATGTATGGTTAATGGGATGCTATTTGGATATTATATTTCTCATAGGGTTTAGAAATGCCTTTATCATATTAATGCATACTAAAGTAGGAAATTCAACTCGAAGGTCCACAAACTCAAGACTCACAGATGGGGGTGAAAAACACACATTTTAAAAAGATGTCCATAAATAGTCTTGTCATGAAAGTAAATGTTGTTCCTCATAGGTGGGTAAAATAATTTTCCAAATCAAAAATTGATCATTCAAAATTTGTTGGTTTTGACACAATATTCTTTATCCAAATTTATGGTGAAAACACAAGATTTTTGAGATGAAAACATGTCTGTTGACTCCCCAAAAAGGTTGGACAAAATTTGAAAATTTGAAGGTGATTAATCATGACTCTTGCTTTTCAATATTTTTTAAGTGATTTTTATTATTTTTTTTTCAGTTTTTTAAGTTTTTTTTAGTTTTTTTATAAAGACGCACCCATGCAAAAGATAAATAGAAAAAAAAGGTTTTGATAAAGAAAGTGGAAAAAAATGAAAGATAGAGGAAGAAGAAGAAAGAGGTAAAGAGAGTAAGAGAGAGAAAGTTAAAGGGAAAGAGGTTCCCCCTAGTTTGGATTTGGCGGGTTGTCATCTCCATCCAATGGTGGTCCAACTGCAGAAGTTGGGGATATAATGGAAGTTGATGTAGTTTTAGGATTGTGTTTCCTCTCATGGTGATGCTTTAACCGATGTCCATTAACTGTGAATGTCCTTTTTGAAGAGGGGTCTTGGACTTGCACTGCACCAAATAGGTAGACATTATTAATAACAAAAGGACCTTCCCAACAAGAATTAAGCTTACCTGGGTGAAGTCGAAATCGAGAGTTAAAAAGCATTACCTTTTCACCTTCATGAAATACCTTTCTCTGGATGTGTTTTTCATGGAGTGCCTTATCCTTTTCTTTGTATAGATTGGAATTCTCATAAGAATCAAGTAGAAGCTCCTCCAATTCATCCAATTGCAACAATCTTTCTTCACTAGATTTTTCAAAATCAACAGCCCAAAATGACTTATGTTGGATTTCAACTGGTAGATGACATGCTTTACCAAAAACCAGCCTAAAATGAGACATCCCAATGGGTGTTTTATAGGCAGTTCGATAAGCCCAAAGTGTTTCACCAAGTCTTTCAGGCCAGTATTTTCTGGTGGGTTTTACAATTCTCTCAAGCACTCTTTTCACTTCTCTATTAGAAAGTTCATCCATGCCATTTTTTTGGGGGTGATATGCAGTTGAAGTTTTATGTACAACCCCATTCTTTTTCAAAAAATATTTCATGGTTTTATTACAAAAATGGGTTCCTAAGTCACTAATCAAGGCACGTGGTGTGCCAAATTGGTGGAAGATGTGTGTCTTTATGAACTCACTAACAATATGTGAATCATCCTTTCTAGCAGGTTTAGCCTCGACCCACCTAGAAACATAATCAACCGCAAGAAGGATATATGAGAATCCATTGTAATAGGGAAATGGCCCTATTAAATCGATTCCCCAAACATTAAAGATCTCACAGAAAATTAAAGGCTTTTGGGGCATTTCATTTCTCTTTGAAATTGTACCAAACTTTTGGCAAGTGGGACATGATTGACAAAACTCATGTGAGTCCTTGAAGAGTGAAGTCCAGAAGAATCCAGAGTCTAGGACCTTTTGGGAAGTCCTTTGTGGTTCAAAGTGTCCACCTATGAGAAGTGAGTGACAGAATTCTAAGATAGAGGAATGTTCATCTTCATCAACACATCTCCTAATTACCATGTCTGTCCTAGTTTTCCAAAGTTTATTTTCTTCCCAAAAATAGTGTTTTGAATCACTTTTCAACTTCATTTTTTGTTCTTTTGAAAAAAATTCAGGAAAAACACCAGAAACCAAGTAATTTACAATTGGTGCATACCATGGTAACTTTTGAGTGAGAGATGAAAGGTGCTCAATGGGGAATTTAGGATCAATGATTTCAGAATGAGAATAATTAGAAATTCTACTCAAGTGATCATCCATAGGGTTTTCTTTTCCAGGTCTATCTTTGATTTCAAGGTCAAACTCTTGGAGCATTAGGATCCATCTTATTAGCCTCAGTTTAGAATCACTTTTTTTAGTAAGGACTTTATAGCAGAATGGTCTGTGAAGATAATGATTTTGGCACCTAAGAGATAGGGCCGAAATTTATCTAAGGAAAAAACCACTGATAAAAGTTCTTTTTTAGTCACAGTGTAGTGAGATTGAGTTTCATCCAATGTTTTTGAGGCATAATAGATTACATGAGGAATATTTTATCTTCTTTGACCAAGAACATCCCCAACAGCTCTATCAGAAGCATCACACGTCAACTCAAAGGGTAAGGACCAATATGGGGGTTGGATTATTGGGGTAGATGTAAGAGAAGTTTTGAGTTCAATGAAGGCTCTCTTACAAACCTCATCAAAATGGAAAGTGACATCATTTTGGAGCAACTGAGTTAGTGGGAGGGAAATGATACTGAAGTTATGGATGAATCGCTGATAGAAACCAGCATGACCGAGGAATGAACAGATGTCTCGAATAGAAGTGGGTTCAGGAAGTGATTGGATTACTTCAATTTTGGCAGGATTGACTTCAATACCATCTTTTGAAACTATGTTCCCTAGAAAAATCCCATTTTCAACCACGAAGTGACATTTTTCAAAATTTAACACAAGGTTACACTTGACACACTTTTAAAGGACTAGAGAGAGTGAATTCAAGAAAGATTCAAATGACTCACCATAAATGGTAAAGTCATCCATGAATACTTCCATGCAGTGTTCAATGAATTCAAAAACGATACTCATCATACACCTTTAGAATGTTGCAGGAGCATTTCAAAGGCCAAAAGGCATTCTTCTATATGCATATGTTTCAAAGGGGTAAGTGAAAGTAGTATTTTCTTAGTCCTGAGGTGTGATTGGGATTTGGAAGTAGCTGGTGTATCCATCAAGAAAGCAATAGTGTGACTTTATATATAATCATTTCAGCATTTGATAAAGGAATGTAAAAGGGTAATGATCTTTTCTTGTTTCGACGTTCAATTTTTGGTAGTCGATGCACACACTCCATTTGTTTTTCACTCGAGTTGTGACTACATCACCATGTTCATTTGTGACAATAGTTATCTCACCCTTCTTAGGTACAACTTGAATTCAAGAGGTGTATGTTGAATTCAACACGTCTAAACGTATTAAGCATTTCAGGATCAGGTTCAAAGGACTTCTTTGGCTTAGAAACGTCTTGAGTAAAAAGAATTGGGTATTTAAGTGGAATGGAAGGAGGTGAGGGAATGACTTCAGATTCCTTTTCAAGTTTCTTTTTCTTTTCATTTTCTATGTCAGCATTCAAAGGGGGGTTGGATGATTTATCTTAAGGCATAGCAATTTGCTTCCTCGATCTAAGTACAATTGTAGTTACATTACCCTTAGGGTTGGGTAATGGTTGAGCTGAAAGTTGGGAAGAATTTTATTGTTGTTGCTGGCTTAGGTGGGATGCAAGTTGACCAATTTGGGTTTCAATATTTTTAAGGCTAGAACGGGTGAAGGAGGAAAGATCTTCAACTGCACTTTCCCATGGTTTCTTAGAATAAGAGGTTTGTCCCGGATTGGGATTACCTTGATTTTGGTTCTTGGGAAAATGATTGTATTGGTTTGGGAATTGGGAAGGCTCACTAGGATAGTGTAAGCCTGGGGGAGGAAGAGGAGGATTTATCCTTTGAGGTTGAGGAACAAAAGGGTAAGGTTGTTAGAAGTTACCAACACCTTGACTATATTAGAACCGGTTTGGGTTTTGAGGAGGTAATTGAGGGGATGAGAGATGGGATTACCATACCTCAGGCCTTGGTTATAGGAAGAAGAGAAGGGCTTAGAGTGGGGTTGGTTGAAGTTTCTAATGAATTGACCTGATTGTTGAGGGTTGGGGTTCTACTGAGTATATGTTGAATTGAGTTCCATTGGTCTAGATGAATCAGATTGATCCTCTTGAAGTGTGTATAGGTGTCTATTGGATGAGCTGGTGAGTTGCAGATTCCATAGTTTTTTACAAGTCCATGAAACATTGATTGTGGGGAAGATGAGGTTGGGGCTTTGGATGCCATAGCTAGTTGTCACACAAGACCTGTAAGTTCACTCATCCACTTGGTCATCTTGTTCGAATCTATGGATTGATTTTATTGGACTTTTTTTACTTGATCATGTGCTCTAGTATGGAATTATTGTGTATTTTTAGCCATATTGCTTATGAGATCTCTTATAGCTGCAGAAATTTTATCAACAAGAGCATCGCCACTTGCGACATCAATAAGGGTTCTCTTCATAGCCAATAACCCCTCATAGAAGTATTGGATCAAGAGTTGGTCAGGGATTTTGTGATGTGGGAAAGTTTCCATAAGCTTTTTGAACCTCTCCTAATACTCATGGAGTGATTCATTTGGCAATTGATGGATGCCACTTATTTCCTTTCATATAGAAGCAGTACGAGAAGCAAGAAATAATTTCTCTAAGAAGAGTCGCTTCATGTCCTTCCGTGTGGTTATGGAACCAGGAGGGAGGTAGTATATCCATGACTTTGCAATTTCAGCTAGGGAGAAATTTAATGCTTGGAGTTTTATTTTTTCCTCAGAAACCCCTTGAGGCTTCATGGTAGAGCACACCACTTGTAACTCTTTAAGGTGGAGATGTGGATCTTCACTGGCTAGCTCGTGGAAATGAGGAAGAAGATGAATCAAACCCAATTTGAGTTTGAAGTCAGCCTCTATGTTTGGATATTGAATTCTAAGGGGTTTAAAATTCATATTAGGGGCAATAAGTTCTTTAAGTGTTTGTTCCCTAGGATTGGTCATATCTAATTCAATTGGTTGGACAAGGACAAGTTCTTGAATGACTTGATTATTTCTTATGTTCCTTCTAAGTTGGTGGAGTGTTCACTCAATTTTAGGGTCAAACAGATCTGAGGGATTGTTTAGGAGGCTACGGGGTATTCAGAGAGATGTTGGAAGAAAGAGGAAGATGGGGTTTTCTTTGTTTTTTTTAGTTTATGATTTTTATGAGAAGGCGGGTTTTTCTTTGTGTTTTTTTTTCAATTTTTTTTTCAAATTTGTTTTTTTTTTACAATAACCAGAAACTAATGACTAATTAAAGCACCATCCCCAAAAATGGTTCCATTTGAAATGCACGGTCAATTGTCACCTATCGATCGGTCAAAGTTTTGGTGCTCTGCTAATGTGTATAGCATCACTCGGGTCGAATCCTCAACGATGATACTTTTTAATAGTCGATTGTTTTTAGTTGATTATATTCTGATTGGGGGTTTGTTTGAAGAGTTTTTGAAATTATTGATTGATTAAGATTGATTTAACAATTTTATAAAGATTGGGATGAGTTCATCATTAGGTAGTTAAGCTTGTGATATCCTTGATCTTTGCTTTATATTGAATTAAATTAACACCCATGTCACAAGTTGACGTTGATTCGAATTCATAATTGTTAAGGCTTTAATCCAAGCCTTAACTTAACTAGGATTCTAATATCAATCAGTACTTGATTTTTGTAGTGTATTTATGATTCCAATAATCCATGGAATCAATACGTTAAACAAAACAAGTCATTAATCCATGACATGTTAAGTCCAACATACACAATGTTAATTTAAAGAATATTCATCGAGCAAAAGCTCTCAATCACTTAACATACCTAAATTATAACTCACCCCAATTAGATATTTACTCAGACATTAATATAGTTATTAATCTGGTTATAATTATTATGATGATAAATTAAGAAGATAATAAAAATATAGGGATAAGAAAAGATTGGTGTGACAAACACACACAAAAATAATGATGATAATTAAAAACGAACATTAGATTGAATGAGAAAACAAAAGAAGGGAAGGGTATTCAACTATATTTAAACTATTTTAAGAACATTAATATTAAACTATATAATGTGGATGAGAATAAGAGATACTTAATAAGAAACTTTCATTAAAACATAATTACAAATAAAAGACTTACAAGATTACAATAATGAAGAATACAAAAGTAAAAGGAAACAAAGAGAGGAGGAAAGGTCTCTCAAGTGAAAACTTGAGTATGGAAGGTCCTTCCAAGCCCTTTTCAAGGCTTTGGTTGTGCCAATATGTGCTCCTATCTTCTTAAATTCCAACATATGCAAGGAGAAGAGGGGTTGTATTTATAGCCCAAGGAGGTGGAATGTTTGCATTCTAAATCTGCCCCTCCACTTGCATCGCCAATTTGGATATTCAAAAAGCTGAATCTCCAGATGATCTATTCTTCCAAGTTGTATATATTGATGTTTAATATCATCCCTAAATATTTTTCAGCCATTGTACTTTTTTATCCAAATTTATGTCAATTTTAATAAACAATGTTAAACTCTCCATTTCTACCCATGCTTTTTTGATGGTCGAAATGTGAATGGATTTTTGAATAAGAAGATGCCTTAAAATCTGAATTATTTATTCAAAAAATTCTTCCACCTATATATCCTATATCACATTGAAAATATCATCTTTATTTGATTATTATATCATGATATATTTCATGAATATTGTACTGATTTTAATTCCCGGGGAAAATGGTGGGATGGACTTCAAAGATTCATTTGGCCCCATTGATTTTGGATTTGGGCCTTGAAATTTTTATTCCTAACTCCTTGAATTTTTATCCAAATGTTTTAAGAGAGTGAATAAATTTTCACTTCTGGATTGAGCTCAGTAATTCAATATTCATGGATGGTCCAGTTTCTTCACAGATTCTGTGGGTCTTCTTGTGTGGTTTATATGACCCTTCAAATGGAAGAATTGGTTCATGATACCTTCTAATGAAATGTTGTATATTGAAAAATAAATCCTAAAAAACAAGAACCATGAAATTTAGATAAGTATAGTGAGATTTATAAATAAAATAGTAAACCGACTCAATTGGACTACTTCTAAAAATGCTCAAAAAATTATACTTGGTATTAAAACATTAATATTTCACACAAATTATGCACATTTCATATAAAATAAATAAATTGAGTATATAATAAGTCATGAAAATATTAATAACATCAGTTTTTAAACAAATATATCTTCAACTATATACCCATTTAGGAATTCTCTTTTGACATCAGTTGTTAAACAAATATATCTTCAACTATCTTCAACTAAAGATTGAATAACCTAGGAAAATTATTTCATCACTCTTGGAGGAAAATTTGTCAAGATTGTATTTTGTATTGAGAATAAAGACTTTTAAACCAAAAACTTTGAAGTAATTAACCTTGGGGTTCCTATTATTACATAGATCATAGAGGTTTTTCTTTAGGATAGGTCTAATTAAAACTCTGCTGATTATATAGCAAGCTATATTCACAGCTTCTATCCAAAAATAAATAGGTATATCAAATTAATTAAGCATATTCCAAGTTATCTCTTATAAGGTTTTGTTTCTACTTTCTACAACTCTATTCTACCAGGGTGTCCTAGAGTAGAGAAGTTATGACTATAGCCATTTTGTGAGAAAAAAGATTCAAATTCTTGATTTTCAAACTCACGAACATGGTCACTTCTTAATGTTTTGATTCTAAGTCCATTTAAGTTTTCTACTAATCTAGCATACTTAGTGAAATAAGAATAAGCCTCACTCTTGTGAGCTAAAAATAAGGTCCAAGTATACCTAGAAAATTCATCTACTAGAACATAGACATAGTTCTTCCCATTTAAACTTGAAAGTCTAAATGGTCCAAAAAAATCCATGTAAACCAATTCAAGAGGTTGAGAAGTTGAAACTTATTTCTTTGGTTTGAAATATATTTTATGTTGTTTTCTTTTTTGATAAGGATTACATACTTTATCATTTGGAAACTCTGTTTTAGGTAGATCCTTGACTAATCATTTTTTTGTAAACTTTATAAGAGAGTGAATGTTATAATGGTATAATATCCTATGCCAAAGCCAATAATCTTTATGAAAGACACTTAAGTAAGAAAAATTTTGTGTGACTAAGGAATCAAAATTAATAGCATAAACATTTTCATTTCTAAAAGACATAGAGACAAAAACATTCTTAGAATTGAAAACATTACAAGCATCGTTTTCAAATTTAATATGAAATCCATCATCACATAACTATGAAATGCTAAGTAGATTGTACTTTATACCATCAAAAAAAAAGAACTTTAGAAATTAAAACTAAGTTAGTGTTACCGATTTGGCTAAGGCCAATAATTTTCCCTTTTTCATTGTCACCAAAGGTGACATATCCACCATCAATCTTTATTAGGTTCTTGAAACTAGAGTAGTCCCATGTCATGTGTCTTGAACACCCATTTTCCAATTACCATAAGTTTTTTTAGGAACTCTTTAAACAACTTTCCTACAAGAACAGTTTAAGCAAGAAAAGACTTTGGTGCCCTGATTTTCTTGGGTCCAATAATATTAATAATTAAGGCTTTATGAACCCACATTTTCTTTATGGGTTTCATGTAAGTAGTTTGTAAAGTTTTATAAAAATAAAATCTATTAGGTTCAAAATAGTTATAAGCAATAAAGGATTTTCCGGTGTTGGAACTTTCAAAAAAAATCCAGATCTGGGCATAAAACTGAATTTTCTAGATTTAGATACAAAATTGTTTTTAACAAAATTTCACTGATCAGGTTTATAGTCAATGCCAGTAGAATATTTAGGAGAAATTTTTTTGCCAAGCATTTAAACTAAGGTATCTTTACCATTTGTAATTTTTTCCAAATCCTTATTTAATTTCTCATTAGAAAGTTTAAGTTTAGTATTCTCATTGAGAATTTGATAATTATTCTCTTTCTCTATAGTGAGTTCAGATTTAATAGTAGTAGAAAGATCATGTTGTTTATTAAGAGATTTATATTTATCCTTTAGTTTGTTGCAAGTGTCCTCAAACATTTTTTAGTATTAAAACATTTCCTCATCAGTCATATTTTCAGAATTCTCAGATTTAGATTCATCTCCAAAATAATAAGAATTTTATGCAGGAGATACCTTGGATGTGTTTGTCATAAAACACATGTAGGATTTGTCATCCTTTTCATCATGAGATGATTTAGATTCACTAGAGTTGTCCTCATAATCACTCCAAGTAGCCTTTATATCCTTCTTTTACTTTTTGTTATTGTCCTCATATTTCTTCTTATACTTCAGTCTTGGGCGGTTAGCCTTCACATGTCCTTTTTGTTTGCATTCATAACAGACTATCTCATTTGTATTCTCAATTCTTTTCCAATCCTTTTTCCAGTTACCTTTATTGTCATATTTCTCTTTGTAGCTAGGATTTCTATAGAACTTATTCTTTCTATATAATTTCTTAAATCTCCTGGCTAGATGAGCTATTTCCTCATCACTATCAGATGGTGAATCTTCATTATTGGAACTTTCAATAGGAACTTGAATTTTCTCTTTTTGTTTGGATGTAGTGGTTTTGAAATCCACTGACTTTTTTCTAGGTTCATCGTCTTCTTTTCTGTTAACATTAATCTCTTCCTCGTACATCATCAGTTTTCCAATCAGCTTCTTTATAAGTAGTGCATTGACATCACAAGATTCTCTAATTGATACTGATGTCCCTCTCTATCTTTATAGAAGATATCTCAAGATTCTCATGATCTTTTATTCTATAGTGATTGTCTTTATTAATGAGATCATTGTATTTACAATCTCATTGAACCTAAGATACATGTCAAAGATAGACTCATCAGGCTTTATTTTGAAAGTATCATATTTAATAGTATATTTGTTAAGTCTCACTTCCTTAACATTAGTAGTTCCTTCGTATGAAACAACTAAAATATCCCAAATTTCAAAGGCTATTTTACATGAAAAAAATCCTATTGAATTATTCATAACCTAGAGCACAATATAAAGCATTCATAGCTTTGCAGTTATTATTATAGGCTGCCTTAGTTAGGTCATCCCAAGTGTTTTTAGCAATAGCAGGAACCATGTATTCATCGACTATAGCAGACCGGATTTCAAAACCCATGCTTTCTAAATTTATTTTCATTTTGATTTTCCACAGAGCATGATTTGTGTCATTGAAATAGGGAGTTTTGTAGGTAGCATCACATTTCTATCTATTATCCATGTTAAAGAATAAAAACAAGTTTTAAAGAACTAGAAATTTTGAACTGACAGAAATTTTGAGATATTTAAAACACAACTAAAATTACAGTTGAAAATATTTGAAAACATTAAGACTTTGAAACCCAAAAAGTAAGAATCCTCTAATACTATTTGACTACCATCGCCTTTGAGATATTCCATGGCGATGAAACTGGATATGATGAAAATTTATGATAGGTTCGAATGACCTTTAATATGTTTAGTCAATAAGGTTTACTTATGACTTTTCCATTCCTTTATGTTTTAAAAATCACAAACACTATATCTCAAGGAAATTTTTATTTCCCCTAAAATTTATCTTACTAAGGAAAATTTTTCTTCCCCAAGGAAATTTTCTCCTTACCTTTTTTTTCATTGTTCATGTTTTAATTTCTCTAAATCTAACTCATTTTATTTCTAAGTATAAAATTTGGTTTCATATCTAAAACCTTGGAATCCTATAAATACTTAGATATAGAGTATTCTGTTTTCAGGATCTGAATTTAGGTTCTGAATTCTCTAAATTTAGACTCCTAATTCTCTGAATTCTGACTCTGTATTCTCTGAAATTCAGACTCCGAATTCTATGAAATTCAGAATCCAAATTCTCAGAATTCAGACTCTGAATTCCTTATAATTCCAACTCCGAATTCCTTAGAATTCAGACTCCGAATTCTATAGAATTCAGGTTCCGAATTATTTGAAAAACAGAATCTGAATATCCATGTATCATAGACTCTAAATGATTATTTTCTTAGACTCTGAACATTATTTTTCCTTAGACTCCAGAAAATTAGATTTGGTTAAGAAACTATATTTTTCTTACTCTTATTAGTTATGAAACAATGTCGTTCATTCTATTTTTAACTAATTGTTGGTTGAGTGACACATGTACAGGTCCCTCCAAGATTCAAGGAAAATATGACCATTGGAGGAGGGAGCCAACCGTTGGAGATTTTCCTATAAATAGGAGCTCATTTGAACAATCTCTATATCAGTTCTAGATTAGTTTATCACTAGAGATTACATGTTGTTGAAGTGATTTCTATAGAGAGATACTCTCATACTTTATGCGTATTGAATATCTTGTTCAGATTGCTTCATACGACTCTGATTGTTGTTGTGTATAATCGAGGGCTTCCGGGGATATAAAGACAGAGGTGTCGACTACCTTAAAGTTTGAGGACTTCCTTGGTTAGGAATAAATAGGTACTGATTACCTTAAAGTCCAAGGAATTCCTTGGTAAGGAAGACAAAGGTGTCGACTACCTTGAAGTTTGAGGGCTTGCGGGAATAGCAAGACAGATTCTGATATTCCTATTGAGGTCTTACCCTAGTGTGGGTAAGACAGAATTTCTTGAAAGTATAAATCAATGGACCTTTATCCAAGGTTGTTGGATACCCTACTCTTTGGGATAAAAGATTTCATATTTGTTACTTGTTTGTTTCAAGTTTATTTTCCGCTGCATTTTGATTAATAAGGAAATTATAACTATATTATACTTCCTTGTATTTGTATACTCTGATTAATAAGATTCTATACACTTTAAGGTAGAATATTCTTTTTTTAATCTTTTCTTAAGTTTCATTTTCGAAACCATATTTCCATAACCTAGCAAGTTTGTAGAACTAAGAGGTCTTGTGAATTTACCTTGTTTAACCTTGTTAAACATAGTTTTCCTTAAGGTTAAAAAAATGAAAGTTTTATAACAACTTTAAAGGTTCCAAAGGAATTTTTAAAATATACAATCCACCCCCCCCCTATATATTGAGCATCTACATTCATTATTTTGATCCTACAATTGGTATCAGAGGAGGTCTCTAAAATAATTATATTCACATATAAGTTTTCTTATTCAGTTTTCATTGTTCTTAATATTTTTCTTGCTTAGGATTTTTATCCTTGTTTACAAAATTTTATTATTAACAAGTTTTTGTGGAAAGATATTTTCTTTTAGATGGAAGAAATGAATGTTGGTTCAATAGACAATCTAAATCCTACTATACCACCTATATTTGATGGGAATGATTAAAAATATTAGAGAGATCATATGAAGACATTTGTTATTAACACTGAAGTAGACAAATTTGCCATGCTTACTGGAGAATATAAAATCCCTGAAAAGGAATTCAGTACTTCCACCAACCAAGAGAAGAATGAATATCAACTAAATTACAAGGTACGTAATACTCTGCTTTGTTCCATGACTAAAAATATATATAGTCAGATTTCATCTTGTGAAGCAGCAAATTTCATTTGGAAGAAGCTTGAAGTAACTCACTTTGGAACTTCAAAAGTCATTGAAACTGGAAGAG
Organism: Viscum album; assembly: GCA_963277665.1. Taxonomy (NCBI): domain Eukaryota; kingdom Viridiplantae; phylum Streptophyta; class Magnoliopsida; order Santalales; family Viscaceae; genus Viscum; species Viscum album. The sequence goes on from OY728158.1 coordinate 1,860,682,107, forward strand.
CCATGCTCAGAGATGAATATCATCATTTTTGATTTCCTTATGAAGAACCCATATGTAAGGTACAACAAAGATTCATGAATATCATCAACAGCTTACAATCTATGGGCGAGAAAGGTTTAGATGATGAAGTGCTTGTAGATGAGATCATAGACATCATGCCCAATGAATGGGAATCCAAGAGGAAAACTATAGATGAAAATAGGAAAGTTGCTCAGATTTTTCTTGATGATCTATTTGTAACTCTTCTTCAACATGAAACTAGAATGAAGAGAGATGCTGATAATATTAAGAAGAAGAATGGAAATGGTAGTGTTGCTTTTACAACAACTTTGAATCATATGAAAGTCATGACTCCTAAGAGAGTTGCAAGATCCAAATCTAAGAAGATTGTTATTTAATCTGAATCTAGTGGAAGTGAATATTCAGAAAATGAGTTATCCAATCTTGCCCGAAGGATGAACAAGACTATTGGGTAGAAGAACTTTCAATCTATATACAAGAAGAATGATAGAAAAGACAAGAAATACTCAAAAGTCACTTGTTATGAATGCAAAAGAGCAGGGCATATAAGGCCAGAGTGTCCTATGCTTAAGAAAAAAGATAGAAAGGAAAATCATTCTGAGATAAGTAAAAATAAATACTACAAAGCTAAAGCTAAGAAAGTTTTGAAAGCAAATGACACCTGGAGTGCCAGTGGTGGTAACTCTTCTGATGAATCCTCAGAGTATGAATCTTCTATTCAGAAGAATCTTGGTTTATTAGCAAAGCTACCCATTGAAAATCATTGTCTAATGGATAAGGTACACAATTTTGAATCTATCATGAATGTATCTTTGAATGCAAATTATAGTGATGATAAATATTATGAATCTTTATATGAAGAATCTTCTTCTGATGAAGATAATACATTACCTACTTATGAAGAAGTTTCTAGGTTTTCTAAACTTCTTGAGGATAAAAATTCTAAACTCAAGAAAAATCTTGATAAGGAAAACTCTAGAAATACTATTCTTACTGAGGAAGTATCATATATTTCTAAAAATATTGATAAGAAAATTTTTGATTTATAAAGTATTTCTAAAAACCTTGAGGAAGTTAATTCTAAGAAGGATAAACTTTCTAAGGACCTTGAAAATGTAATTTCTAAGAAAAATATTTTAGAGAATAACTCTAGTTCTAAAACTAATGTTTTTGAGGATAAAAACTTGGTTATTAAACTAAAGTCAGAAATGTTTTTCTTAAATAATTGTTTGTCAAACTTTACCTTAGGTAAGGAAAATTTTGACAAGATGTATTCTCAAATTCAACCTCTAAGGAATCGTTCTGGTTTTGTTTATACTAGTTAAAAACCGGTTTTTAGTCATAACTATTTTGTTCCTCAAAGTGCTTCATTCTACACTAAATGTCAGTGTGATGGACATTGGTTGAAAAATTGCTCTTTAAACAAAACCCAGTCTTTAGGCTTTCATAAAGCTTATTTTTCTAAGAAAATGTGGATACCTAAAATTTTGCTTTCTGAAATTTCTGGATCTAAGAAAGTTTGGGTTTTGAAAGTCTAACACTCTTATTTCCAGGAAAATAAAGATAGCACCAATGGCAATACATGGTATATGGATAGTGGATGTTCCTGGCATATGACTAGTAACAAAAACTTCTTTGAAAAAAATTATCAAGATGAAAGGAGGAAAAGTAACTTTCGGAGATAATGCTCAGGGAGAAATTATTGGTATAGGTAACATTGTTCTTCTTGAAAAAACTTTGATTTTAAATGTTTTACTTGTTAAAGGTCTTAAGAACAACCTCATTAGCAGAAGTCAATTATGTGATGAAGGATACCTTGTGAATTTTAGTAACGGTAAGTTCTTAGTACACAATTCCAAGAAAGAGTTTATTATTTCTTCCCATAGGAAAGAGAATGTATACACACTAAACTTAGAAGACCTTAGGAGCCAAGATATACCTTTCCTTAGTGAAATGGAAGATAATTCTTGGTTATTTCATATAAGGTTAGGACACTGTAACCTTAAGAACCTATGCAAACTCTCTAAGAAAAGACTTGTTAAGGATCTACCGAATCTTAGGTTTGATTCTTCAAAAGTTTGTGATCCTTGTCAATATGGAAAGCAACATAAATCAAGTTTTAAATCAATCGGTGAAGTCTCAACTACTGATGCATTACAGTTGGTGCATATGGATCTTTTTGTTCTAACACAAACTAGAAGCATTGGATCCAAATATTATGTATTTGTCTTTGTTGATGATTACACTAGATTTACGTGGGTTTATTTTCTAGCAAAGAAATCTAAAGCTTTTTCCTATTTCAAAATTTTTAGATCCTAATTTAAAAATGAGAAAAATATTTCATTGATAACTATTCATAGTGATCATGGATAATAATTTCAAAATTCTGATTTTGAAACTTTTTGTAGTAGAAAAGGCATTATTCATAACTTCTCATCACTAAGAACTACTCAACAGAATGGTGTTGTTGAAAGAAGAAATAAAATTCTTCAAGAGATAACTATAACCATGTTGAGTGAATATTCGATAGCTAAACATTTTTGGGATGAAGCTATAAGTACTACTTGTTATATTATAAATCGAGTTTTGATTAGACCTTTTCTTAACAAAACCCCTTATGAGTTATGGAATGGTAGAAAACCTAGACTTTCCTACTTCAAAGTATTTGGTTGCAAAGTATTCATTCTAAATACTAAAGATAATTTATATAAATTTGCACCCAAATATGATGAAGGAATTTTCTTAGGCTACTCCACAACTTCTAAGGCTTATAGAGTTTTCAATAAAAACACATGTATTGTTGAAGAAACAATACATGTCAAATTTGATGAAATTGATCCTTTTGTTTTTAAATAACCCCAACCTACATCTTTGGATGCGTTTTCAAAAACTGATTATCAACCCTTAATAGAAGATCCTTCTGATAAGGAAAATGTCCAAGAAAATAATTCTGAAGCATTTACCCCAGAAGATTTTCTACCCTATGTTGATGAACATGTTTTACAAAACCCAAATCAGTTGTTTATAAAGAATAATTCCAGTGATAGTATCATTGGCGATATAAATCAACCTGTAAGGACTAGATGTTCCTTAAGGAATAAAGTAGAACAGCTAGCATTCATTTCCCAATTAGAACCAAAAAGCACTGATGAAGCTTTGGGTGATGATGATTGGATTAAAGTCATGCAAGATGAGCTAAATGAATTCGAAAGGAATAAAGTCTGGACCTTGGTTAAAATACATAAGGAAACTTTTGTTATTGGAGTAAAATGGTTCTTCAGAAATAAATGTGATGAAAATGGAATCATAGTAAGGAATAAGGCTAGATTAGTTATTAAAGGCTATAATCAACAAGAAGGAATAGACTATGAAGAAACCTACACTCCAGTAGCTAGACTTGAATCTATTCATATTTTACTTGCCTTTGCAGCATTATTTAATTTCAAACTTTTTCAAATGGATGTTAAATGTGCTTTCCTTAATGGTTTTGTTCAAGAGGAAGTTTTTGTTGAACAAACTCCTGGATTTGAAGACACAAAACATCCTAAACATGTTTTCAAACTTACCAAATCTTTATATGGACTTAAACAAGCCCCTAGATCTTGGTATGATAGACTTACAAAACTTTTTCTTCAAAATAATTATGTTAGAGGAAATGTTGATCCAACCCTTTTTATAAATAAAGATAAGAAAAATGTTTTGATTTTTCAAATTTATGTTGATGACATTATATTTGGTTCAACTCAGCAATCTTTAACTGATTCATTTGCGAATTTAATGAAATCTGAGTTTGAAATGAGTATGATGGGTGAGTTAACATTTTTCCTAGGTTTTCAAATTTCTCAAAAACTAGAAGGAACTTATATATCTCATCATAAGTATATTAAAAATCTTCTTAAAAAGTATGGATATGACAACACTAAGAGTATAAGTACTCCCATTGGTACCTCAAATTCACTTGATCTTGATGAAGCTGGGAAACCAGTGGATCAAACATCTTTTAGAGGTATGATAGGAAGCTTACTATGCTTAACAGCTAGTCGTCCATACTTAATGTTTTTAGTATGCTTATGTGCAAGATATCAATCCAATCCTAAGGAATCTCATTTAAAGGAAATGAAAAGAATTTTTCGCTACTTAAAGGGATCCATGGATTTAGGACTCTTTTATACTTCTGGAAATGATTTCATTTTAAAAAGTTTTCCAGATGATGACTTTGGCAGATGTAAAATGGATAGAAAAAGTACATCTGGAACTTGTCATTTCTTAAAAGATTCATTAGTTTCTTGGTCATGCAAAAAACAACACTCAGTATCACTTTCCACTACTGAAGCTGAATATGTAGCAGCTGAAAGTTGTTGTGCTCAAGTGTTGTGGATGCAACACACACTCACAGAATATGGTATGAGTTTTACCAAAACACAAATTTTGTGTGATAATACTAGTGACATTGCCCTAAGTAAAAACTCTGCTCATCACTCTCATGCAAAACATATAGATATTAGGCATTACTTTCTTAGGGATCACACACTAAAAGGAGATATCATTCTTCAATTTATCATAACGCAAGATCAACTTGCTGATATTTTCACAAAATCTTTACCCTCCAGTAGATTTGAATACATTAAATAGAAGTTAGGAATGATAACTGTAAGGTAATACTCCATGTTAACTTATTATTAAAACCTATTTCCTCACAGTAATAAATTCCTTTTCATAGGGGGATTACATTTTCCTGTTAGTAAAAAATTTTTGTAATCTAAAATTTTTCGTAGTCTAATTTTTTTTCATAATCTAAAATTTTTCGTAATCAAAATTATCGGAATCTAAATTTCTTCAAGAAGAATTTTCCTCATTACGGATAATTTCCCTAAGCAATCCAAAAGGTATGATTTATTTCTTAAATTCTCATAATCATCTTTTTACTTGCTAGTATTCTCATTTGGTTTTAAATTTTTTGGATTAACCTTTCCTTAAATCAAAATTTTTTTCTTAAAAACCTAAAAAGATCGGAATCTATCAAAATCCTTCTTCGGTTATCATCTCAACCATAAGTTCTGATCAGAAGTTTTTCAACCATTGGATCAACTATGGAAGTTGAACTATCACCTCAATTGCCTATATAAAACCCCCTCGATGGTTGTCCCATATCAGTTCTTTCAAGATCTGGCGTGCTGAATCTCTACCTCTGTACTTAAGGTCATTCTGGATCTTCAAAATTTCCTCAGTTCTGAATGTCTGCTGAAGCCTCTTCTCATAAATAAATGTCGACTGTTAAGAAAATCTTTGAATGGAAGATATATCGAGAGAGGTTAGTTGATCCAAAGTTTTATGCTAAGTATGAATCTATCATTTCGAAGAACATCAAGATGAATGGCTGGGAGAGTGTATTTATATCAAAACTGAGGGCACATGATATGGTCTATTCGGACTTGTTGATTGAGTTCTATGAGATAGTAAGTTTCTTCAGGGAAGAAGGCAGAGACAAGTTCTCTTTTAAGTGTTATGGAAAGACCTAATCTCTTTCTTACAGCAACGCAACAAGTCTGATTAGAATTCCTTATGAAGGAGAAGCAGAGTTTTGTACTCACAAATTACCTGATGTATCAGGATCTTTAGATAAGAAAAAATCTCTAGTTTGTCTTGGTCTTTCAGAGGTGAAGACTCCGAAGATTGTTCATCTATCCACAAACTTCTGGATTCTTGAATTGTGGGTTTAAGGTTTTTTCATTCTGAGAAAAGAAGATAAGGATGCCCTGAAGAAAAGTGATATCTATATTCTGAACTTTTTGGTGAACCTCAGGAAGATTAACCTGTTCAAGTACATCTTGGTTAAAATTGAGAATATAAAGAATGGAAATCTGAAGTCTTAGATTATCATGTATCCAGATATTCTTTCAAAGATCATAGTTCTTTGCCTTTAGTCATTCAAAATTTCTTATAGTTCTAAGCCAAGGAATTTCAAAGTAATGTTTCTAAGTGATGACACTCTAAGAAGAATGAAGATCAGTTTTTATAGTGATTCAGGAGAATTTTATGATTTTTTAGAAGCTGAAATCCAAACTCTTTCAAAGAAACAGAAAGTGTCTGAGACTTCCAAAAGGTGTGGAAGGAAGAGGAAGGCCAAGGAACCAAAAGGAAGGGGAAAAACCCTTGTGTTAAAGGAAACTCAGTCTGCACCACCGAATCCAAAGAAGCAAAAGACCTATCCTAATGAAGTAGTGACTAAGTGGATAGAAGACAATCAAAAAAGGAAGGGGAGCCTAAGTTTGGATTGGATCCTACTGAGGCAAAAGCTTTGAAGGAAAAGGCTGCTGAGAATCTTGAGAAACAAGAGAAAGAAAATAAGTAAAGGAAGAAATTTTCGGAAGCTAAAATCGTCCAATCTCTTCTTAAGGCTGCTGAAAAATCCTCTGAGAAAATTTCGGTACTAGAATCCTTTCTACAAGAACAATTACTAGAGACTCCGGGAAAAAAAGTGGTGATTCCAGAACCACATCAAGAAGAATAAATTGTTAAAGAGGAATAATTAGAAGAAGAAGAAGAAGGAAGTGGTGACACTGAGGATATGATAAGGAAAGTAGAGGAATATCATGATAAGGAGAGTCCCTTTGAGAAGCTATCAATTCGGACATCTGAAGCTGAATCTTCAAAACTTGTTACTCTAGTGAATAAAGAGAAGGGTCGGGAAGAAGTGAATAAGCTAACAAATGATGAAAGTAGCAATCATGATTTCATTCATCTGGAAGATCAAGTAACTGATGTTGAGAAAGTAGAAGTTGATGAAGATAAGATTGTTCAGCTATCAGATAGTGAACATGAATCACCCAAGGCAGAAGAGATCCTTTAGAAAGTTGACAAGGGAAAGCAGGTGTTGGTTGTTAAACCTAAGAAATCTGTGGTGAAGAATAAAGAAGTTGGTGCTCCATCAAAGAGGAAAGTTGTTTAATTAGAAAAAGAATCTTCACCAATAAAACTCTTAGATTCAGAATCATCTTCCCTTGGATGTGATTTTGTTGTTCGGTCATTGAAAAATCTTGTTGGAACTATTACCTTATTCCCAAGAATAGACTCAAGATGCTATATGCTTCAACATACGATAAATCAGAAATCGAATTCAGCCTCCATATTGATGGATAAATGTGTCAGTCTCGAGGCAGATTTCAAATCTTTTCTCATTGGTTATGAGGCTCATAAAAGATCTTATAAGAAGATTACAATCTGGTCAAAGAAGACAATCGAAGAAATGATAATCTTCGATGAATTTCATGACAATGTCAAGGATGCCCTTGACACCGAAGATAGTAAGCTTAATGATCTTACTAAGAATTTTGAGGAGAAGCTAAGTCTCGAACAGACTTCTCAGAAGCAAGAAGTTAAGGATCTTAATAGAAAGCTTAATTATGTGGCTATAAATTGGAAGAGAGAAAGGGATCTCAGAATTGATATTGAAGAGAAGCTTCTTAAGAAATAATAAGTGTTGAAAGCCCAAGCAGATATTCTTAAGGCTCGGGAAGAAAAAATTAAAGCCTTAGAAAAGAAAAGTGAAGATCAGGATCAGCTACTCAAGCGTATGGAAGAAGATCACAAGGAGCTCAAGAAGCTAAAAACCATTATGAATAAGCTGATGCTGAAGGAGAAATAAGGATAATTTCTTTTCATACCGATATTTTGTTGTATTTCCTCATTGTACAAATTCTTTCAATCTTAATGAAATTTTTATTGTACTTCATATATTTGGTTGTTTAGTATTAATATTTCAAGTACCATTTTTTCCATTCTCTTTATTCCTTTTTGAAAATTACAAAGGGGAGAAAGGAATGATAAAAAGAACAATAAGCAAAGAAAAAATTTCCCTAAGTAAGGGGGGTCATCTGAGGGAGAGTTATTATCGATGAAAATTTTCGTATACAAGATAATGTAAAATCTCATTCAGGAAATCAAGAATACAATCCTTAGGGATTCTAAAGCCTAAGGGAGAGTTAGTCCTATTCACTTTGATCCATAAGTAAAGGGAGATAAGTTTTTATTATAAGTCCATAAAAATTCTAAGTCCTTATATTCTTTTTAGTAAGGATGTTTGTGATTTCCAAAAAGGGGGAGATTGTTCAGTCAATAAGGTTTCCTTATGACTTTTCCATTCCTTCATGTTTTGAAAATCACAAACACTCTATCTCAAGGAAAATTTTATTTCCCCTAAAATTTATCTTAATAAGGAAAATTTTTCTTCCCTGAGAAAATTTTCTCCTTACCTTTATTTTCATTGTTCATGTTATAATTTCTCTAAATCTAGCTCATTTTATTTCTAAGTGTAAAATTAGGTTTCATATCTAAAACCTATGAATCCTATAAATACTTAGATACAGAGTATTCTGTTTTCAGGATCTGAATTCTCTGAATTCAGACTCCGAATTCTCTAAAATTCAGACTCTGAATTCCCTGAATTCAAACTCTAAATTCCTCTGAATTTAGACTCTGAATTCTTTAAAATTAAGACTCTTAATTCTCTAAATTCGGACTCTGAATTCCTCTGAATTCATACTCCAAATTCTTTGAAATTCAGACTCTGAATTCCTCATAATTCAGACTCCTAATTCCCCAGAATTCAGGTTCTGAATTCTTTGGAAAACAGAATATGAATATCCATGTATTATAGACTCCGAATGATTATTTTCTTAGACTCCGAACACTATTTTTCCTTAGACTCTGGAAAATTATATTTGGTTAAGAAACCATATTTTTCTTACTCTTATTAGTTATGAAATGATGTCGTTCATTCTATTTCTAACTAACTGTTGGTTGAGTGACATGTGTACAGGTCCCTCCGAGATTCAAGGAAAAAATGACCGTTGGAGGAGGGAGCTGACCATTGGAGATTTGCCTATAAATAGGAGCTCATTTGAACAAGATCTATATTAGATCCAGATCAATTGATCACTAGAGATTACATGTTGTTGAAGTGATTTCTAGATAGAAATACTATCATGCTTTGTGCGTACTAAACATCTTTCTCAGATTGTTTCGTGCGACTCTGATTGTTGTTGTGTACAATCAAGGGCTTCTGGGGATAGGAATACATAGGTTTCTACTACCTTAAAGTTCAAGTAATTCCTTGGTTAGAGGTACCAACTAACTTAAAGTTTGAGGACTTCCTTGGTAAGGAAGACAGAGGTGCCGACTACCTTGAAGTTCGAGGGCTTGCGGGGATAGCAAGACATATTCTGGTATTCCTATCGAGGGATCACCCTATTGTAGGTAAGACAGTCTTTCTTGAAATTATAAATCAAGGGACCTTTATCCAAGGTTGTTGGATACCCTACTATTTAAGATAAAATATTTCATACTTGTTACTTATTTGTTTCAAGTTTATTTTCCACTGCATTTTGATTAATAAGGAAAGTATAACTATATTATACTTCCTTGTATTTGTATACTCTGATTAATAAGATTTTATACACTTTAAGGTAGAATCTTCTTCTTGTAATCTTTTCTTAAGTTTCATTTCTGGAACCATATTTCTAGAACCTAGCAAGTTTTTAGAACTAATAGGTCTTGTGAATTTACATTGTTTAACCTTGTTAAACATATTTTTCCTTAAGGTTAAAAAACAAAAGTTTTATACCAACTTTAAAGGTTCCAAAGGAATTTTTAAAGTATACAATTCACCCCCCCTATTTTATATTGAGCATCTACATTCATTATTTCGATTGTACATTATAGAGATGATACTATCTAGAATGGGTTTTAGGTATAAATGGATTAAAACCATTATGAAATGTGTCTCATATGTGTCTTGTACAATTAACATCAATGGAAGACCTTCAGAGAGTTTTAAACCCTCAAGGGGTCTATGACAAGGGGACCCACTTTCTCCCTATATCTTTATTATGGAGATGGATGTTTTTTCTCAATTGCTCCTGGACTCGATGGAGAAATGGGTTATTCACATGTTTCGAAAGGTCTTCAGGGTAGTAGATCAACCCCTTGAAATCAAAAATGTATTTTAGTAGATAAGTTTGACCCGAGAGGCGGGATGAGCTGCACGACTTTGCGAGTTCTTGATTGTGGAGAAACATCAGAAATATCCCAGCCTCCCGGCTCTCATTGGTTTTTCAAATAAGGAAGTCTTCACCTCAATTGGTGATAGAATTCATAAAAATATTGGTTTATGGTCAAGAAAGAAAATCTCTAAAGCTGGGAAAGACTATGGTGAAAGTTGTGGCCCAAGCTATTCCGGATTATGTGATGTCTCTTTTCAATTTTCCTGATACCTTGGTTGATCAGTTTCATTCCTGCCTGGAAAATTTCTGGTGGGGATCATTTGAAGGTAAGCACAACACCCACTGGGTGTCCTGGGATAAGCTCTATATCTCTATATTCTATGGTGATCCAGGGTTCTGAAATTTGAAGTTGCTTAATAAGGCTCTTCTGGCGAAGCAAGGGTAGCGTCTACTTTCTTACCCGAACACTCTGATCTCAAGAGTCATATGGGATAAATACTTTCCTAACTCTGATTTCATGCATTCCCATCTGGGGCCTCAACCTAGTTTTCATTGGAGGAGAATTTGGGGTGTGAAGCCCCTTCTCGAGAAAGGGTGTGTGTGGAGAATTGGTAACGGAAATGATGTGAATGTATGGAATGATCCTTGGCCGGATGACCTCTCAAACACGTAAGTCTCCTCACCTGTCATCCCATTCTTTGATAATGCAAGGGTTCACGAGCTGATAAACACCTCTTTGGATGATTGGGGTCAGGACCAGGTTCACTCTTAGTTAAATGAAAGGGACCGCCAACTCATTTTTAACTTACCCCTTATGCCAGATATGGGTATTGATTAGCTCTGATGGATAGGGGAACCCTCAGGTCGGTTTACGGTTTGATCCAGTTATAAACTTCTGGTGAATGATGCTCTGTTTAGACACCACCTTGCCTGCTAGAATAACATTTGGAATCTCAATGTCCCCCCCCCCAAAGTTAAATTTTTTTGGTGGTAGGTCTGCTCCGAAGCTCTCCCGACACACGACCTTCTTTTGCGGAGGCATATCACGACATATGCTATCTTCCCGATTTGTCAGCAAGAGGTGGAATCTTCAGTGCATGCGGCTCTTCTGTGTCAGGCTGTGGAGGATGTGTGGGAGGAATGGAAATCAAACTTTAAGGATTTTTTTCTTTCTTCCCCGGTCTTGGACTACAGTCTTCGTATCATTGAGTGCGATCCTTAGATCTGAGGATGGATGGATTGATCTGCACCACCGCTTGGATGTTTTGGACTATGAAAAATGAGAGGATTTTTCAAAATAAGGAGACACAAGATCATTCTTGGTTTTGCAAGGCTTCAGTTTGGATGGATATTTGGGCTTTCAAGGAGGTCCTCCTAGCAATGGGACACCCCCTTCGGGCTGCTTTAGTGTGGATTCCCCCCCCCCACTTGAAGGCTTTTTTAAAATCAATACTGACGCTACTATTTCCTCTGGGTCCAAGGTGGGAATTTGGATCATTGCTCGTCTGAACAATTCTCAGATTGTGGTGGCCCAATGTTTGGCTTTCCAGGCTTGCTGGTATCTGCCTGTGGTAGAGGCGATCGCTATTCTTCATGGTGTGTTATTGACTCACTCCAAAGAATGGGGCAAAGTTATTTTTGAAGGCTACTCCCTACTGGTTATTAACGCTTTATCCAAGCGGGACGAGGACTCACAACCATTTAGGTTCATTCTGAGGAAGATTTGGTCTTTGGTGGATCACTACTAGAAATAGAGGATTTTCCAATGGTTTAGAACCGTTGGGAAAGGCTGCAGAACTGTTGGTGTATGTTATACCAACGGTTCTACAAACCTTAGGGAAGTAAGTCATTGGAAAAGCATTTCCCAATGGTTTACAGTGAACCGTTGGGATAGGGTGGAGAAAAATTACCCTATCCCAACAGTTCTGACAAACCGTTGGGAAAGATTTTTCCCAACGGTTTGCAACCGTTGGAATAATGTGCTGAAAATTACCAGGTTTTTCCCAATGGTTTCTAAACTGTTGGGAAAAGTGTTTTACCAACGGTTCCATGAACCGTTGGTAAAACATAACACAAAATTCTATGCCAATGGTTTAAAACCGTTGGCATAGCCTATGCTGAGAAAATTGCACAGCAGCTCTGCAATTTGCCCAGCAGCTCTCCAATTTTCCCACCAGGTCTCATTTTGTGGGTTCCCCCTCATTTTCAATCCAATTATTATACCTGCAATAAACTAACATACATATACAATTATTGTACCTACAATAACCAACTAACACATACATATAGAGAACAAATTCATACACATTTAACATATAATGCTGGAACTATACACATCCATAATTAAATTAGAATTCATAACATAATTATAAACATACATAATTCATTTAGAATTCAATTTAAAATTTAGATGACAATTATATGTGGAATCCGAAAGTCAATTCATAATTTGATCGGTTTTTTGTATACCATATATTTTTACCTGAAATGATGTCCATTTTAAACAAAATACATACACTTGGAGTGCTACCGGCCACACCACACCTCGGATTGAGGCATGTTTGACTCGTACACGTCACATATGACCCATGGATTGTTCTCCTAAAGTTTCAATGGAAACCGAATGCGTTTGGTCAGTTTTCTGTATGCCAGTTGATGTTTTTCAATTAAAATGACGTCCTTTTGAAACAAAAGGCAGACACTTTGAGTGGTGTTGGCCACACCGCCCCTCATATTGAGGCGGGGTTGACTCTTACACGTCACATATTACCCATGAATCGTTCTCCTAAAGTTTCAATGGAAACCGAATGAGTTTGGTCGGTTTTTAGTATGTACTTAAAATGTTGTCCATTTTAAACAAAAGAGAGCCACTTAGAGTGATTCCGGACACACCGTGCCTCCGATTAATACGGAGTTGACTCGAACACATCACATTTGACCCATGGATTGTTGTTCTAAAGTATCGACACAATCTGAATGCGTTTGGTTGCTTTTCCGTATGTCAGTTGATGTTTTTCAATTAAAATGGCGTCCTTTTGAAACAAAAGGCATACACATTGAGTGGTGGCGGCCACACCGTGCCTTAGATTGAGGTGGGGTTGACTCGTACACATCACATATGACCCACGAATCATTTTTCTAAAGTATCAACACAATCCGAATGCATTTGGTCGCTTTTCCGTATGTCAGCTGATGTTTTACAATTAAAATGGCGTCCTTTTGAAACAAAAGGCAAACACTTTGAGTGGTGTCGGCCACACTACGCCTCGGATTAAGGCAGGGTTGATTCTTACATGTCACATATGACCCATGGATCATTCTCCTAAAGTTTCAATGGAAACCGAATGCATTTGGTCGGTTTTCCGTATGTACTTAAAATGTTGTACATTTTAAACAAAAGAGAGCCACTTAGAGTTGATTCTGGACACACCATGCCTCCTATTAAGGTGTGGTTGACTCGTAAACGTCACATATGACCCATGTATCGTTGTTCTAAATTATCTACACAATCAGAATGCATTTGGTCAGTTTTCCGTATTCCAGTTGATGTTTTTCACTTAAAATGACGTCCTTTTGAAACAAAAGACAGACACTTTGAGTGGTGGCAGCCACACCGCGCCTCGGATTGAGGCGGGGTTGACTCGTACACGTCACATATGACCCATGGATCATTGTGCTAAAGTATCGACATAATCCAAATGCGTTTGTCAGTTTTCCGTATGCCAGTTGATGTTTTTCAATTAAAATGGCGTCTTTTTGAAACAAAAGGCAGACACTTTGAGTGGTGGTGGTCACACCGAACCTCGGATTGAGGCGGGGTAGACTCATACATGTCACATATAACCCATGGATCGTTTTTCTAAAGTATTGACACAATCCGAATGCGTTTGGTCGCTTTTCCGTATGCCAGCTGATGTTTTACAATTAAAATGACGTCCTTTTGAAACAAAAGGCAGACACTTTGAGTGGTGTCGTCCACACCGCGCCTCGGATTGAGCCGGGGTTGACTCGTACACATCACATATGACCCATTGATCATTCTCCTAAAGTTTAAACGGAAACCGAATGCGTTGTGTCGGTTTTCCGTATGTACTTAAAATGTTTTCCATTTTAAACAAAAGAGAGCCACTTAGAGTGATTCCGTCCACACCGTGCCTCCGATTAAGACAAGGTTGACTCATAAATGTCACATTTGACCCATGGATTGTTGTGCTAAAGTATCGACACAATCCAAATGTGTTTGGTCCCTTTTCCGTATGTCAGTTGATGTTTTTCAATTAAAATGACGTCCTTTTGAAACAAAAGGCTAACACATTGAGTGGTGGTGTCCACACCGCGCCTCTGATTGAGGAGGGGTTGACTCGTACACGTCACATATGACCCATGGATCGTTGTTCTAAAGTATCGACAGAATCCAAATTCATTTGGTCACTTTTCCGTATGCCAGCTGATGTTTTACAATTAAAATGACGTCCTTTTGAAACAAAAGGCAGACACTTTGAGTGGTACCGGCTACACCGTGCCTCGGATTGAGGCGGGGTTGACTCGTACACGTCACATATGACCCATGGATCGTTATCCTAAAGTTTCACTGGAAACCAAATGCGTTGGGTCGGTTTTCCATATATACTTAAAATATTGTCCATTTTAAACAAAAGAGAGACACTTAGAGTGATTCCGGCCACACTGTGCCTCCGATTAAGATGGGGTTGACTTTTACACGTCACATTTGACCCATGGATCATTGTGATAAAGTATCGACACAATCCGAATGCGTTTGGTCGCATTTCCGTATGCCAGTTGATGTTTTTCAATTAAAATGACGTCCTTTTGAAACAAAAGGCAGACACTTTGAGTGGTGGCGGCCACAACGTGCCTCGGATTGAGGCGGGGTTGACTCGTACACGTCACATATGACCCATGTATTGTTTTACTAAAGTATCAACACAATCTGAATGCGTTTGGTCGCTTTTCCGTATGCCAGTTGATGTTTTTCAATTAAAATGACGTCCTTTTAAAACAAAAGGCAGACACTTTGAGTGGTGTCGACCACACCACGCCTCGGATTGAGGAGGGGTTGACTCGTACACGTCACATATGACCCATGAATCGTTCTCCTAAAGTTTCAACAGAAACCGAATGCGTTTGGTCGGTTTTCCGTATGTACTTAAAATGTTGTCCATTTTAAACAAAAGAGAGACACTTAGAGTGATTCCGGCCACACCGTGCCTCTGATTAAGATGGGGTTGACTCGTACATGTCACATTTGACCCATGTATTGTTTTTATAAAGTATCGACACAATCCAAATGCGTTTGGTCACTTTTCCGTATGCCAGTTGATGTTTTTCAATTAAAATGACGTCCTTTTGAAACAAAAGGCAGACACTTTGAGTGGTGGCAGCCACACTGCGCCTCAGATTGAGGCGGGGTAGACTCCTACATGTCACATATGACACATGGATCGTTCTCTTAAAGTTTCAATGGAAACTGAATGCGTTGGTTCGGTTTTCCATATGTACTTAAAATGTTGTCCATTTTAAACAAAAGAGAGCCACTTAGAGTGATTCAGGTCACACTGTGCCTCCGATTAAGATGGAGTTGACTCGTACATGTCACATTTGACCCATATATTGTTGTTCTAAAGTATCGACACAATCCGAATGCGTTTGGTCGCTTTTCCGTATGTCAGTTGATGTTTTTCAATTAAAATGACGTCCTTTTGAAACAAAAGGCAGACACATTGAGTGGTGACGGCCACACCGTGCCTCGGATTGAGGCGAGGTTGACTCGTACATGTCACATATGACCCATGGATCGTTGTTCTAAATTATCGACATAATACGAATGCATTTGGTCATTTTTCCATATGCCAGCTGATGTTTTACAATTAAAATGACGTCCTTTTGAAACAAAAGGCAGACACTTTGAGTGGTGCCGGCCACACCGCTCCTCGGATTGAGGCAGGGTTGACTCTTACACGTCACATATGACCCATGGATCGTTCTCCTAAAGTTTCAACGGAAACCGAATGTGTTGGGTCGGTTTTCCGTTTGTACTTAAAATGTTGTCCATTTTAAACAAAAGAGATCCACTTAGAGTGATTCTGGCCACATCGTGCCTCCGATTAAGATGGAGTTGACTCGTACACATCACATTTGACCCATGGATCGTTGTGCTAAAGTATCGACACAATCCGAATGCGTTTGGTCCCATTTCTGTATGCCAGTTGATGTTTTTCAATTAAAATGACGTCCTTTTGAAACAAAAGGCAGACACTTTGAGTGGTGGCGGCCACACTGCGCCTCGGATTGAGGCGAGGTTGACTCGTACATGTCACATATGACCCATGGATAATTGTGCTAAAGTATTGACACAATTCGAATGCGTTTGGTCGTTTTTCCGTATGCCAGTTGATGTTTTTCACTTAAAATGACATCCTTTTGAAACAAAAGGCAGACACTTTGAGTGGTTCCGGCCACACCGTGCCTCGGATTGAGGTGGGGTTGACTCGTACACGTCACATATGACCCATGAATCGTTCTCCTAAAGTTTCAATGGAAACTGAATGTGTTTGGTCAGTTTTTTGTATGTACTTAAAATGTTGTTCATTTTATGAGAATCCTCACGTGTCTATTAGTGGAATGGTATTTACTTAAAATCTTGTGGATATTTATATAAAATATTTTTATATCATTCTTAGTATGGATTAGATTTTAGTTTATAATGATATGAAACATTTCAGATCTAACAATGTCATGCCCAATGAATACATCTCTTTTATAA
The DNA here is from genome assembly GCA_963277665.1 of Viscum album. Classification (NCBI taxonomy): domain Eukaryota; kingdom Viridiplantae; phylum Streptophyta; class Magnoliopsida; order Santalales; family Viscaceae; genus Viscum; species Viscum album. Next base: position 1,860,698,913 of record OY728158.1, read on the forward strand.
CATACCAAGAATCTATGATATTGATTAGAAGTGTAAATGTGATTTACATTGATTATCATGATGAAAATAAATAAAATATATATTATAGATTTTCTAGTATTAAATGAAATCAAGGAGGGTGGGGAGGCTGTCCGGCAGGGCTGTCCGGGGGGCTGTCTGGTGGGTGTCTGGGGGGCTGTCCAGAGACCAAGGAGGAGGGGGGGCTGTGCGGGGGGTTGTCCGGGGTCCAAGGAAGAGGGTGGGGGTGCTGTCTGGGGGGCTGTCTGGGGGAAGTTCGGGGGGGTTGTTCGGGGTCTAGGGAGGAGGGTGGGGGGGCTGTGCGGGGGGGTGTCCGGGGGGTTGTCCGAGGTCCAAGGAGGAGGGTGGGGGGGCTGTCCGGGGGGCTGTCTGGGGTCTAGGGAGGAGGGTGGGGGGACTGTCCGGGGGGTGTTCAGGGGGTTGTCTGGGGTACAGGGAGGCAGGTGGGGGGTTGTCCAGGGTCCAGGAAGGAGGGGGTTCCCAAACACACAACCACTAAAAGAAAACAACATCCATAAAAATAGATAATATATAAAAATAACTCAACTACAATACTATACTACGAGTCTAGATAAAACCAACAACTAGAATAGATTAAATATCAAATCTCAGTAATATTAGTCAAAAATGTAATGGATCAACTTGTCCCATATCACCATAACCATCATCACCATCATCATCACCCTCGTCCTCGTCCTCATCATCGTCCTCGCCCTCCTCGCCCTCTCCCTCCTCGCCCTCGCCACCCGCCTTGCCCTCCTCCTCTCCCTCCTCTTCCGCATCAGACTCCTCGCCATCATCATCGTCAAGCTGGACCTCATCCTGACCACCACTAGAAATGCCACCTGGTGCACTGTATATAGAACGTATCGACGACATATACTCATCAAAAGCTGGGTTGGCCTCTGCTGGAAGTGTAGGACGTAGAACTTCAATAAATTTCATAAACGCATTGTTTGCCCTAGCAGACTGTTCTGCCATCTCTGTGGCCCTTTTCTCAGCCTGTGCTGTCTGTGCCCTAACTTGCTGCAGCTCGGTGGCACTACAGCTCATACCTGAGGATGGCCAATACCTCGTCGGGGCTATCCTAGGTCGGCAGCGTACTCTGCCAGAATGTTCCTCTCACAAGACCTGATGTAAGTGATCTGTTGGCCCAAAATTGTATGGTTCTTAGGCATCGAGGGCATCTAAAGTAGCCTGTTACAAATATAAATACATCATTAAGTTACAAAATAGATATTAAAATATAAATTCAACATATTAAAACTTACAATCTGCTGCTGAGTCGCTTCATTGATGACACTTCCATCCTTTTTCCGTCTACTCGAGCAAAATAGTTTTGCTCGAGGCACACGTCCTTCAATATTTTGTATTTGCCTATACAATGACATTAAAAACTAAAGTTATATAAAAACTTTAGCAAAACTATTAAATAATTGAGGAAACAAAAGAAAGTCTAAGGCGTAAAGAAAACTTATAAACAATTTTCATACCTGCTTCCTCTCATGATCAGGCATCGTAGTGCGTCCCAGTGTGTGGAGGTATTTTTTTGAATCAATGTTCTTTTTATTTTTTCTAGATGAAACCTAAATAAAATTTGAAAATGCAACAGATAGTATTAATGAAAAACATGAAAGTTATTATTTAAATACCTCAAATGTTATTAATACCTTAAACTGGGTACTCGTCCAATGAGTAATCATCTGATGATACTGCTCTATAGGACAATCATCCACCACTGGTACCGCCTCTAACTCAGTGCTAACTCTAGCAACCCAGCCAATATACAACTCATGCTTTTAGGCTCTCCAAAGCTCACCTAAATCCTTTAGAGGTTCTGGTCATGCACCCTCACCATCGGGAAAATTAAATCGAAGCTGAAATCAAAATATTAATTCATATAAATACAAAAATAATTCATGGAATTAAATAGAATAGATTTTTTTACCCATATCTCTGCCCAAGATCTATCCTTGACCTCATGTGGCAAATGTCTCCATGATAGCGGGCTGACGGGAATGATGTCGGAGTATTTGGCAAGCGTCGCTAAAAAACTCCGACATTGTTGCCCTGTTTTCTCAACCATTTGGTTGTCTTCATTATAATCCACTATAACCTGTGTGTGGTGGTTCCACACCAAACGCATGCATGTACGCCCCCGCCCACGCCTCCTGTCAGTAGATGTATCTGTCATGAAATAAAAACAAATATTTTATCAAAACGTGTTATAATGAAAATAAATATTGCTATAAAAATTTGTTAGGGTTCTATAAATATACATGTTCCGGTCTGATCGCTGAGCATCGCTGGATCCACAGAAACTGATGGAACACCCTGTGGTGGAACAGGAGTCGAAGACGATGGAATATAGAAGCTCGGAGAGACAGAAGTATAAGGAAAAGAAGATAGGACAGCTGTCTGACCGGATACTAACTGGGGAGTGGGAATCATCATGGGATGTGAAAATGATGGGCCAGAAGATGAAGAAGGTAGTGAAAACATGGGAGGCCTAAATATCCCGTGTGTCCCTAATGACACACCGGGATCAGAATGTGGGAAGGATGACATGTCAGTGGGAGGGACATGGTCTAGTCGCGTACGCGCAACTGCTCGTCCACCTCTGGTACGAACCCTCCTCGTACCACCGGCCTGAGTACTAGGACTAGTACTAAGATCCTCGTTGAATAACTGTCGACGTATAGGTGGATCCTACAAAAATGTTTACAAAAAAAATTAGTCACATGAAATTATATATTCTTTAAATATATCAATTTGAAATAAAGTACTCACTACAGGCACTAATTATGGAACTCCCAACTCCGTCATTCGACGATTGTTATCCATCATTTTTTTTCTTCGTCTCTCTTCAATTGGCTTCATTTCCTGCTTTTGAAAACAAATATGTAATTAATTAGAAAAAGAAAACTAATGTGTAACCTAAAAAACTAAATATATGAGGGAATAGGGGGATTCATTGGTAATTTAACTATCAATTCTTTTAGAAGAGATTGAATGGATTTAATAAATCATACAAGTTGTAATATTCACCAAGTTAGGAATATTGTTTAACTAAGTTTGAATACAGTTCAATTCCAAATTAGAAAATGCAATTCAAATAAAACTGTAACCAATAAACATTGAAAATTCACATAAAGGTCAAGTCAGGTATCAATAGTTTTAGAAGAGCTTGAATGGATTTAATAAATCATACAAGTTGTAATGTTCACCAAGTTAGAAATATTGTTTGACTATGTTTGAATACAATTCAATTCCAAATTAGAAAATGCAATTCAAATAAAACTGCAACCAATAAACATTGAAAATTCACATAACGGTCAAGTCAGCTAAAACATATTTGTGATCAATACTAAATCAATTTGAATATTATCAACCTTAACAACCCAACTCGAGGTAAACCAAAAGAATTGAGAACATGGATGAATGATTCTATATATTTTCAACCACAACTTCAGGTTCACAATCAACTCTGACAATTGATCTATTTGAGTCATCAAAAGAAATAAATGGATTGGTTCCAATGGCACTAGGGATAGTGTCAATTCCATCATCACCATCGTCAAAAATATGTCTTGGAATTACTTCAACTATGACACCAAATTCAGGTTGAAGTTGGTCTTTGACATAAAAAACTTGTTTATCCATTGATGCCAACACATATGGTTCTTCGGTAGCAAGAGTGTGAGTCATATTAATTACTAGAAATCCACAATCATCAATAAATGTGTCATGTATCTTCATCGAATCAAACCAATGGCATTTCATCATTGTGACTTGTCCATGAGAGTAATAATCCAATATTATTATTTTCTCAACAACTCCATAATAACCCACATTTTCAAATCACGGTCTACTATCTGATGCACTGGCATAACAATCTGTTGTGGCAGTAACCATAACACCATCATGTTGTGTTCTCATGTTCTTTGCTCATTCAGTGATAATAAATTTGTACCCATTGATAACAATTGATTTACAGTCACGAACCACGGTATTAGGACCAAAAGCCAAAGCTCTTATTTCCTTAGAGACAGAGTCAGCAGACAAACTCAATACCTATAATATAAATGACTATTAAACTTAATTAAATATTGATATAATTATTTTAAACATTAATTTTGTATACCTTCAATTTTAACCAAGCAGAAAACTATATGCTATGCAAAGTCTCTCTCCTTCTCAAAGATAAAGAACAATGCTTCCTATTTATCATTGTTTTATGTTCCCTGTAGATAAAAAATATGAATAGTTTAACAGATATATATGTAAGATATACACAATCAATTTAGTTACCAGATATAGTCATCGAACAAATCATAGTTGAACAAAACTGTGCGATGTGTCATCTCCCGCTCTTCATGGCTTAATGTCTTCAATGTATATGATCCAGGAATTCCTCCTATTTGAAGAAGTGATGGAAAACTGGGTTCAATTTTCTCATACTGTTCTTCTTCATTTCTCATTGGTCTGTTCAATCTTGTAGTAATATCAGACAAATACATCGAGCAGAAATCCATACATTCTTGAGCCAAGTAACTGTTCACAGTAGAACCTTCAGGATGATTTCTGTTTCGAACATAAGACTTTAATGTGAACATATTTATTTCATTTGGATACATCCAACGAAAAGAAACAGGTCCTCCGAGAAGTATTTCAGTGGGAATATGGATAGTCAGATGCAGCATGCATGTGAAAAATGATGGAGGAAATATTTTCTCCAACTCACACAAAATTAATGGGGCATCTGTCAACATTTTTTGCAAGAAAGACTTGGACAACTTCTTAGCACAAAGATATCTAAACAAATGGCACAACCGAATAACATCCACCCTTACATTATTGGACAAAAGATGACGGATTTCTATTGGAAGCAACTCATGCAGTAGAACGTGATAATCATGAGTCTTCAAATATTTTAGCTTCAACTCTATTTTGTTGACCCGTTTAGATATGTTGCTTGAATATCCATCAGGAACTCTAATAGTCTCTAATACTTCCAGAAATTGTTTTTTTTTTCATAGGTGTCATCACATAAGAAGCACGTGGAATTTTCCATTTATTTTCACTAATACGCACAGGATGTAATTCTGGTCTGATGCCCCAATCCACCAAGTCACGCCAAGATCGTAAATCATCTTTTGTCTTCCACTTGACATTTAGAAGAACTGAAAGCAACATTTCGCATATATTCTTTTCAATATGCATTACGTCTAAGCAATGACGTAACAAATTGGTTGACCAATAAGGCAAATCAAAAAAGATACTCCTCTTCCTCCAATTGTAACAGGTTTCAGTGGAAACATTCTTTCTCTTTCCAGATTTCATTTGACCCTTCCCGAACGAAAAACTGAAATCTTTCAATTCATTAATCACGTCACTTCCAGACATACGCTGAGGTGGATCATCGGTCTCTATGGTATTATCAAATCTTCGATGATTCATTCTATATGGATGATCCTTTGGCAAGAATCGTCGATGTCCCATAAAACTGAAACTACAACGATGTTTCAGTCTTCTGGATCGTGTATTCTTCATACAAACTGGACATGACAATTTTCCCTTCGTGCTCCATCCAGACATCATTACATAAGCTGGAAAATCATTGATCGTCTACATAAGCGCAGCACGCATCTGAAATATGTCTTTCGAACATGCATCGTATGTGCGCACACCCACATCCCAAATAAGTTTCAACTCTTTTATTAAAGGTTGCATGTAGATATCAATATCAATGCCGGGATCAGAAGGACCAGATATGAGTATACTCATGAAAGTGAAAGGTTTTTTCATACACAACCATGGGGGAAGATTATAAATGTGTATAAAAACTGGCCATGTGTTGTGCGAAGTAAGCATCTGCCCAAACGGATTAAAATCGTCGCATGAAAGACCCAGCCTCACATTACGCACGTCAGCTGCAAAATCAGGATGGCGAGCATCAAATCTCTGCCATGCAAATCCATCTGCAGGATGAACCAACTCATCATTAGTCTTCTTTCTCTCGGTATCATGCCATCTCATTTTTATTGATATGTCATCAGACATAAAAAGATTCTGCAGTCTGGGGATCAATGGAAAGTGCCACATTACTTTCTGTGGAATGCGGGATGGTGTTCCATCAGATTTTGACTTCCAGCGGGATGTGCCACATTTAATACAATCATTTCGTTCAGCGGTTTCCTCCCAGAATAAACTACAATATTTCGGGCAAGCATGAATTTTGTTTCTTGAAAATCCAAGTTCCTCAACTAACTTCCATGCCATATAGTGGTTTGAGGGAATATTTGCATCATCTGGAAGTAAATCCTTCAAGAGGGTAAGAATGTAATCGATTGTTGTATTAGAAATCTCATACATAGTTTTCCCATGAAACAATTGGATTAAAAATTCCAGCTTTTTCATTTTATCGCATTGTCGATATACTGGAGTCGTGGCAGCATCATTCGATTTTTTCACCCTATCAATATCATCATTTTCACTAGATGCATCAGCTGTGCTCATACCGAAGTCTTTTTGAGTCGAAATCCTTTCTTTTTCATGATGATGAATAAATGGAAACCGATCATCTAACAAATTTTCCATTCCAGTCTTTTCATTTTGATCATCACCAATTTGAGATTTCATTTTCTCCCCATTATGATATCACACAAAGTAGTTTGCTTGAAAACAATTTTTGGTTATGTGGTAGCTGAATTCTTCATGGCTCAACTAAGTTCTACCAACACAATTGGAACATGGGCAGTGTATGCGACCACTATCTAAAGCATTGTGAAATGAAAAATCTATAAAGCTCTCTAATTTTTTTTGAAAATCGCTTGAGATCCGATCTGTTTCATACATCCAACTTCTGTCCATTCTATAAAAAGAATTTATATAAGTCATTTTTTCATAAACAATTCAATAGGATTTAACTTTAATAGAAAATACATTTAAGTAAATGATAAAGGAAGAAGTTTCTAGTCGATGTAGTGAAAAGCACCCCACCCTCATAAAAGTGAGTATTGGCCAAGAAGGACTCATAATATACAACGTACAATGAGAATCATATTTAGTTGACCCTAAAGTTATATTAGTACAGTCATCTTGGGGGAAATGGAATATATGATCTTGGTTAACTGGTGAATTCAAAAGCTCGTATTCCATATGTTGGACACTATCTAAGGTAATAAATCATGTGAGGATGGGTTTACATCATTCAATTTCTTACATGATAGTGAGAATGAAGACTTATATTAATGACTTGAGTTCACTGATACCATGCCAGCCTTTATACACACCATGTGAACCCTTATACACACCATATGAACCCTTATACCATATCGTCATTATTACAACCATTAATAACAACTTATTAAATAACATCACTTATTACAGATAATCAAATTGAACAAAAATCAATAATAATATTGGATATATCAAGTAAAATGAAGTCATACCATCTTACATCATAAATGACCACCCACAACCATGATTAATGACCACAAAGCTCCCCTTTCGGCCAAATCAAAAGTGAAAACAAAAACACATAGTTGTAGAAAGAAACTTCATTTGTGTGAAGAATAATAATCTCATGGTCCTCATGATATTTGAACCACACAGTCATGATTTTCGAGATGAACTTGTATCCATGAAACCATATGGGAAACACGATTCAATACATGCATTTTTCTGATTTTCCCAAGCATTTTGAGGAACCCCAAATCAGTGAAAATGGTCATTATGTTTTAAAAAGGTGATTGAATAACACATGTATGCCGTCGAAGGCAGAATGATTAATGGTTATATTTGAAAAACTAATATTCACTAATATTGCGAATTTGACATTCTGTGAATTAGTTTCATGAAGAAGGAAGAAGTACTAATTAGGTGTTGAGTCAATAAGGTTTTCCTTATGACTTTTCCATTCCTTCTTGTTTTGAAAATCACAAACATCTTATCTTAAGGAAAATTGCTTTTATAAGCAAAATCACTTTTATAAGGAAAATTGCTTTCTTAAGGAAAATTGCTTTTATAAGGAAAATTGCTTTTATAAGCAAAATCGCTTTTATAAGAAAAATTATCCTTATCTTATTTTCATCCATATTTTTCTTAAGTATGAAATTCGGATTCATTTCTATTTTCTTGGAATCATTGAAACTTTGATATAAAGCATTTTGTTTTAGGATTCAGATTCTGGATAAGAACTATAAGAAAGTTTCATTCCGAATTCCGGATATGAACTCTGACTAAGTTCTATTCCAGATTCAGGATACGAATTCTGAAGAAGAATTCTCATTACGAATTCCAATGAAGAATTCTCATTACGAGTTCTAATGAAGAAATCTCATTCCGAATTCCCATTACGAATTCTGATGAAGAATTCTCATTACGAATTCTGATGAAGAATTCTCATTACGAATTCTGATGACGAATTCTCATTACGAATCCTGATTATGAATTCTCATTACGAATTCTGATGATGAATTCTCATTACGAATTCTGATGACGAATTCTCATTACGAATTCTGATGACGAATTCTCATTACGAATCTTGATGATGAATTCTCATTACGATTTCTGATAACGAATTCCTATTCCGAATTCTCATTCCGAATTCCCCTGTTAAATAGAATTTGAGTATCTTTGTTTTATACACTCTGAATTAATTCAGACTCCGAAAAATATCTTTGTTTGACTCCGAACTTTTATATTGCTTACACTTCTAAAATTTGTCTACTCTTTACTATTGTTCCTTACACTCCGAAGTTTTCATTCCGAACTTTTATATTAGAGTTTAAAACGATGTTGTACATTCTGTTACATTTGTTTTGTTATAAAAAGATGTCGTCTGTTTTGTTATAAACTAACCGTTGTCTAAGTGACACGTGTACAGGTCCCTCCGATCATTAAGGAAAATATGACCGTTGGAGAAGGAGCCGACCTTACCTATAAATAGGAGCTCATTTGAAAGAGCTCGTTGCTGATGGCTGAAAAAGTACTGAAAGGCTGACTAATTTGCTTAAAGTGATTTCTAGAGAGAGAGACTCTTATTAACTCTCAAAGCTTCGTGCGACTCCGAATGTTGGTGATTACATTCGAGGGCTTCCGGGGATAGGAAGACAGAGGTGCCGACTACCTTTAAGTTCGAGGGCTTCCTTGCTGAGGAAGACAGAGGTTGCCAACTACCTTGAAGTTGAGGGCTTGCGGGGATAGCAAGACAGAGACTCTGATCTTCGTATCGAGGACTTACCCTGGTGTGGGTAAGACAGACTTGCTTGAAAGTATAAATCAAGGGACCTTTATCCAAGGTTGTTGGATACCCTTCTCTTTGGGTTAAAAGACTTATATCTTGTTACTTGTAGTTTTACTACTTGTTTATATTCCGCTGCATTTTGTATTATAAGGAAAGTATAACTTTCTTATACTTCCTTATTTGTACTCTGTTTCATTTAGATTCTATACGCTTTAAGGTAGAATCTCATATTGTAATCATTTGTTAAGATTCAATTTCCGGAACCATATTTCTGGAACCCTCATTCGGAATCTCTTTCCTAGTTTGCATTCGGTGTTAAGAGGTGTTGTGAATTTGCTTAGTTTAACTTTGTTAAACTTAGCCTTTTCCTTTGCTTAAGGAAAACATAGTTATTCTTAACTAACTTTAAAGTTTCCAAAGGAATTTTTAAAGTATACAATTCACCCCCCCTCTTGTATATTGAGCATCTACATCACTATTTCGATCCTACATTAGGGACCACATACTATTTGGCAAAGTTCAAGAAGATACTCCATATGTTCTACTGTGCAAAGGATAAGTGAACAGTGTGTCATTTTATATATATATAGATTTTGATAGAAACATGATACATACTTTTTATGTAATACACATGGTGTACAAAAATTAAGATGAACAAGATCTTCATGTTTGGCATGATCTTAATGAAAGAGTGATTTTCATGAAATAATATCAATAAATATTACAAACAATTTCTTATTAGTTCCTATACATGAACCTATAATATTTGAACTAGATTAAAAAAAAACTATGAATCTTCAAAATTAGAACACAATAAAGAGACATCATGCCCTTATAAATGTAAATGTGTAATGAAAACATTAATTGGACATACACTGATATAGGGATTTGAGTACACAATTCGTGGAACAATCATAAAATTTTACAAAATCCCTAAAAATTGGGAATAACGAAATCGTTGAGAATATAAGGATATGCTTTATAAGAGGTGGAACTATATCCTTGATAAAATATAGGAGTCTAACCTGCTGCTAATCCGATGGAATAAGTGGGGATTGGGAACTACTTCTGCCAAGGAATCGCGTCTGGAGACGAGCGGAAGGCTTCTGGAATTGTGGGGAGGCCGCTGCCTGCATTTAGGTATTTGGGCCTTTTTTCCCCAACGGTTCTTAAAAACCGTTGGGAAAACCCAATCTTTCCCAACGGTTTCATAAAACCGTTGGAAAAACTAAGTGAGTTCTTCAAGGTCTTTACCAACGGTTTATATAAACCGTTGGGAAAGACAACATATACCAACGGTTCTTTTGAACCGTTGGTATACAAGTGTTGGGAAAACTCCCCTTTCCAGTAGTGGATGCCTTTTCTTCATGCAATTTTGTTTTCACTAAAAGGGATGGTAACCTTGTTGCTCATCAGTTGGCTGGTTTTGGGATAAAACGGGGAGAGTGTTGCGGAATCGTCGGGAGACGCAACGACAGAAACGAGAAAACGAAAGAAAGAAAGTAACAAGAACATAGTGATTTACGTGGTTCGAGAATAATCCCTACGTCCACGAGAGACAGAATTTTCACTATTTGGGAGCACAAAATTACAGAGGATTTTTCGGTAGTAAACCCTATCCCGAAATGGGCTACATATGAAGAAGACAGTCAACTGTTCCGAATAGTAAGTCCGCATTGATACAGTGATCGACGACAACTTTTGTCAAAAGTACTACAGTGGGTGCCGGCTCGAAATCAAAAGTGCTACAGTCCAGTTGACCCCGAAGTCCGCACTGCTATAGTGTCTGTCGGTGTCGGTCGGTCAGCTCCGCTATAATGGTCAGCATTGCCACAGTGCTGAAAAAATTGGGTCGGGGACCTTCGACCCCCGGACTCCCGGAGCAGGGGCGCGTTGCCCCCTGGAACCCCCAACAAACTCACTGCAGAGCTCGACTCGCGACAGTTGCAGACCACAAGCATTTGACCCAACCGGATCGGACTGCACCAATCAAATAGAGATCATGTGTGGTACTATCATTACCTTAAGTTAATTTGTAATGCTTCTTCAAGTGATTCATAATATACTCTCTTTTGCTTCAAAAAAAAAAAAAACTATATATCATAAAAAATTGAAAAATATGGTAAATAAATGTATAAAGTATATCTATAGGTAAATCTATATTAATTTTTAAAATATGCATTTACGCTGTTGCGAATTACATTCCCCCGGCAAGATGAAATTGAAGTTGTCCAAAAAGAAAAGCCTGCATTTGGCGCCTAATCGCCCGCGCTGTCCCTTCACAACGCCACCGTTGATGGGAATTACATTCCCCCGGCAAGATGAAATTGAAGTTGTCCAAAAAGAAAAGCCTGCATTTGGCGCCTAATCGCCCGCGCTGTCCCTTCACAACGCCACCGTTTGCGTGAAGATCACCCCGTCCCCGTTCGTTCCTCTGGTTCTTCGCTACGGAGACAGATCAGGGGATTTACACCACCAGTTCGCGCGTCAATCCATCTCAGACTACGATTGTGCAATTTTTACGGCCAAAAATCCACCAGTTCGCGTGTCAATCTCTCATGTGGTTGCGTTTATGTGAATTTATGATCATCTTTACCATCGGTTTCTGTGCCAGATCTTCGGTTTGATGTTTAGCACCGTCTCTCCCGTGTTTTTTTTTGCAGACAGAATTGAATTGGACGGTTTTGCATCTGATGGCTTCCGGATCAGAGGAAGGGGCTTCGTTGCCGGGCGATGAGTACGAGACGCTGTTTACGACGACGGATACGGAGCTCTTGAAGAGAGCGTGGCGCCACGAGAAGGCGGCGCCGGATATCCTTCCTTTTCAGGCTCCTCTCGTTCAGAGACTCAGAGAGCAGATCCAGCTGATGGTATTGCTCGAACCGAGACCTGAATGCTCTGAAATGTATATTTAAAAATGGAGTTATTGTTATTGATGCCATACTCGGCTGTGGTGATAATGTCAAGGTCCAGCTGCTATACCTTTCTCGGCCCTTTGACTAAGATCAAGTGTCAAGGTCCAGCTGCTAGCGACCTTGTTCATTATTTGACATCGTCTCATTCGTTAGCTGGCGTCGTTCCATTCATTGCCCAACACCGCCCCGTTCATTGGTCGGCATCACTCCCATTCATTAGACGGACGATTTCATTTCAATTCACACAATACAGGCGTGATGATCCAGTAAAGATCTGAGAGAGTCCAGAGAGTTCCAAGGGGCATTTTGTTCTTTTTTAATATCCCCAAGTAATAAGCGAGTAAAAAACAGACAAGTTACATGTGAGCTTGTCTGTTTCCTTTCATCTATTAGTCACTTGACTGCTTTTAAAATTATCGTTATCTTATTCATACCTTGTTTAGAGTTTATTCTCGTCTTATTCTCTGCAGATTGCTGCTATTTGGAAAGATTCATGTATGCTATTCAGCTTCAGTCCATTGAATGAATGCGGTCACCAATTGCGTGGTTTGATGCATTGATTTTATATTTACTGCGTAATGTTAAGGAGGCTTCTTGTTTCTTTTGCACCCTTGTTTTTGTAGGATGATACAGTAGAAGAATTCGCCGAGAGTGGGGTTAACCCACTCACCGTCTCTCTTTACCAGATGGACTTGGACAGGGCACTTTTTCTTCTGAGATCTTATCTCCGAGTTCGGCTTCTGAAGATTGAGAAGTACATGATCAGTGCCGCGGAAACTGATATTCAAAACAGACTTTCTGAGCAAGAACTGAAGTTCGCCAAAAGGTTAAGTGGTTCATTTTATCTGGCTATTTAAGTTGAAACTGAACCTTATTTCGTGGATTCTGAAACGGCTTAATGGTCACAGGTGCACCAATGAGATGGAGAAGCACCTTGAACGATCTGCACTGTCAGAATTGCCTGAATTTTATCGGTCCATTCGCAAACAATCTACATCGAGCGAGGAGAATGATATGGGTACACAACATTGCTTTTGCACTTGCCAAAATTTCTTATTTGCATCATAATTTGGACTTTTTTTGTTTTGCTTCTGTGTTTTTCGACTAGTTCCTGAGCCACCGGCAGATGCTTTTGTTTTCTGCAAAAGCAAGGGAACGTGGGGTGCAATTCAGCTGGATGAGCGGTGGGTAGCCTATCCCTGTAAATAAACACCCCTGCAATGGTTTTATTGGTTATTTTTTTGGACATTTTGACAGTGAGGACCCATTGGAGCTAGTTGTGGATGATCTCTACATCCTGCGGTACCAGTCCATAAAGCCGCTGGTGGAGAGTGGACAGGTCGATTTGGTTTGAAAAGATCCAGGTCCTGATGCCCAGGGTACTTCCTCAAAACTTCTTATGAATCTTTGATATCAGATTGTATGCTCTGATTCTCTCTAGGTGTGTTCTTTGGTGTTATTTTCTTTTCTTCATTGAGAACTGGCTATTCGAATTAATCCAAAGAGATGTTGAGGACAACGTGGGCATGAGGGCCTTTCAGATTGATGTGAAAAAAATGGAAGGGGCAGAAGCGATGATTTTGGTTCAAGAAGTGCGTGGAAAAGAGAAATAAAGAAAAAAAAACATGAAAGAGAACATGAAGATATAACGTGGTTCAGATCACTTTGGTCTTACTCCATGATAGGAGCTTTTAGGGTAATCATGAAGGCTCAAGAGGTGTGGCTTGATGTGACGACCTCAGATAGGTGGATGGTTGCGAATGTCTCGATCATAACAAACCCACGTATGATTAAGTGTTTTGTGCTATGTGGGGTGAAGCCTGCTGTGTGAGATTCAATTTCACGGGGTATAGGAATAAGCAATAGAGAACATATATGGCATGTAAGATAAAACTGGGGAGTGGCTTGCGTCATGTGAATACCGGACTCTCCTCGAGTGGGAAACAACATGCTCGTGTCGGGTGAATCCGCACTTGCATCAGGTGAAACTCTTATAAAACCACAATTCAAAGAACTACAAGCTTAGAGATTAAAACGTTACAAACTGGTTTGTGATTAGAGAACTTCAGAACTAAAAGACTAAAAGAATTATGCAAGGAAAAGTATTTCAAGAATAAAGAGAAAAACCAAGTGAAGTCTCCTGGGAGTCTCTCTAGGAGCCTTGATCGAAGCCCTCTGCAGATGCTGTAGCCTGAAAGAAATACCACCGTGTCTTCCCAATGAAGTCCCAAAACAATAGAAACTGTCTGCCTAAGCCAAAGACCAAATTACCCTTCATTTAAAACAGTCCAGCGCCTCCTAAAACAGGTCTTTAATGGTGCAAGTGTCTCCAAATTACCTCCCGAGCACCCGCTCTATCAATTCTGTCCGTCTGAATTTCCACGCTGTACCCAAGGTGGAAGAAAGGAAACTGATTTTGAAATAATTGGGCATTCTCTGAAGTTTCATCATCGGTTGGACGTCCGCGACACCGAACTAGCCATTGAAGTTCACAGCCACGTCCCCTGGCAACCAATATGGAATCGGACAAAACCTCCTTAAGAAGATCCTCACTAAAATGCTTTGGAAGATGTTTTGAAATGAGATCCCTAACAACCAACTTAAGTTGTGGGACATGAAATATAGGATGGAACTTACTGTGTTCCGACAAATCCAAGCGATAAGCAATGCCCTCCATCCTAGAAAGGATTGGGAAATGGCCATAAAATTGTGGAGTAAGCTTAGGACAAACTTTGGTAGATGACACAGTAGGGTTCAGAGATTGAAGTTTGGCAAAAGCCAAATAACCGAGCTGAAAAGAATCATTCCGTTGTTTTTTGTTAGCCACCTGCCGCATAGAACGCTGGGTTGTCAACAAATGATGCTTTAAGTGGTAAAGAGCATCATCCTTATCAATCAAAGTTGCGACAACAACGTCAAGGGTCGTGTCATCTGTAGTATAATGGGGAAGAGTTGGGGGTTTCCGCTCATAAACAACTTTGAAGGGAGTGTGTCTAGTTGAAACATGAGAGGAGGTATTATAACAGTATTCAACCCAAGGTAACCAATGAATCCACTGCTTGGGTTTGTCAGAAGAAAAACATTGCAAATAAGTTTCAAGGCTTCAGTTGATAACCTTGGTTTGTCCATCCGTTTGAGGATGGTAAGAAGAGAAACAAACCGACAAACATTAGATCACGATCGGTGACAATAGCACTAGGCATGCCATGTAATCGAACAACTTTCTTCATGAAAAGATCAACGACATCCTTAGCTGAAAATGGATGTTTGAAAGGTAAAAAATGAGCATACTTAGAAAGACGGGCCACCGCAACAAAAATCACCTCATACCCTTGTGATTTGGAAGATCAGAAATGAAGTCCATAGAGATCTCTTCCCAAATCAAATATGGAATCGGAAGGGGTTGTAGCAAACCCACAAGACTCAGAGTTTGGTATTTATGCTGTTGACAAGTAGCATATCCTTGAACAAATTCGAGCACTGTTTGAGTCATATCTTGTCAATATAAGCTTGCTTCAAAGTGTTTGTAAGTTTTCAAATAGCCCTTGCGTCTGCCAAGTGGTGACGCATGGAAATAATGCAGTAATGTGAGAATCAACCATGAGGTTTTAGAGAGGACTATGCGACCATTAAAATAAAGCATGTCATTGGGTAGTGAAAAACCAGTAGGTACAAGAACTTGAGTATGGAGAGCCAAAATTTGGTCCTAGACAAATTTATCTTGGCTGTTTTCTGTACGGACCAGCGCCAGTAGGGTTTAGAAAGAGCCATTTTCAAAAGTTGTGGGTCATGCATTCTGGAAAGGGCATCCACATCAGAATTTGGTTTTCCATATTTGTATACAATGTCAAAATCATTACCCAACGATTTGGCTTGCTAAAATTGTTGGTCCATTGACGCAATTCTCTGACTCAACTAAATGCTTGAGACTTTTATAGTTATTAAAAACAACGAATTGCCTGCCCAAAAGGTACTGCTCCCAATGATGTACGACGTGTACTAACACCATCAATTCCTTCTCATACACTGATTTGTGTAGGGTGGCAACAAACAAGGCTTTCGTGTAATAAACTATAGGCCTCTCTGCATGAGCACCGCACCTGAACCACCTCCCAAAGCATCACACTCGATGGTAAATTGTCTAGTAAAATCAGGTAAACGTAGCACAAGAGTTGTAACCAAACATTGTTTTAATACCTCAAATGCATATTGAGCCTTTGCCCCCACTGAAAATTATTCTTTTTAAGGTTCGTAAGTAGTTTAGCCAATTTCCTATAATTCTTGACAAACTTACAGTAGTGACCAAGGAGGCCTAAAAACCAACGTACTTCTTTGACATATTGTGGAACTGACCAATCCAACACTGGAAATTTTTTGGGGGTCCATAAAAACTTCCTCTCGAGTAATGCGGTGGCCCAGATACTCAACCTCCGGTCTGTTAAAGAAACATTTCTTATGGTTAACATTGAACTGGTTGCTCTGTTGGATTGCAAGCACACGTTCCAAATGCCCCAAATGCTTCATCCAACTGTTGCTATAAACAAGTTTATCAACAAAGAAGATTAAATCAAACTTTTGCAGCAATGGTTTAAAAAGGAGATTCGTAATAGCTTGAAACATGACAAGGGAATTCATAAGCCCAAATGACATAACCAAAAATTCATAATACCCTCATAGGTGTGAAAAACGATCTTTTCAACATCCTCTTCCCGGACACGTACTTGGTGCAAACCTGATTTAAGGTCCAATTTGGAAAATATCAGGCCCCAAACAATTCATCTAACAATTCATCGATAATGGGTATAAGAAATCTAGCCAGAATAATGCTCGGAAGTCAACACACATTCGCCAATCACCCCCTTTCTTTTGGACCAAGATGATCAAACTAGAATATGTTGGAGTTGGTGGACTAGAATTAATTACTTTGTACTTTATTCATTAATAAATACCTTATTACATCTTGATTGTTCTTATGTGTGACAATGCATGTGATAATGTTTTAAGGATAACTGTTGTATTAAAAGGTCATAGTGGATCTTTGCTATGATGAGAACCTGGAAATGCCATAACACTGTTTTTAAATATATGTTCTATGGTCGAATGATGTTATTTGAGGGAAACAAATAATACAGACTATTAGGGGTGAAAACTCATAAAACTTTGAGACACCTTCTCATGGTGTGTGCTCTTGGTAATATCTAAGAGAATATTATGAGAACGAGACCCGTTAGTAGGATATTCACATTTCATAGTGTCATTGGATGTTCCTATCTGCGGACATGCGTATTGGTTCTTAGATTTTAAGATTATTACTAATGAGTATTACAATTTGTCCACTTAGATGTTTTGACGAAAACTGTGACAACACACTGTTTGCAACAAGGTAGGATATATTGGGTACGTCACGAGTAATACTGCATTAATAGATAATGCGAGAAAGGATTTGTTCCTTCTGTTCCCTAACAGAAGTAGATATCCTAGGTCCTTTGATGGAATTGATATAACATAAATAAATCCATAGCCATGGTAAGGAATGAGCGAGTTTAATTCCGGAAAGTCAAAGAAAGAATAATTGAGAACACGAGTTGATGACATTAACATGCAACCCGCTTGATATAAGATATCGTGACAAAATGATTACATTACACGGTAAGCATTCGTAGGAGGTGACACGTCGTTGCGACGTTAATTTCTTTCTCTATGGGTGCTTTAGCGTGTTGCTAGACGCTAACTTTGGATTTTAGGCAGGCTCCGCCTAATGTCACTGAAAAAGAGGCCTAGATGGTCACACACTAAGTGTGTCCAAATATCTCAGTTAAACATTAATTTAACAAGTTCAATAAAGATTATTTCTGACTGTGGTTTAATAATTATTCAAGGATGCCTGATCGCATTTATTTCGACACTAGTTATTCGAGAGAATATGTTGTGGGCGAAATAATATATTTATTAGCGAGTAATGCAATGATATTTATTTGAGAAATAAATAGTCATTATTCAAGGTCTAATAAATGTGGTGGAATAAATAAAGAAAAATAGAAAATAAAAGTACACCTCGTGTATATTAATATATACATGCTGTGTAGTTTTTCTGAGAATTTATGAGAAATAATAATATTTATTTAATTAAATAATATTAGTTGTAATTCGCTGAGCGCATGTTAAGTAATAATAATAGTCAACTGTTATTATTAGACATTGGGTATTACTAAGAATTAAATGAAATGAATAAATGATTTTGGGTAATTAATTCATTTTATTATTCTATGTAATTAAAAATCCCAATTATATATTTCTCATTAGCCTAACCATTTTTTTTTGTGGTTGTGCACAACGGATTTGGAAAAGCTCTTGAGCCAAGAGAGAATTCTTTTTCTACCAAGAACGTTCTCGAACTACGAGAGAGAGAGATCCACCTCCACTGGATCAAGGCGGACATCGCAAGCGAAGGCTCTTCCGCGCTAGCACCCAAAGATTCCTTCGGCGACGTCCAAAGATACATGGAGTACGTGTGAATCACTGCTAGATGAATCCTACACTTGGATTCTACGACGGAACGACGGATCACATCGGATCGTGACAAGAAACATCAATGAAGAAAGAATTCCATTAAGGTAATTCTTGTCAATTAATTAAATTAATTATAACCAATATATGATGATTCTATTTATGGTTTTAGGACTCCCCTCTTTCTTTTTCGTTCTATTTTGAAGATCCGATGTTTTATTATCGTGACAGATCTTGGATTGATCGTTGTTAACATTAAAATTAAAGTTGGGTACACCCACCAATGCGCTTCCGCTGCGCTCGGAACCTATAGAATAAAGGCTTGTACTGCCGCAAATTACCCCATGCGGTAACAAATCGGCTACTTACCTCTCAACTCCGTCCTTCATTAAATAAGCAATTTTGTAGGGACAAACATTAACCAGAGACACCATTTCTCGTAGTCTTATGGTGCGATCTGTCGTGCGCTGAGGTGGCAGGCCCTTGGGCTTTTTGAAAATTTGAGTGAACTCCATCAGTAATTTGTGTAGCGTTGTAACAAATTCCTGTGTGGCCAAGTGGTCGTGCTCTGTTTCATGTATTCCAGGGTGCCATTAGACGCTTTTTGCGAAAAAATTATGATCGGCCAAAATTATTGGCAACGCTAATGGTGCGTCTTGATCGGTCTGAATCCCCTGCTCGGCCAACACGCCTGTAAAGTCCCAGTTTTTTAGAGAGGTACAGATTCTTTAAATTTTCAGTAAACCCTCATTAAGTTTCTTTTTTGGCTTAGACCCTGGTGATCGGGCCTTTAGGTAGGTCAATTTGCTTTTGGAAGGAAAGTAGCACGTGGGTTGGAGGCTGATTGCAGGAAAATACATGGCGTGAATTTAATTCATGACGTGGTGATTTACACTGGCCAGGCCCTGTGAGTTTTTGCGGGGCGTGAATTTAATACACGTGAATTCGATATTCACGATGTGTGTTGTTTTTTTCCGTGGGGAGAAACGTGTGCTTTACACGGCGTGTACTTTCTTTTTTAAAAAAAGGGGCAGAACCCCTTATTTTTGACAGAGCCCTTATTCTTTACTCCTTTCACACGACAACGACACACAAAGGAGCTCCCTCTTCACCTCTTACCTAGGCTTTGAGGTGGTTCCTTTGTCTGGACTCCGATTTCCTATTTCCAGGGCTTTTGTTTGTTTTGCCATTTTCTTCCGTTCTAGTCCTTTTCCTTAAAAGCATCGTTGTATTTTATTATGCATCGTTGCGCTGTGCGCCAAACTTCTCTGACGACGCCTTCAAAATGTTTAATAAATTAAATTAAATGATAACCCATGCTTAAAATGTTTCGAGCATATCGTAAGATTACGTTGCAGGGTGACAACCCAGGTGCGAGCTACCCTTAAGGGTGTGCCTTCCTTAAAGGCCTAAGTGTCTTATTCCTTGAATTTTTAAACCACCTTTTGAGGTGTGTGAGATGATGTTGGAATGTTTATGCTGTTTTGCTTAGATTATTTGAGTTTCATGTTAGTTAAAATCTATACCCTTACTTTAGATCGAGGGTGATACAAGGGTCTCGACTTAAGGACGTCTTGGACGGGCTTGTCGTGCTTTATAATCAGAACTTGGTAATGTATTTCATTATGTCGGGAGTGATACTTGGTTTGACTGGCTCACCAGATGAATGTCTTACCTACCCATGAGCGATACCAGTTCCCTAGGGGAATTATCATGGTTGGACTCAGTAGACAATATGGTTATACTATGTCACGATCGATACATGGTCCCCCATGCGGTATACTTGGAACGGGCTCAGAGAGTCTTGCTTTACACCACGCGGAGAGTGGTACTTGGGATTCCTCTTACGAATCGCCTTGGATGAACTCTTATGATGATGAGTATTTATAGTGCTCCTGGAGCGATACTCAGGTTCCATTTTACGGATCACTTTGGACGGGCTCAGGATGCCATTTATTAAATTTTAAGGATGCCTTGTAATAAAAGTTTGAATGTCAGTTATAAATCCCAGGAGTTGATTGCCAAGCCAAGAATATGCTTGGGTTTGGCCAATGTTTACTTTTGCTTTTCAGACGACCTAGTTATGTTTTCCAAACATGTATTCCACCAGACTTACAATGTATTTATATCCTTTTACACATATACTATGTCTGTACAGGTTGACCTTGGTTCAGAGATATCCGACTTAGGCCGAAGCAGGTAGTGTCAGTTGTGTATCCCATGAGGAACCCGATCCGATGTGTTTTATTTATTTACTGTCTTACATTTATTATTTACGTGCACAATGCTCATTTTATATGCACATACTGGATAGTTCTAGACACCATTGGTGGTGACCTACTGAGTATTTCTCATACTCTGTTTGGGTCGCCTATGACACCCAAACAGACTTCATGGCTGTAGATATAGATAAAGAGAAGCACTTAACTTTCGATGCTTGATTTTCGGTATTAGGATGAAGTGTGAGAGTAGTGGATCGAGCCTATGCTCGTGATGCAAGTGGAGACAACTTTTGGTCTTTTTGTCTTTTAGTTAGCATGTTGTATATGTCTTCACCCTTTTATCCCGTGTACTTCCATTTTTGTATATCATGATGACATGATCACCATTTTTGTATCTAATATTGTTTTAGCTTCCACTTGTTGGTTATATTGGATGATTTATTATTATTCTGCTGTTTATTTTTTACTGTTTCCAATTGCCTATCATTATCATACACCGTTGTGCTACACTCTAATCAAGAGGGCATAGTCTCCCCACAAAGACACCCCAGACTATCGTTGCTAGTTAGTAGCCTCTGGTGTACGGGGAGGCGCGCTTGAGGTAATGTGACCAACCGACTCAGGGCACTGCTTAGTGGCTTCCG
Source organism: Viscum album (assembly GCA_963277665.1). Classification (NCBI taxonomy): domain Eukaryota; kingdom Viridiplantae; phylum Streptophyta; class Magnoliopsida; order Santalales; family Viscaceae; genus Viscum; species Viscum album. The sequence continues at coordinate 1,860,720,469 of OY728158.1, forward strand.
GGTTGAGACGCTACAAAGTGGCATCAAAGGGTTTTTCCCTTTTTGTCTTACTGTTTGGGTATTAAACAGGAGATTAGGAATGTGTTGGAGTTTGGTAATGAGTTTGTGTCTGAGAGTAGCTAACCCACATACAAGGGAAACCCAAATTACCTAAGATGAGATATTGTTGTTTTGGTTTGTACCTGTTATAGTTGTACTGATTTCACCGTTGGGTGGCACATGTTTTATGTCGTTATTATTGTTGATATTATAATTATTTTGGAATTCCCTTTTCTTAGCCTAGTACGACAAAGTGGTATTATCCCATGCATCATTATAGGGATTTGGGGATTCACATGTTATGCATTATGCCATGCCATATAGGTATATTTCATTGTTGTGTTGCCTATATTGCCTGTGATTGTTGTGAGTGCCTGGATTATTATATATTTAAATATGTTAACGTTTTTTGTAGGGATAACATAATTGGATTAATTAAAGTGTATGCATCAATCTAAATGGTGTTTTCCCATATAGATTGATGATGATACCTTAATTAACCAATTATGCCATGTTTGAGCCATGAACCCCAGGTTCTATGGGTTGAAATATTTGTTGATTTGATTGATTGAATGCCAATTGTAATTTATGAAGCATGCACTTCTATAAATTGGGAATGATAATTCATTCAATCAAATCATTATACATGACTTGTTACATTCTAATATTGGATGTAAAGGCCAGGTCGTGGTTACATGACGTACCGATTGCAATTTATAGAGTATGAGCCTTTATAAATTGAGAAAGGTGACACATCTAACTGGACTATGATATCTTTATACATATAAATAAGTATGAAATTAACTAAATTTAAAATTTTAAATGAAATGGTTATTGCTAAATGGGGATGCCAATTGCAAATGGTGTTTTACTTTATACCATGCAATGAACACTCTATACCGGAACCTTTGTTTTGTTATACGAGACCTTGACCCATACTCGACCTTACTAGTGAGCAGTAGGTAGTATCTCCTGGGATCCATTGTGATCTTTCTTTCACCTAGACCTTGCTTTTGGAGCAGATAGAGAGATGTGACTTATTTATAGGAAGGCTATGTGCTCGCCCTTTTCTGTTATCGTTGATCCCATTTGTTGTTAAATTCTATTTGAGGCACGCGTTAAACAATTGTAGAGCTATGCTGCTATGACGTTCTCGAGTCGTATGTTAGGAGGGTGGCGACGATCATGCTCCGGAGGTGGTGGGCCTTGAGCCACCAATATTACCCCATGTAGTGCAACCAGAGGCACTTCCCGTTGATCCTCCGTTGAGTGTCGATGCTCAGTTTCAAGAGCGCTTCTTGAGTTTCATGCAGTCTGTATTGGGAGCTCCACTACCTGCCTCCTCTACGGTAGTGTAATGACCCGACTCTTTGGAAAAGGTACAGATTGTTAGTTTTGATTTCAAATCTTTCCTTTAAGCTTGTATAATGTGTGTAACATCCTAAGGAAGGTCCGTGGAGTGTCCGGGGTTGGTTCGGAGCCCGGGAGTTTGAGAAATGGGCTGACAAACAACGGCGCACGACCTGCGCACGACCTGCGCATGGTTTCAGACAAACCGTGTGACCTTTGGTCTGGAGGCAGGGAGCTGCGTACGGGTTGCGCACGGTTTGGGTAAACCGTGCGCCAAAACCGTGCGACCCTTGGTCGTGAGGCAGTGAGGTGCGCACGGTTTGGTAAACCGTGTGCCTAAACTGTGCGACCCTGTTTTGGGTGAATTTACAGTTTTTCCCTTAAATATCTTTTAAGCCTAAATCCCTTCCTCTTTCATTCCAACGGACATAACTCAGGGGAGAACTCCTCTTTGAGTTCCAAAACCTCCTCTCTCTTTCTCTTGTGGATTCTTCATCCGACGACCGTTCGATCCGTCAAAGGCATTGGATCACCCTCGGTAAGGCTTACCTCACGCACCCTTTTTTCCTCTGTGAATCTTGCCTTTTGTCTTGTTATTTTACCGTAGGCTCATATGCCCTATTTCCAGGGCATTGGACTGGAACTCAGATCTCTTCCAACCTACTGCGAATCTGAGGTCAATATCAAGTGAGCCTACGCCTACAGCTTTAAGGTAGGTGGTCACGTGGTTTTCATTTTGGGTTTTCGCCTTTTTGAGTTATTATCGTCGTGCCATGGTTTGTCTTTCGTCAAACCCCGTATTTATATTGACTGCTTCATGTTTAAATGACTGATGTGGTATGAGATTGATGAATCTAACCTGGATAGGGCGCTTAGATGAGGTATGGACTGGGTAAGGTCAACCATAGGCGTTATGCCTTGTGATTTGGCCTTTTTTTTCCCGCCTTTGGACCTTAACGATATGTCTTGAAAGGCATTTTCCATGTTAGGCAAATGAGATGACTTGGTTAGAGGTTGGCTAGGATGAGATAGCCTGAACCCCTTGAACGAATTGGAAAGTATATTGCCTTGAGATGTGATATGATATAAGATGGATTGCCTTATATATTGTGATGTGAATGGTTATGCCATGCTTTGTTAATGTGATATGATATAAGATGGATTGCCTTATATATTGTGATGTGAATGCTTATGCCATGCTGTGTTGACATGCTTGTGATAACCTGTGTGTGGGCGAGAGACATTCTTACCCAGTGCCAGATGAATCTCCGTGTGTGGGCGGGAGACATTCTTATCCCGTGTCAGATGAACCTTTATGTAATAGGATGGGAAACATTCATACCTCATGTCTATATAACCTTTATGGGTGTGAGACATTCTTTCCCACGCCAGCTACAGTGCTTATGGACGAGAGGCATGCATACCTCATGCCAATGATAACCTATATCTATGTACTTATACCTCTGGTGATTGTTCAGATTACCAGCCATGAGCTGAAGCAGGTAGACCTGCCAGGTGTCCTTTCGGAACCTGAGTGGGAGGGTTTGTTTATTACTTCGCTTTACTTGCAGTTTAGTACACATTGTTTATTTTGCGAACACCTATTTGGATTACACATAGACCCCGTTGGTGGTGGCCTACTAAGACTTGTCTCACACCCTACTCAGGCGGCCTCCTTGGCACCCGTGTAGACTTTACTGCTGCAGGTACTAGTAGGGGCAAGGGCCCTGTGTCAGGTTGTTGATATATATATGTTCTAGCTGGAGTTCCAGAGCAGAGGACCGAGCTTGGCTAGAGATGCTCGTGGACTACTTTTGTTCTCTTTTTGTATTACTGTATAGCATGCTTGCCAGCTATTTCTACTGTATCAGCATGCCATACATCCATTTTGTATTAGACATTGCCTATGTGGCTTTTGTATATCTATCAGGGTTTTTCTTACTTCTGTTGTTTGGTTTGCATGTTCCCCCTTTTCTCCTGTTTACCATTGGTTGTGCTTCCATTATTTTTATTACTTTGCTGCTATATCGCTATGTACTCTGACATGGGGGTACAATCTCCCCATTGACTTACCATTACACCCCCGCTGCTAGTCAGCAGCCCCTGACCTATGGGGAGACGAGCCAGGGGTCATGTGGCCAACCGGGCTCGGGGGTCGGGTTGAGGGGCAGTCGGGTCCGGGACGTCACAAAATGGCATCAGAGGAGTTTTTCTTTCTTGCTTTACTATTTGGCGACGATAGACTTGGAGAATGGGAATGCGTAGGGACTTAGCCATGAGGCGTGCTTGGGCGTCGCGAACCCATGTACGGGGTATGGGCCAAGTTTCCTAATTTATGTGTTATTGATTCTGTTATTTACTGTTGATACTGTTTCACCGTTGGGTGCTTCACATGTTTTGTGATGTTATTGAGATTTGCGATGTTGGAATTTGGATTTCATGGTCCGTCTCGATGAAATGAGGGTTATGGATTAGAACATGAATCACGATATGCACAATATGATTAGGCCATGGATCTTGCCATGCCACATTTAAATTTTAAGCGAGCATTTCTTGTTGTTTATTTCCATGCCTTGTTAATATGTGTGCAGCGGTGCTAACCCTTCTTGATGGTTGTGAATTGAGGAATGATGTGGTTTTGGTGGGTGTCACTCTTTGGTTCATAAGGTGTATGGGCCCTTATGGATCGGAAAATGACATTCCAACTAAACCAATCATTTGCTTAAAAGAGAAATTCAAATACTTAATCATCACAAGTAAATGAGAAATGACATCCAAGTGTGTGTCATCTTTCAGTTCATGAGTATGGGCCCTTATGGGCTGGGAAATGCCATGTCACTAGATTAAGTTAAATTGGAACAGTTGCAGGTTTTATTAAGAATGCATATGAGTGTGGATAGGTGATCTTAGGGGCAGGAAGGCTTAATACCTGTCCTAGCTTCTAGAGTTCAGCCTTTAATTTGTTGGTTTCTTCTTTTGAGACGTTCGTTTGGCATTGTAGCACTATGCCTCCGAGACGTCCTTGAGTCGCGCGTGTTGAAGGCGGCGATAATCACGTTCCTGAGGTGGCGGGCCCTGAGCCGCCAATTGATCTTCCTGTCGATCCACCTGTGGCTCCTCTTGCTATTCTTGAGATGGGCGCCGATGCCCAGTTCTGTGAGAGCTTCTTGCGTAAGATGCAGAGTATACAAGGTGGAGTGCGACCTGCCCCGAGTATGGCAGAGTTGACCCGCGAGTTTCAGTCGCAACATCCTCCTACTTTTATGGGAGATGATGGACCACTTGCTGCGGAGTCCTGGTTGGAAACTATTCTGACCATCTTCGAGCACCTTGAGACGCCTCCAGAGCGGAGGGTCAAGCTCGCAACTTATATGCTACGTGGTTCAGCTAGGAGGTGGTGGGATGTCATGTCACGATCCGTCCTTCGGGGCCCGCCTTCCATAGGCCACGGGCTGACGACTAGCACCAAATGCGTAATTTCCCAAATCTGGGAAGGCGTTGCCTTTATAAAACGTAACACACACAACCAGAGTACAAGCGGAAGCAAACACTAAGTAAAGTAGTATAACAAGTGTGCTGAAAGTACAAAGGGGCTGGAAATACAAGCCCAATAGTAAAGTACAAGGAAAGAACAAACGAGTACAATTAAAAAGACAAACGGCTCGAAGGTGTCTAACAGCTCCTGGATCGTCCTCCGGGGTTCCTACTTGAAGGGTAGGTACAGATGGCCTCCTCAGCACTCCACGTCCTCGGATTTCAATTCCAGTCCTGATGCTCTCAGCCTCCGTCAGCGTTGTCTGCATCCAATACAACGAGGTGCGGGCATAGCCCGTGCAGGGGTGAGTATAACGATACTCATTAGGGACCTCGAGACCCTCAAGGTCTCACAAAATCCAACAAGGATAAACCACAAAGTAGGATTTCAACGGATAATCATTACTTAGGTATATGCCCATACATATACTTAAGTTATGAAGTAACTCATCTCAATCATGAGGAAAACACAAAGGTCATTGATTCAGCTCAAATTAGAATTTTTATTCACGATATTGAAACCACGACTGCTGGAGAACTCCTCTGTCAAGTACAGTGGGCCTACCGCTACAACCAAGCGCTTCCCACTAACCTTAGACTAATGAAGTACTCCCCCTGTCGAGTACTGTGAGCCTGCTGCTACAACCAAGCACTTCTCACCATGGACCTGCCGCTACAACCAAGCGCTTTCCCTCATAGCCTACAGAGGTACTCCTTCTGTCGAGTATCGTGGGTCTGCCGCTACAACCAAGCGCTCCTCCACCGAGGGTCTGCTGCTACAACCAAGTGCTCCCCACTGGGCCATTCGAATCACTCAGAGTCGATCGATCAACAGTCATTAAGTCTCAGCCAGCTACTAGGTCTCCACGAGCCTCAAGCTGATAGTCCAAGTGTCACGAAGTCTCACGTAGAAGTATCACAAAGGACCGCCCCGTCATAGGGGTCTCAACGCAACAGACGACGCGTCAATCAGACGCTCGATCTGTGAGTTATTAGCCTTTTAGTTTCGGGGGCTCGGTTGGTTTCGTGTACGAACCAACCCGACCGTAACTCAATTATACCCTGAACTCCCATGTGGTGTATTCAAGGGACCGTTTCTCAATGAGATTACCAACGTCGCTGATGGTTTGTCAAATGGACGTCCGGTCTGAGAGATACCGACTTTTCCGTTCCTGGGGCCCGTTTGGATTTACACTCGATCCAAACCCGACCGTTTTCTAAAGTCGTCCGAAACTCACTAAGAGTATCGCAAAAGAACCGTCTCATCAAAAGGAATCCAACATAGTTGACGACACGTTAATCGGACGTCTGGTCCTTAAATTATAAGCGTTTCCGCTCCGAGGGCCCGGTTGGTTATGAAATCGAACCAACCCGGCCGTACCCAAACTTTGCCAAAACCTTGAGTGTGATATACCGAAACAACCGTTTCGATCCAAGGAATCCAACGCAACTGACGGTGCGTCGATCGGAGGTTCGTAGCTCAAGATATGGGTGAAAAACCGATAGCAGCCCGAAGTGGGGGTCTGGGTTCGGTCCGACCCGGCCCAACCCGCCCTGGGTCGGCCCGAACTGGGTCGACCCGACCCGGGAGGGCGCGGCCCGACCAGGTGGGCGTGACCCGGCCCGGTTGGGCGCGGCTCGGCCAGCTGGCCGAGCGAAACGGGGGGGCGTGACCCCCGATTTTTCCGAAACGGCGGCGCCGCCCCTCTTGCCTGGCCGGCCGAAGTCATTCAGTCTCCTCCGGCACGAGGGGCCCGCGTGGGCGGGCCGTTGTTTCCCCCAGCGCGGCGCCCTCTTGGCACCACGGGGTCTTCCCAGCCCGGCCGACCACCTGCTGGCTGGTTCGTCCGTCGAGCGGCCCGCAGAAGCGGGCCGCGGTCCTCCGCAGCGCAGCGCCACATGGCGCTGCGGTCCTCTTGTCCGGCCGGCTACTGTCGGTCGGTTATTCTTCGGCCGAGTGACCCGGTTGCGGGCCGCGGTCTTCCCCTCTCCGCGCGGCATCTGGTGTCGCAATCCTCTAACGGGCCGGTGCATGGCCGCCGCCGCCCTGGTCGTCGCCGCCTCTTCCATCTCCGCCTCCAGCTCGAAAATAAACAAGGATTAACGGAGGGTCGTCGTGCTGTGTTTGTTCGGCCCGTGCCCTTCGCGTTAGGCGGTATCAAAAAGCTGAAGACATTTCATGGTTTTCAACGAAGAACGAAGGTATAATTTATTCAAATTAAATTATACAAACCCCCTACCTCGTAATTGAGGTTCGTTCGTCGACGAGCCGTGGAAGACGAGCGTCGCGGTAGTCGGGCGGCGCGGAAGACGGCGTCGCGGAGAACGGTGTCGTCCCGTCAACGTTGGAGGAAGAGTCGTTGTCGTAGACTGCGTTCCTCGCGAGCGGTGTCTTCTCCCTTGACGCGAAGGAAGAAGAAGGAAGACACATCGTCGTTCTTCGGTGGAATTGGCGTTTTTCGTTGAAGTGGATGCCGTTCTTTGTTGAGAGAGAAACAATATTCCTCTAACTCTCCAGAGCCTCCCCAACAAAACAAAAGCCAACCCAAAAATAATAGCTTAGGCTATTATTTTATTCTCAACATGAATTTTTCAAAATTAAAACACTTAAATTAATTAATTAATTAAAGGGTGTTGACAAAAATTAATGGAAGGTGGAGAGTTAGAATTAAAGTGGGGAGGTGGAGAGTTAAGAGAGGGGTTAAAGGGAGTTAAAGAGGGGAGGTGAAAGGGTTTCGGTTCGTGTGAGCCCCACCACACTAAATCCTCTCATGGGAGGTTATGTGGGGTGTGGGCCCCACCTCCAACTCCTCTTTGGAGGAAATAACCACCATCAAATAAAAATTATGTTCACATAATTTTTATTATTATTTTTTAACGAATATCTAAAAACCAACTTCTCCTCCCGAGCAAACGCAACTACGGTAAAGGTCACCTTAAGCGAATACCGGCGTTGCGAGTTTATCGGTGTCCTCAGATTTCAATTCCGGGCACCAGTTCAAAAGATAGAAAAAAACCCGCACATACGTTTACTGAACGTACCTGAACAAAACTTCAGAAATTGATTCCGGGCACACTGGGTCTCGGAATCAGGTGCTGTCAGAAACTGCAGACTTGTAATATTCTAAAGAATTTAAGAAAAAAATTTTCCTTGAAATTTTCGGGTCTTTACATGTCATCACCTAGTCGGGACAACAGAGAGATATGATCTGGATTGATTTTCAGACCGTCTTCTACGATTATTTCTTTCCTCAGACTTTGAGGGCTGACAGAGTTAGGGAGTTTATGAATCTGCAACAAGGGACCATGACAGTCATGGAATATTCGTCCCGTTTTACTGAGTTACAGCGTTTTGTTCCTACCCTAGCTGTTGATGATCTCACGACCGCTAGGCGTTTTGAGGATGGGCTGTGTTACGCCATTTGGTCGCAGGTTAACGTGTTCAGGTTGACGACCAGTTCAGAAATTGCCAGTCAGGCTTTGATTACAGAGAGGAATTTGAGAGAATCAGACAGTGTGAACCAGGGCGTTTCGGCACCTAAGGGTTCGAGTGGATCTGCTTCTGGGAAGAAGCGGCGTTTTGAGGACTCGTGGTGTTAGTGGTGGTCAGACCCTTTTCTCAGGTGGTACTCCTATTTGTCACCAATGTGGGGTGCCATGACATTTGATGAGGCAGTGTACACGAAATCCATTGGAGTGCAGAGGTTGTGGTAGGTTGGGTCATCTCCACCGTTTCTGCAAGACTTTTCCCCCAGAGCCTAGTGAGTAGGGATCTGTACCTACTCCACGACCTAGTGTTGGATCGGCAGGATCACGTCTGTCAGGCGGCTGGAATATCGCTGGCCGATCAGGCCTTGGCGGCAGTCGAGGCAGAGGTAATCAGGTGTATGACTCTCAGCACCAGCAGGGTGGGTCTGCTCAGGGTAGCCAGGCTGTGACTCAGGGCCGTGGTACCGGCTAGTTGTATGCAGTCGAGCCTACGCCACAGGAGCAGTACGCCGGACCATCTACTGTACGAGGTACGATTCTAGTTGCCTCTACGTTAGTATCTGCTTTGTTTAACACATATGCTTCTCACTCTTTTATATCGGAGGTGATTATTGGAAGTTTGAGCCTCGACGTTGAGTCATATCATGGTATGATCACGTTAGACACCCCATTAGGTATCCGTTCAGAGGGCATTCGTTGTTGTCAGAATTGTCCCCTCGAGGTGGGCGGTTACCTTTTTGTGTGGAACCTGTATGTTCTGGATATGACAGGTTTTGTTGTAATAATCGGGATGGACTGATTAGTTCCCTATAGAGCCCGGATTGACTGCTATCGTTGGAGGGTGACGTTTACGTCACCAGAGGGCGACACACATATGCATAAGGGAGAATGAGATCTTAGTGCGACACGAGCAGGACCGGAACACCAAATTTTAGGTGGTGTCACGACACAGGTTGCCAGTCTTTATCTCGATGACCAAGGGTTACAACCCTCTGTTTATCCTCCGGTGGTGGATCTTTTTAGTGATGTCTTTTCTGATGATTTCTCTGGTCTACCTTCAGTGTGAGAGGTGGAGTTCACTATTGAGCTTATACCAGAAGCAGCACCAATGACCATTCTTCCTTATAGGATGACACCTAAGGAACTTCTGGAGCTCAAGAGTCAGCTGGAGGACCTGGAAGCAAAAGATTTTATACGTCCCAGTACTTCTCCTTGGGGATCACCGATTCTCATTGCCAAGAAGGCAGATGGTACCCTTCGTCTTTGCGTGGATTATTATAAGTTAAATCAGCTGACTATTAAGAATCAGTATCCTTTACCTCGAATTGACGATCTCTTCGATCAACTCTGAGGAGCGAAGGTGTTTTCAAAGATAGATTTGAGGTCGGGATATCACCAGGTGCGTGTTAGGACTTCAGACATACCTTGCACAACATTCAGGAGCAGGTATGGTCTCTATGAGTACCTAGTCATGCCGTTTGGGCTTACGAATGCACCTGCAGTGTTTATGGTTCTTATGAATCGGATTTTTCACCCTTACCTTGATTCTTTTGTGGTTGTATTTGTGGATGATATCTTAGTTTATTCATGCTCGAGACACGACCATGCAACCTATCTTGAGATCATGCTGAATACACTAAGAGAGCACCAGCTTTATGCTAAGCTTAGTAAATGCCACTTTTGGATAAATAAGGTTCACTTCCTGGGTCACATTATTTCTGAGCCTGAAGTTTCAGTTGACCCTGAGAAGGTGAGTGCTGTAATTTCTTGGGAGCAGCCCAAGAATGTCTTTGATATCAGGAGTTTTTGGGGCTTGCTGGATATTATAGGGGGTTCATTCAGGACTTTTCACGCCTAGCAGCACCACTTACAACTTTGACCAAAAAAGGGGGTGAGATTCGACTGGTCAGAACCTTGTGAAGTAGCTTTTCAGGAATTGAAGGGCAGACTAACTTCAGCACCGATACTGATCTTGCCGGAGCCAGGCAGAGCTTATACGGTCTTTTGTGACGCGTCAGGTATCGGGCTTGGAGCTGTCTTGATGCAGGACGAGCGAGTCGTTGTGTATGGTTCTCGTCAATTAAAGCCTCATGAACAGAATTATCCGACGCACGACCTCGAGCTCGCAACTGTTGTACATGTCTTACGATGTTGGAGACACTATTTGTTGGGAGAGCATTTTGTGGTGTTCACTGACCACAAAAGCCTCAAATATATCTTCATTCAGCGGGATCTAAATCTCAGGTAATGCAGGTGGGTCGAGTACCTGCAATCCTTTGATTTCGAACTGGCCTACACTCCTGGGAAAGGAAATTCAGTAGCGGATGCGCTGAGTTGGAAAACTCAGTCACAAGTGGTTCGGGAATCTAATGAGTGGAAGCTGATGACCCTATTTTCGGAGATGCACGTTGAGGTTCACGAGGGTCAGGGTCAAACTGTTCTCTCAGCCTTAGTGGTGACGTCTACGCTTTTGGAACGGGTCAGGACAAGACAGTTATCAGACCCGAAAGGCCTTGTTCTACAAGAGAGTGTCACTGATGATGCCTCTACAGATTGGACCGTGGATGAAGGTGATACTTTATTGTTCTGTGAGCGTGTATGGGTCCCAATAGACATCAGAGAGGAGATGATGAGGGATTTCCACACCTCAGCATGGGCAGTTCACCCAGGCATCACCAAAATGTATCGTGATTTGCGACGACAGTATTGGTGGCCTAACATGAAGCGGAAGATAGCTGGTTTTATCACGCGTTGTTCCACCTGTCAGCAGGTGAAGGCGGAACATCAGCGTTCGGTAGGGCTTTTGCAGTCGTTGTCCATTCCGGAGTGGAAATGAGACGATGTTTCTATGGACATTGTAACCAGTTTACCCAGGTCACCTCGTGGCAATGATACAGTATGAGTTATCGTCGACCGTCTGACGAAGGTCGCACATTTTTTACCTGTGCGGGAGACCTTCACGGTTGATGAATTGGAAAGACTGTATGTCAAGGAAATAGTGTGCCTTCATGGAGCACCTTGTTTTGTTGTCTCGGACAGAGATCCTCGTTTTACATCTCGGTTCTGGCAGGGTTTACAGAAGGCCTTGGGTACACAGGTACTTTTGGGCACGACCCATCACCCGCAGACTGACGGACAGACCGAGCGGACTATACAGGTACTAGAGGATATGTTACGTGCCTGTGTTCTCGATTTTGGAGGTTCATGGGAGAAACACATTCCTCTTGTCGAGTTCAGTTATAACAATAGCTTCCAGACTACCATTGAGATGACTCCCTATGAAGCCTTATATGGTAGGCCTTATCGCTCACCCTTGTGTTGGCTTGAAGCAGGGGATGCAGTTGTTCTAGGACCACGTCTTGTGCAGGAGACTACAGAGCAGATATAGATTATTAGGAAGCGTATGCAAACAACTCAGTTTAGACAACAGTCCTATGCTAACAAGCACTGGCGACCTCTTGAGTTTGAAGTTGGGAACCTGGTTTTCTTGAAGGTCTCACCCAGGTTGGGGCAGAGACGTATACGGAAGCAGGGTAAGCTTTTGCTGAGGTTTGTAGGACCCTTTGAGGTGATGAAACGGATCGGACCAGTAGCTTAGCAGCTTGCACTTCCACAGAGATATCAGGCCATGCATGATGTTTTTCATGTATCTCAGCTACGTCGGTACTTTTCGGATCCGACTCATGTTTTTCAGCCTGATGAGGTTGAACTGGATAAGGATGCTTCCTTCGAGGAGTATCCGATGCGAATTGTTGACCGGAGCGTGAAGACACTCCATGGCAGGTCCGTTCCTCTTGTACTGGTGCTATGGCAACACGACCGGGTACATGACGAGACCTGGGAGCGAGAGGCTGATACACATTCTCAATGGCCAAAGCTTTTCGTTAGTGACACCTCAGTACCCCCGGAAGGCCAACTCGGGGACGAGTTGCTTTAAGGTTGGGAGGTTGTAACGACCCGACTCTTTGGCAAAGGTACAGATCGTTAGTTTTGCTTTCAAATCTTTCCTTTAAGCTTGTATAATGCGTGTAACATCCTAAGGAAGGTCCGTGGAGTGTCTAAGGTTGGTTCGGAGCCCGGGAGTTTGAGAAATGGGCTGGCGAACAATGGCGCACGCCTGCGCACGACCTGTGCATGGTTTCAGACAAATTGTGCGGCCTTTGGTCTGGAGGCAGGGCGGTGCGCGCGGGTTGCGCACGGTTTGGGTAAATCGTGCGTCGAAATCGTGCGGCCCTTGGTCGTGAGGCAGTGAGGTGCGCACGGTTTGCGCACGGTTTGGTAAACTGTGTGCCTAAACCGTGTGACCATGTTCTGGGTGAATTTACAGTTTTGCCCTTAAATATCTTTTAAGCCTAAATTCCTTCCTCTTTCATTCCAGCGGACAGAACTCAGGGGAGAACTCCTCTTTGAGTTCCAAAATCTCTCCTCTCTCTTTCTCTTGTGGATTCTTCATCCGACGACCGTTTTTCGATCCGTCGAAGGCGTTGGATCACCCTCGGTAAGGCTTACCTCACACACCCTTTTTTCCTCAGTGAATCTTGCCTTCCGTCTTATTATTTTACCGTAGGCTCATATGCCCTATTTCCAGGGCATTGAACTGGAACTCAGATCTCTTCCAACATACTGCGAATCTGAGGTCGATATCAAGCGAGCCTACGCCTACAGCTCTAAGGTAGGTGGTCACGTGGTTTCCATTTTGGGTTTTCGCCTTTTTGAGTTATTATCGTCGTGTCGTGGTTTGTCTTTCGTTAAACCCCGTATTTATATTGATTGCTTCATGTCTAAATGATCTGTGTGGTATGAGATTGATGAATCTAACCTGGATAGGGCGCTTAGATGAGGTATGGACTGGGTAAGGTCAACCATATGTGTTATGCCTTGTGATTTGGCCTCTTTTTTTCACCTCTGGACCTTAACAATGTCTTGAAAAGCATTTTCCATGTTAGGCAAATGAGATGACTTGGTTAGAGGTTGACTAGGATGAGATAACCTGAACCCCTTGAACGAATTGGAAAGTATATTGCCTTGAGATGTGATATGATATAAGATGGATTGCCTTATATATTGTGATGTGAATGGTTATGCCATGCTTTGTTAATGTGATATGATATAAGATGGATTGCCTTATATATTGTGATGTGAATGGTTATGCCATGATGTGTTGACATGCTTGTGATAATCCGTGTGTGGGCGGGATGCATTCTTACCCCGTGCCAGATGAATCTCCGTGTGTGGGCGCGAGACATTCTTACCTCGTGCCAGATGAACCTCTGTGTAATAGGACGAGAAGAATTCATACCTCGTGCCTATATAACCTTTATGGGTGGGAGGCATTCTTCCCCACGCCAACTGCAGTGCTTATGGATGAGAGGCATGCTTACCTCGTGCCGGTGATAACCTATATCTATGTACTTATACCTCTGGTGATTGTTCAGATTACCAGCCATGAGCTGAAGCAGGTAGACCCGCCAGGTGTCCTTCCGGAACCTGAGCGGGAGGGTTGTTTATTACTTTGCTTTACTTGAAGTTTACTACACACTGTTTATTTTGCGAACACCTATTTGGATTACACGTAGACCCCGTTGGTGGTGGCCTACTGAGACTTGTCTCACACCCTAACCGGGCCGCCTCCTTGGCACCCGTGTAGACTTTACTGCTGCAGGTATTAGTAGGGGCAAGGGCCCTGCGTCAGGTTGTTGATATATATATGTTCTAGCTGGAGTTCCAGAGCAGAGGACCGAGCTTGGTTAGAGATGCTCGTGGACTACTTTTGTTCTCTTTTTTTGTATTACTGTATAGCATACTTGCCAGCTATTTCTAATGTATCAGCATACTATACACCCATTTTGTATTAGACACTGCCTATGTGGCTTTTGTATATCTATCGGGGTTTTTTCTTACTTCTGTTGTTTGGTTTGCATGTTTCCCTTTTTCTCCTGTTTACCATTGGTTGTGCTTCCGCTATTTTTATTACTTTGCTGCTATACCGCTATGTACTCTGACATGGGGGTACAGTCTCCCCACTGACTTACCATTACACCCCCGCTGCTAGTCGGCAACCCCTAGCTTATGGGGAGACGAGCCAGGGGTCATGTGGCCAACCGAGCTCGGGGCTCGGGTTGAGGGGCAGTCGGGTCCGGGACGTCACAGGTAGAGTTGATACGGGAATTATAACAACAACATCTTTCCATCTTCTCGGGGAATGACTGTCCTTAGGCTGTTGAGTCATGGCTAGGGGCTATGTTATCGATCTTTGAGCATATAGAGACGCCTTTAGAGCGGAGCGTCAAGCTTTCCACCTATATGCTCAGTGACTCCGCCAAGCGTTGGTGGGGTGTCATCTCTCAGGCTGGTCAGCATCAGGGTATGTTCTGGATATATTTCCAGATAGTAATCTATGACTACTTTCCGCAGACGTTGAGAGCGAACCACACTAGAGAGTTTATGCACCTACAACAAGACACTATGTCCGTGATAGAGTATTCAACTTGTTTCACTGAACTTCAGCATTTTGCACCGACACTGACTAGTGACAAGTTGGCGACTATAAGACGGTTTGAGGATGGGCTTGCATACACCATCTGATCGTAGGTTAATTTCTTTCGGTTGACCACCTTTTTAGAGATAGTGAACCAAACCCTCATCACTGAGCGGAACCTGAGGGACGTTGGCAGAGTGAGTCAGGGCGGTTCAACTTAGAGATAGGCAAGCAATTTGTCTAGCGACATGAAACGTCTTTTGAGGTTGCTCGCGATGGCAGTGCCACCTAGATGATACACACCGACAATTATGTGGTGTGTCACTGGTGTGGTAGGACAGGCCATACGAAGCCCCATTATACGAGGAACCCAATCGAGTGTTGAGTTTGCAGTATAATGGGTCACCTTCAACGTTTCTGTCGAACTTTCCCTTCAGTTCCTAGTGAGAAGGGATTTGTACTGACGCCACATTCAGGTATAGGATCTATAGTCCTGCATCAGGCGAGAGTTGGTCTTTTATCAGTCGATCAGGCTGAGGGGGTGGACATGGCCGGGGTAGCCAAACTTCTGAGGTTCAACGCCACCAGAGCGGGCTTGTTTAGGTTAGTTAGGTTACATCTTAGGGCCACAGATCATGCCATATCTATGCAGTGTAACTTACTCCTGAGGAGCAAAGTCTCGGGCCTTCTACTGTTGGAGTTATTATTCTAGTAGCTTATACTTTAGTATCTACCTTATTTGATACAGGCGCTTCACACTACTTTATATCTACTACAATTATGGAAAGTTTGTGACTAGAAATGGAGTACTTCTGTGGCGTGATGACCCCCGACACACCGTTAGGGGCTCGACCAGAGAGTATTTACCAGTACATGGATTTCTCTCTTGAGGTGGGCATATATCTCTTCCTCTAGAATCTTTTTGTCCTTGAGATGACAGAATTTGACGTCATTCTTGGGGTGGATTGGTTGGTTCCATATCATGCCATGCTGATTGCTATCATCGAAGGGTATCTTTACATCACACGAGGGCAATACTTATGTTCATAAGGGCGAATGGAATGTCTAGGCAAATCGAGTTGGACCTGAGCATTGTGTGTTGGGCGGAGTGACAATCTAGATGACCAGTCTCTTTATGAGTGATCAGGGAACGCGATGTACAACATTCTCTCCTGTTGTAGATCGTTACATGGATGTCTTCTAAATGGATTTTTTTGGATTACCTCATGTGAGAGACGTAGAGTTCATCATTGCGCTAGTGACTGGGGTGACACTAGTGTCCATTCCTCCTTATAGGATGACGCCTACAAAGATCTAGGAACTAAAGAAGCAGTTAGAAGACTTGGAATCAAATGGTTTTATACGACCCAATACTTGGTCATGGGGTTCACTTGTTCTTTTCGCCAAGAAGGCGGACGATACCCTCAGATTGTGCGCGAATTACCGACGGTTGAACCAACTTACAGTTAATAATTGGTATCCATTGCCCCGTATAGACGACCTCTTCAACCATCTTCGATGTGTGTTAGTTTTCTCTAAGATATATTTGAGGTGGGACTATCAGGCATACCACATACAACATTTTGGAGTAGATACGACTTGTACGAGTATCTGGTTATGCCGTTCGACCTTACGAATGCGCCAACAATTTTCATGGCTTTGAATCAAGTTTCCACCTATATTTAGATTCATTTGTGGTAGTTTTCATGGATGATATCTAAGTGTATTCTCACACTCGACATGACTATGCCAAACATCTTGATATTGTGCTGAATACACTAAGAGAGTACTAGCTGTATGCTCAGCTCATCAAATGCCACTTTTGGATTGACAAGTTTCATTTATTGGGTCATATCATCTCAGAGGTAGGAGTGTCTGTCGACCTAGAGAAGGTGACTGTTGTAGTTTTTTGGGAATAACCCAAGAATGTATTTGACATGCGCAGTTTCTTGGAGCTGACTGGCTGTTACAAACGTTTTATTTAAGACTTTTCACGTAGAGTAGCACCTCTTACGAGCTTGACTAAAAAGGTTGTTAAGTTTTTGTGGTCAGATGCTTATGAGATGGCCTTTCCGGAGCTAAAGGGGTGAATGACTTCAACATCAATCTTGATTCTGCTAGATTTGGGCCGAAGCTATACAATTTATTGTGATGCAGAGAAATCCAGTTGTAGCGTACGAATCCCGCTAGTTGAGACCTCATGAGTAGAATTATCCTACGCACGACCTCGAGCTAGCAGCTGTGATTCATGCTTTATGCTGTTGGAGGCATTATCTATCGGGAGAGCAGTTCGTCGTTTATATGGACCATAAAAGTCTCATATACATTTCCACACAGCGTGACTTGAATCTCAGGCAACACAGGTGGGTAGAGTACCTGCATTCATTTGATTTTGGGTTTATACACTCAGAAAGGGGAATACAGTAGCTGGCGCCTTGAATCAGAAGACTTAGACACATGTCGTCAAGGAGGCCGACAGTGAGTGGTAGTTGATGACCCTATTTTTTGAGATGCACATGGAGGTTCAGGAATATCATGGGCAACCTGTTTTGGCAGTGACAACCTCCCTTCTGGAACAGGTGTCGATGAGACATCTTTCAGATCCCGAGGGTTGAGTCCCGAGGGAGAGTGTCTCAGGTAATGACCCACCACCTAATTGGGTTATTGATGAGAATGAGATTTTTCACTTTCATGGATGTGTTTGGGTGCCTACAAAACACAGGAAGAATTGATGCATGAATCTCATGCCTTTGTTTAGGCAGTACACCCTGGGCTCACCAAGATGTACTGAGACATATGTTGTCAGTATTTGTAGCCAGGTGTGAAGAGGTAGATTGTAGGCTTCATCACACGGTGTTACACCTGTTGGGAGGTGAAGGCGGACCACCAGCGGTCTGTGGGACTTTTACACCCTCTATCTATTCCTGAGTGGAAATGAGATGATGTCACCATGAATTTCGTGATGGGTTTGCCGAGATCCCCTCGGGGCAGTGATGCTGTATGGGTGATCGTCAATAGATTGACCAAGGCCACACACTTCCTACCTATCTGAGATACCTTCTCAGTTGATGAGATCAGAAGGCTTTATATTCAGGAGATTGTATGCCTTCATGATGTTTTCGATTCTATCGTATCAGACAGAGACACTCGTTTTACATCGTGATTTTGGAAAGGGTTGCAAAAAGCAATGGGTTCACAAGTGTTCCTGAGTACGAAATATCACCTTTAGACCAACAATCAGTTCGAGCGGACGATACATGTCTTAGAGGAATGTTTTGGGCATGTGTCCTTGATTTTGGAGGTTTTTGGGAAAAACATTTCTCGTTGTGTTTGGCTATAATTACAATTTCCAGGCAACTATTCAGACGACTCCTTATGAGGCTCTTTACGATAGGCCGTACTGTTCACCCCTGTATTGGTTGGAGGTAGGTGAGACAACGCTACTGGGTCCTCGTCTCATTCAGGAGACTTCAGAGCAGGTACAATCGATTCAGAATCGTATATCTACAGCTTAGTCCAGACAAAAGTCTTATACTGATTGTCGCTGCCGACCACTGAAGTTCGAGGTGCGACATCGGGTTTTTCTGTGAGTTTCACCTAGATTGGGTCGTAGATGGATTCATAGACAGGGCAAACTATAATCTCATTATGTCGGGCCTTTCGAGATGATGTAGATGCATCCTTTGAAGAGCATTTTGTATGTATTGTTGATCAGGGCATAAAGGCTCTTCGAGGCAGGTCAGTTCCTCTAGTATGGGTGTTATGGAAGCACGGTCGTTTGCAGGATGAGACCTGAGAGAGAGAGCTTGACGTACGTGCTTAGTGGCTAGATTTTTTTTAGATGATGTTTTATCACCCCAGTAAGGGAAACTTGGGGATGAGTTGTTTTAAAGAGGAGAGGTTGTAACGTCCCGACTTTTCAGAGAGGTATGGATTCTTTAAATTTTTGGTAAACCTTTCTTAAGTTTCTTTTTTGGCTTAGACCCTGGTGACCATGTGTAAGAACCCGAGTTTTTAGAACGGGTCAAAATTTTGACCATTTTTGAATTTTTGACTTGTTCCTGAGAAAACTGGGAAAATCTGGGAAGTTTTGAAAATTTCCAGACTACACGTTGTGTACTCTAAAGTACACGTCGTGTATGGGTTAGGTGAGTAATCGGCCTTGTGCTCGCCGAGTACATGCCGTGTGATAATCGTGTAGAAATTTCCGACTACACGGTGTGTAGTGTTTCTCGACACGCCATGTATGGGTTAGGTGAGTATCAATCGTGTGCTCGCCGAGTAAATGTCGTGTGATGACCGTGTAGGAATTTCCTACTACATAGTGTGTAGTGTTGCTCGACACGTCGTGTATCCTTCTTTCTGCGTACCGGCTAGGGTTCAAGCCGTGTGTCAACTCGTGTGGAGCGTCCAGGTCGTGTGGCTACCTTCGCTTAAGTCGGAGTACGGACAAGGCCACTACACGACGTGTAGTCCTTTATACACGCCGTGTACTTTTTTTTATTCGCTTAAATGAAAGAGCATCACGTCTTATTTCGTAAAAGCTCTTCTTCTTCCCCGACTTCGGAACTGCTCCGTTTCGAAAACCCAAAGAACATACCTAGCCCTAGATTCTTCATTCGGAGTCCGTTCTTCAATCCGTTAGTGGCTGCGGGATCGCAACAGCAAGGCTAAACCCACACACCCTGTTCCGTTCTTGATTCTTTGCTTTACGCGTCGCAATTTCCATTTGAGTGGAATTTCTGGAATTTGACGGAAATGTAAATCTACAAAGGTCGACTTCAAATTGGAGCTTGATATCGGACGTGCCTACGTCTACAAGTCTCGGGTAGGTGGTGTATACCTTTTGTGTTTTTGCAGATATTTGGGTAGCGCGACTTAAAGCGCGTATTTGGGTATTTTGAGAGAGACCCTGTTTTATCTGCTATTGTATATTCAATTGCTTATTAGACCTATGGGATGCCTTTGGGTGTTCCTTTGTCCTGATTTCCTTGAGCAGGACCGGGCGTGGGGTATTTTGGCCGGGGTGCCAAAATGGTATAAGTTGATTTATTTGGTTAAAATGCTGAGTTAATTGGTCAAGTCATTATATGAATTGTTAGAGGTTTCCAAGACCTTGGTGCTGGTATGGGACGACACCTAACTAGTGCAATTCAATTGTTTAGTTTGTTTTGCTTGATTAAAGTATTTCTTCTGAGAATATGTATCTATGTGATTTGTGATATTGCATATGCTGGAACCTTTGAGTTGTGTTGGGCGTGACTCAGATATTCTTGAGTGATGCTGATCACAGGTTGGACTTGACACGAGTTACATTGGGTGGTTCTGACCACGAGATTGGGTGTCATGGACGTCGGCTTGAGGCAGGGTGACTGTCAGGTTGGGCATGACTCGAGTTATTGGGATGGCAAGACCATCAGACTTGAGTGGCATGGTCGCAGGGACACGAGGGACACGAGGTGTCAGAGGTGTTGTGGCTTGAGTACTTTTTTGGTGATTACCGCTCACCCAGAACTTTGAGTAGTATGCACACAGAGAGACTCCGTGATGAGGTGGTTTTGACCACTCGAGTGGGTATAGACCCCTGTTAGTTGCGGTTTAGGTACTTCTGGTTTGGGGGTGCTTGGCATAGGAAGCCACGTGGAAGGTGATTAGCCTTCAAGGGATAACATTGAGGCTATCGGGTTGGGGGCAGAGGTTCGCCGTTATTTGAGGGCAGACATCACTGTCCCTCCAGTTACTTTATTTGAGAGCAGACATCGCTGTCTCTTCGGTTACTTTATTTGAGGACATACATCATTGTTCCTCCGGGCTACTATATCTTGGGCGTGCCTTCGGGACGTCGGTACTTGAGACACGCGGTGTCAGGGGGCACATGGTGCCGGGTTACATGACAGAGATTCCGGTGTTGGTCGAAGCAGGTGACACTCCATGGTGGGTGCTGAGCACCAGTGGAGTTTGTGTTGGTTGTGTGCATCGTATTGTTTATTGTTTTCCTTATAAATGCATGCCTGCTTAAACACTTATATTAGGTACGCAATGTTGGGTGATATCCTACTGAGATTCGTCTCACACCCTGCACGGGCCCCTCGAGATGCGTGCAGACTTTAGGGATTTACGTGCAGGAAAGAGGTCAACTTCAGGAGTTGGACTGCATTAGCTGTTGCATGGAGATAGTATGGATCTTGAGGTCTTACCTAATTGGAGTTTACTTTTTGTTGTTTTCTTTCCTGTGTCAGCATGATTTCTTGTTTTATAGCTACAGTTGGTTAGCCATTGACGCCTTTACATATGGATATGTATGACCTGTTTTGGATGCATGTTTTGTTGTTCAGTAGTAGTTACAAGTGATCAACATGCTGTTGTGTTTACTTTCCGTTGTTGTTGTTTATATTTATTGCTTCCGCTGTTTATCGATATTAAATGGGCTTTCATTCTGTGGGTCTGGTTCGAGTCTGCTGAGTCGTTTATTCTGCTGCATCTTTATTATTATACTCGGACCGGTACCATTTATTATCCTCCGAGAGAGTATAGCCTCCCCACTATACCTATAAGATCCTCGCTGCTAGTCGGTAACCTTTGGTGTTCGGGGAGGTGCGCCTAAGGTAGTAACACCCGACCCGTTTAGCACTGTTCGGGTGACTGTTCGGGTTCGGGTCGTTACACCATGCCTTTAGGCTGGTCGGTTTGCTTCTGGAAAGAAAGTAGCAGGTGGACTGGTGGCTGGCTGCAGGAGAAATACACGGTGTGAATTAAATTCACGATGTGTATTCAAAATACATGATGTGATTTATGCTGGCCGGGCCTTGTGATTTTTTTGTAGGGCGTGAATTCAATACATGCCGTGAATTTGATATTCACGACGTGTATTGGTATGGGAAAACCTAGTTCATGATGTGTGTTGGTTTTCCTTGGGGGGAGAAACCTGAGTTTTACACGACGTCTAATCAATATACACGTCGTGAATATGCCATGCTTTTTTTAAAAAAGGGGGCAAAAACCCTTATTTTTGACGGTGCCCTCATTCTTTCCTCCTGCATAGCTGCGACGCATAGAGGAGCTCCCTCTTCACCTCCTACCTAGGCTTTGAGGTGGTTCCTTCATCCGGACTCCGATCGAGCCACCGTTTGCACGTTGGAAGCGCGTCAGTAAGCTCTCCGATCCGCTTCCTTCTTTCCTTAGTTTCTTCCACCATCTTTTGTGCTATTTTAGTGCGAGCTCATATGCCCTATTTTCAGGGCTTTTGTTTGTTTTTGCTATTTTCTTTCGTTCTAGCTTGATTCAAAGGTCGATACTGGACAGTGAGAGTACTACAAGCACAAGGTAGATGCTCTAGTCCTTTTCCCTAAATGTCTCGTTGTATTTTATTATTCGTCGTTGTGTCGCGCACCGAACTTCTTCAGCGACACCTCCAAAATGTTTAATAAATTAAGTTAAATGATAACCCATGCTTAAAATGTTTCTAGTATACCGTGAGATAACGTTGTGGGGTGACCACTCGAGCATGAACTACCCTTAAGGGTGTGCCTTCCTCAAAGACCTAAGTGTCTCATTCCTTGAATTGTTAAACCACCTTTTTAGGTGTGTGAGATGATGTTGGAATGTTTATGCTATTTTTCTTAGATGATATGAGTTTCATGTTAGCTAAAACCCATACCCTTACTTTAAGTTGTGAACGATACAAGGGTCCCGACTTAAGGACACCTTTGATGTGCCGATCGTGCTTTATAATCGGAACTTGGAAATGCATTTCATTATGACGGGAGTGATACTTGGTTTCTGTTAGTAGAGTACCTTGGACGGGCTCACCAGACGGATGACTTACCTACCCATGAGCGATACCGGTTCCCTAGGGGAATTACCTTGGATGGGATCAGTAGACAATATGGGTATACCATGCCACGAGTGATACTTGATTCCCTATGTGGTATACCTGGGACGAGCTTAGAGGGTCATGCTTTACACTATCGAGACCTGGGATGGTCTCTTACGACGATGAATATTTATAGTGATCCTGGAGCGATACTCGGATTCCTTTTTACGGATCGCCTAAGATGGGCTCAGGATTCCATTTATTAAATTCTAAGGATGCCTTGTCATAAAAGCTTGAATGTCAGTTATAAATCCCAGGAGCCGACTACCAAGCCAAGAACATGCTTGGGTTCAGCCTATGTTTACTCTTGCCTTTCAGACGACCTAGTTATGTTTTCCATACATGTATTCCAACAGACTTACAATGCATCTACATCCTTTTACACATATACCATGTTTGTACATGTTGACCTTGGTTTAGAGATATCCGGCTTAGGCCGAAGCAAGTGGTGTCGGTCGGGTATCCTGTGAGGAACTCGGTCTGTGTTTTATTTATTTACTGCCTTACATTTATTATGTACCTGCACACTATTTGATTTTATATGCACATATTGGATAGTTATACACCATTGATGGTGACCTACTGGGTATATCCCACACCATGTTCGGGCCGCTTATGGTACCTAAATAGACTTTATGGTTGTGGGTATAGATAAAGGTAAACACCCAACTTCCGATACTTGATTTTGAGTACTAGGATGGTGTATGAGAGCAGAGGATCGAACCTATGCTTGTGATGCTAGTAGAGGCGTCTTTTGGTCTTTTTATCTTTCGTTTAGCACGTTGTATATGCCTGCACCCCTGTATCCCGTGTACTTTCCTTTTTGTACAACATGCTGACATGATCGTCATTTTTGTATCTGATATTGTTTTAGCTTCCACTTGTTGGCTATATTGGATGATTTATTTTTATTCCACTACTGCTTATTTGTTATTGTTTCCATTGCCTATAATTAGTATACACCGCTGTGTTACACTCTGATCAAGAGGGCATAGTCTCCTCACAGACACACCCTAAGCCCCCGCTATTAGTCGACAGCCTCTGGTGTAACATCCCGACTCGGCTCACCTCTAAGACGGTGGTCAGATTGATGGGTTACATGACCTCAAGCGCATATCCCCGAACGTCAGAGGCTATCGACTAGCAGCGAGAGCTTTTTTCGTGTCCGTGGGGGAGACTACGCCCTCATAGGTAATAGGTATTATCACAGCGGAAATAACAACAATTAAATAATAAACAGCGAAAGCATATAAATGATGAAACTGATGCAGAAGTAATATGAATAATCCAACTGAATAATAATTAAGTGCGGAAGCTCACAAAACGATGTCATGCCATGATGTCTGTCTAACTGAAAGTACGGAAAACAAAAACTCAAGCATATTGTCAACTAAAAGAAAAGACACAAACCAACAACTGCATCACGGGCAAGGCTCGGTTCTCTGCCCCAATCTCCATCCTAAGCAGCAAGAAACAATCAAGCATTGGAAGCATCCCGCTTCCCTTTGTCAATATCTGCAAGCATGTAATCTACTTGGGTGTCAACGACGCCCGAGCAGGGTGTGAGATAAAATCCCAGTAGGCTGACACCCACGGTGTCTAAACCTTTCCATTTCGTGCAATAATAAAATGCAGTGTGCCAATATATAACAATTTCAGATAATTAATTAAGTGCAATGAAATAAATAACTCGGCTCGGGTTCCCAACGACACCCGTCCCTAATCACCTGCTTCGATCTAAGCCGGAAGTCTGAAAGAAGTACCTGTAAGCAGAATACACATATGCATATATATAAAGCCTGGAAAAGAAAGGTAAAACAAGGAAGAGGCATATCCCCAAGTTTGTGCTTTAACTTGGGGTCTAAGTCATGTGTCAACTAGGTGTGCTTCAACATATCAGAAAAATATCACAATTTTTAAGAGACCCAAAGCGGCATTAACATAAACCTTTAGTGCATCATTATTAATGATTAAGTTGAGAGTTGGAGTTCGGGTCCGTTTCGAAGGTATTGCTATGGAACATCCTTCAAATTATCCAATACCACCGAGCCCGTCCAAGACAATCTTTCGAAAGACCAAGTATCGCTCGAGGCATGACTTTACGATGAGTCTGTTGTTGGATTGGTGTTGCCCGATCCGGTTGGGCCGAATGCTTGTGGCCCGCAACTGTAGCAATGCTGACCACTGTAGCAGAGCTGACCGACCGACACCGACATACACTGAAGCGGTGCGGACTTCAGAGTCAACTTCACTGTAGCACTTTTGACTTCCAGCCGACAGTCAGTGTAGCGCTTTTGACAAAGTTGGCCGTCGATCACTGTAGCAACGCGAACTTACTATTCAGAACAGTGGACCGTCTTCTTCATATGTAGCCCATTTCGGGCTAGGGTTTTACTACTGAAAATCCTCTGTAATTTTGTGCTCTCGATATAGTGAATTCTGCCTCTCGTGGACGTAGGGATTTTTCCTGAACCACGTAAATTGTTGTGTCCTTATTTTTCTTTCTTTATTTCGTTTTCACAACGCACCTGACGACGAAGAAAACGGACGACGAACAGATGCGTGATGATCTTTCGAAGAGGGAGTAAAGTGGTGCGCACCACATAGGGAGAGGGGGTGCGCCACGCACTGGAGAGGGGATGAGAGGAGGAAAGAAAAGAAAGAAATAAAAAGGAAAATAAAATAAAATAAAAATAAAATAAAAGGGGAGGTAAAGGAAAATGAAAATGAAAATAATAAAAATGGTTAGATCTATTTTTAATTATTTTTCTATTCTTCCCATTCCCGCTTTTAATTTTATTATTTATTTTTATTTCTTTTAAATTCCTTTAATCATTTTTATAATTATTTTTAACTCGAACGCTGTGATAGGGTGCGACATAATATTTTACATAAAGCCTGGGCAATCATTTAATTAATTTTAATAGCTGTTCGGGACCCGCAACAGGGTGCGCAAGTGAATGCCTTGGGTCACTTTAAAGATTTGGACTAAAAACACAAATAGTCCGCACCTTGATTTAAGTCGAGACGTTAAAAACATTTATATGGGTAATTAATAATATTTTATCTAACCCAACAATAAATATCCACCCATGTATATACGTGTTATATATATATATATATTCACACCTGTATATTTATATATATACATCCGCACATGTATATATAACTATATATATATTTAATCCCCATATATATATATATAGATATGCCTCATATATATATATATATACATCAAAGCTTTTGCCCAAATCTATGTCAAATTATAACATGATTTTAAAAGAATTGGCCAACCAATTCCCTATTGGGAGTAAAATGAAAGAAAAACATGAAATAATTAGATTGATCAATAAGAAGATGTGAGAGAGTTGGGAGAAATACTTCAAAACATACAAAGTAAAGGTATAAAAGAAAACCCTTTACCTTGAGCCCCGTACTAGAATCAAATCCTCCATTAAGGATCACCTTAGTGATGAAACCCTAAAGACTTTGTTGTGATCATAAGCTAACAAAAACAAGTATAATGGTTCTAATAGGGGAGATATGGGTGGAATATAGATAAACAAACAAACTCTAGATGTTTGGAAACATGATGAGGTAATCCCCTTGACATACCTCAATGCCACATTCATAATTAAATATTGTATGAGATTTTAAAATTAGCAAGTTGCATGCAGGGGTAGTCTCAACCATCCCTCTCAAGCTATGAATGAAACTCCCCGAGGTTTTATGAAATATTTTTCTTTGATTAAATTTAATTTATTCGATAACTTGTGTTACACGCAACACCAAATTTTAACAAACCACGACAAACTATTAATATTATTATTTAAACACGATCGTTATTACCTGACTGTTAAATTTGGAGAAATGAATAGGAATAACCACATTTTAAATATTTAGTATAATAGTTTTATTTAAAGAAAACATGTTGATAAAAAATACTTAATTTTCAGCGAAGTCTTTATATGTTTAAAAAACAGTATTTTCTAAACAAAATGTTTTTTATTTCTTTTTGTGAATAATAATAAAATTAATTTATGACACTTAGAAAATGAATTTGATAAAATAAACTTCATTTTTGAAATTATCATGTCAAAATTAGCTTAGAGTGAATTTTTGAGATTTTTTTGAAAATATTATTTTTTCGATGAATAGTGAAAAATATTGGTTTTTATTGAAAATTGTCGTTTTCATTTAATGAATTTATAAGGTTCATTTTTGTTTAAAAATGGGATTAAAAGTAACATTAGTTCAATTATATATTGATTAATCCTATTTAGGTTAGTGAAATCAATTTTATATTGAATTTTGATATTAAAACTTTATCTACTTATAATTTTTCTTTCTTTGAAAACCCGATTTCTTGTGCATCTATGGGTTTAATTTTAAATTAAATTCTGTCACTTCTGTGAGTTGAATTTTGAAAAATAGATTTCATATTTTGAATCAGAATAATTTATATTATTTAATAATATCAACTTAATTTTTGATCATAACGAACAATAAAAATAGTAAAAATTATTTACTGTGGTTAAGGTAAAAATGAGTTTACTGAGGGGTTAAACTAAAAAGATAAGAATTCAAAATGACCTAAAACTTTTCAACACCTATTGGATGGCCATATCTTGACCTTTTCACCTCTAAGGTTTGAGAGTGATCCATTTTGGAGATTTTTGGCATTTGAAAAACGTGGGTAGACTTTATTCTTTTCAAAAATACCAAATGTGTCCTCTCACGTACTTATAAAAGGCCACCCCTATCCTCTCCTATTAACACTTCTAAAACCCTTTGAATTGGCCAAGACTTGCCCAAATACTATCCTTCCTCCTTTCATCCGATAATCCTTAGTTTGATCATAAATTCAACTTAGGAAGACTTTTGGTGAAAACTTAAGGAGGTTACTCGAAGAAAAGGTAATGTTCTTTAACAAGTGTTTTTATTTTATTTCTTCTTCCAGCTCCTTCAAATATTTTTAAACCATGCTAATATAATAACTTCAGTATCTTCCATATACAGAGATGTTATTATGCTATGATCATGACCTACATCCATATCATTTTCCCTCAAATGAAAAATGATAATGTCGCTCGTGTGTATGGAGGACTATCGTCTTGCGAATTGATGTGACATGTGTTCCATCAACACCTCTCACGGTTGAGTATGATGATAGATATAATTTATATGAAGGATATTTGTAATAGATCCATACTTCTGGAAATTTAGTATCACATATACCTTTTTACTTTCCATTATGTAGAGGATACGATAACATCGATCGTGTGTACAACAGACTACCGACTTGGGAAGTGATGTGATTCATTTTCTAGTTACGTTTTACATGGAAGGTAATAAGTGATAAATTTAATGAATATATGTGATGTATATGACATATTAATGATTTTTTAAATGTAATATATTATTTACATTCTTTCGCTTCATCCGTTGAGAAAACGGAAACAAAGTTCATGCGTACGTATGCCCTACTGTCTCTATGAATGATGTATTTCATTTTTTTGGAAATATATTATTAACATTTTGGAGATGATGAAACAATTATCAAAGTATGAGGAACAAAAATAACAAATCAAAACATATGTGAAAAATGAAGCAGTTATTACTCGAAACGTAATTTTAACAATGAATTGTTAATAAATGGGTAATAAAAAGGTATAATTACATCATATATGATATGATATATATGAGTATGGTCTTGGGATAGATGTATAATAAATTTATATTTTTTATAAAGGAGGCTAGAGTGCTTTCGAGGCAATAGGAAATCAAGGTAAGATATTTTTGTCTCAATTTGCATTCTTTGAGACATATGTTATGTTATGCATCTATATTCTTTTATGAGGTGTATACATAATCCCATTGAAATGTAGTATAATGAATTTATTTATTCTCATGATATTTGAAGTTTCATTTAATGTTATTCCTTCATTGGGGATTTTGATTCAATATTACCAAAGTGGTAAAGATTTTATAATACAATCTCATCGTTTATCAGGATTGTTTATGGTTATGTTTCTGTTGATGAAATCTTATAATCCATCTTTCAAGAAACTCATGACTTTTCTTATATTTTGGTTATGTCCTGAGAATACATGTTTTCCCTTCATTTTCCATTATTTATGTATTCAAGAGTTGAAAAGAATTCTTTTAGGAAAACTTGCCTTTATTTACCTCTTCGGTCGAAAACCCTTTTTATTCCAAAACCATGTTTTCTAAAAATGTTTTCAAAGATGTTTTTATCATTTTACAAATGATTTATTAAATATATTTTTACCCATGTTTTACTTTTTACAAAATATTTTGAAAGGAATCTTCTTGTCATTTTCCAAACAAGACCCATTTGACATTTATTGAAAATGTGAAATGAATATTTGTTTTAATGTGTACGAGCTCAGAGGGGGGTGGCGACAGAAAATAAACCCAGTCCTAGTGGCAATGGGGGGCCGTCGCCCCCAAGGGGGATTTTGGAAAATCTAGAGCAAAGGAAAAAATGGGTGGGAGAGTTCGGGTTTAGAGACCACCCTTTGATACCATGCAGAATGATAAAATAAGAGATCGAATCCTTAAGGTCCTCTCTAAAGGAGGCATTGAGGTTCTTTTATAACAAATAATAAAGACCACATCAGATCACAAGTTCGACGTGGAATACAGACTCCAATAATTAAAAAAAAAAGATTTCCAAAAGATTTTATGAATTTTTATTTTTAAAAAGTGATATTCAAAGAAAACTTATATTCTTCAAAAAAATGTTCCAAGTGATCTTTCAAAATTATTTCTAATCTAAGATGACATACTTTGATTTTACTTATGCTTTACTGGGGATATTATCTAAGGATATCTTTCTTATTCTTTGTTTGGATGATTTATGTTTATGATGACAAGATGCTTATGAAACTTGTTTCTCTTCCACAGGTTATACCATGATAAAATGATTACGAAACCCGATTCTTTTTTACACGGGTTATGCTTTAATGGAAAGATGAAATGATTATGAAACCTGTTTTTTTTCAAAGATTATGTTATAATTAAATGTTTATGAAATCCACTTCTTTTCATTGGTTTTGATATGATGAATGTTTTATGATCTTATGCCACATATATGTATGATTTTCATTATGTGACGGGTGAGACCTATATCTCCCTTCAATGCATTGGGTAAAGATTGGTATCTCATTAGATAAATAGGACTTGAATGGGGAGTGAATCTGGTTTAATAGGAGACTCTATCTACTATGATAGTCTTGGGAGTAAACCTTGACTACTATGATGATTTGGGGAGTGAACCCATTCCTCTATTATAGTCCTGACAATGATCCTCAAACTATTAATGAAATGATTTTCTATTCTTATGTGTATGCTAAAAATCTATACCTTATGCTGATGTTATGTTCTAATGGTTCATGTTCTTTGATTCTATTGTGATTAATGTTTTATGAACTGTCAATATTTATGCCATGAATCAAGTTTATGATTTATGATATGCATGGTATAGCTTTCAAATGTTATTTTCATGTTCTCATATGCTTGTGCTCATGACATTTTGATATCTCCCTTGTTTACCGTTACTGAGCATCTGATATCACTATTTCTTATGTTTCCTTTCCCCAGGTTATGATGAAAGGTATTATGTATGATATCTTTAAGAAGAGTGCTAGTTATGAAGAACACAGTGGGTGATGATATAGCTTACTTATGGACCAGTTGTTTATGTGTCCAAGTTTCCAAAGGCACTAGACCTAAATGATTTTGATATGGATTGTTATGTTATGTAATGAATATTCATCTATTAAGATTTAATATTTGTGTATGAGAAGTTTGGGTCTTTATAGTTAGAATCATAGCCCAGTATAGTTAATCTTTGTAAAATTAGATGAGAGAACTTTAGTGAGATATTTAAGAATATGTTTAAGGATAAGTTTAAGGATGAGTTGAAGTATAGAAAAATTTCATAGAATTTTGGTGAATGATAGAGCGAGTGGTTTCTAAGCAATTACATCCCTGTCTGGATACTACAAATGGACGTGGCTCTAGCACAGAGGTATGTAGGGAAAATAAATCTAAAAAGAGCACATTGAGTTTGACTTGATTGTTTCCTGGTGTACGAAAACAGGCTTTGCTGCACACCTGATTTGACAATCCTGGGGGATATGCTTTGGAAATTCACAAACTCTATGAACCATCATAAAAGATTTAAATAGATAACCTATCCTTTTCCCATTCCAAGCGGGAATCGATGACATCTCTCATCATGGCGTCTCCAAGGCTTTCAATGCATGGGGCCAAATCCAAGCACCCCATGTTCAAATGATTCCGATTCTAGTGTGGAATGCCCGTGGCATTGGTGCTCGGGTGAAAATAGATCTTGTTTATGAAAGGCGGCGTTCTAATATTTTAGTTATCGCTATTCTTTAACCCAAACAACATTCAACAAAGATTCAAAGTTTTTCTCATAGGCTTGGTTTGTCGGGGTACATGCATGGTGATCCAGTTAATAACCACATCTAGATTTTTTGGGACACTTCAAGTCAGGTGTAGAAGCTTTCTATTTCTGATTAACATATTTCTACTAGAATTTTCATTAAGAATCAGGCCTTCTTATCCTTTGTGTATGGTAAGTGTGATGCGTTGGCCAGGGAATCTCTATGGATAGAGCTTGGTGAGTTTAATCTAGGGAGCGAAGAATGGTTCGTTGGAGGGGACTTTAACGCAATTATGGAGACAACAGAGAAGAAAAGGGGTGGTCCTAGTTCATGGAAGAGCATAAATGAATTCGTTTCCTTCACTGAAGGTAGCAGACTCATGGATATGGGGTTTTCAAGAGACAAATACATGTGGTACAATAATCAGGTGGGGAGACGACGAACTTGGTGCAGGCTTGATCATTGTTTGGCCAATCTTCATGCGGTTACCTCTTTTCCAGATGCGAGGCTTTATAATCTGGTTAGATCCTTATTCGATCATTCTCGCTTTCTCATTCTCCTTGAATCCAAAAGGAGTGAACACAAGTGTTTTTTCTTCTCTAGTCGGTGGATCACAGACTCCACCTTTGAGGATATTGTTACTAATTCCTAGAGGAAACCCATGCAAGGTTCCTCATGGGTGGGGTTTCATAATAAACTGAGATGCTTTAAAGCGGATCTCATTACCTGGAATGCGAACCATCAACATCCATCTGCGAACTTGGAGGCTTTGAAATTGGAGATCGAGCAGGCTGAGGAGAGATTTAAGGAGTGGAATTAGGGAATTTTTGGTCAGCTTAGTAGCATGAAAGGTAGGCTGTCAGAAATGATTTTGGAAGAGGAAAGGGTGGCTCGTGAGCGCTATAAACCTTTGTGGATAAATGATGGAGACCGCAACCCAGGTTTTTTCCATGCATGCATCGGGGAGAAGAAGAGATCATCCGCCCCTGTCATTCGGATGGAGGATGGTACTTTCATAAATGATTTGTCCACAGTTGGTGGGATGTTTGGATCTCATTTAAAAAATCTACTCAGCGATGTTAATTCTCACATGCAAGATGGTTATCCTAGAGGGAGTTTTTTTCTCTTTGACAACATTTCTAGGGTGGTGCTTGAGTCAGTGAACTGCTCTCTTGGAAGAATACCGAAAGGAGAGAAAATTTGGGAGGTGGTCAAGTCCCTCAACTCCAAGAGTGCTCTTGGGTTTGATAGTTTTCCTGGATCTTTCTATGTGGTAGCATGGGATATCATTAAAATGTAGTTTATTGTTAATATCCAGGACTTTTTTAGGGGAGGCGGCCTACCTAGGGTGGCTTGCGCAACAACTATGATCCTTATTTCTAAGGTCATAGATCCTTCCTCTATCAATCATTACAGGCCCATTAGTATGTGCAATTTTTCTTACAAGGTGTTGGCCAGTATTATTAACAAATGACTTGATCCACTTTTACACAATATGGTGTTGGAGGAACAACATTGGTTTGTTCAGGGGAGATCTATCCAGGGCGCAGTTGGGTTGGCACAGGAGATGATTGGGGATTTTGACATAAAATCAATGGGCTCTAATATTGTGATTAAAGTTGACACGAACAAAGCATATGATAGAATGGAATGAAGTTTCATTATCAAGGTGATGTTTAGGATGGGGCTTTCTGATTGGGTGACTAATATATTTTTTAGATGTTACAGCTCGGCTTGGTTTTCAGTCACTTTCATGGGTAGGAATTGTGGGTTTTTTAAAGCTGTTCGTGGCCTAAGGTAGGGGGATCTATAATCTCCAAGCATTTTAATCCTTGCTGAGGATGCCCTCAAGAGATTCATCACAAGGAGTATGGAGGATGGTTCCTTTCTTCCCTACCGTTGCAGACCCAATATCTCTGGTATCTCACACTTAATTTTTTGCTGATAATATTCTTATTTTTTTTAATGGAAGCAGCAGGTCTATCCGCCATCTTAACATGATATTGGATGAGTATAGCAAGTGGAGTGGGCAACACATTAACAAACACAATAGAAATGTATTCATTTCTAGGCGTTTCCCTGAGCAGAATTCGCATTCACCATTTTGAAGGACTCCTGGAAAAAATAGCAAGTTGGATAAAAAATTGGAAAAATCAGTTTCTTTATTTCGAAGGCCGAATCACTTTAATTAACTGTGTCCTTTATTCCATCCCAATGAATATACCGTCCTCTCTTTGTGTTCCCAAGATGGTGATTAGAAGGATGGAGAAGTTGTTTGTGAAATTTTTGTGGGATGCTAACGACGATGGATGATGTTATTGGGCTGCGTGGGAAAGGATTTCCAGAGAACTGGAGGCCGGAGACATTAATGTAAGGAATGCGGATGAGACCATGCATTGTATACAAGTAAAGCTTGTATGGGGTGTTCTTAAAGGCCGATCTATGTGGGGGAAGTTCATTCTGTGGAAGTATAAGTCGACGCTTGAGGTGTCCACTGACCGGGCTACGAGATTGTGTAAAAGTCTCCAAGGGCATGTCATTGAGCTCTAATATCATGCGTGTTGGATCGTTGGTCATGGTGCTATCAATTTTTGGAATCATAATTGGGCAGGGGTGAATTTTGGATTTCCGGGCTTCCCCACTCCATGTATT
Source organism: Viscum album (assembly GCA_963277665.1). Classification (NCBI taxonomy): domain Eukaryota; kingdom Viridiplantae; phylum Streptophyta; class Magnoliopsida; order Santalales; family Viscaceae; genus Viscum; species Viscum album. Next base: position 1,860,754,322 of record OY728158.1, read on the forward strand.
TCCTTCAAGGAGGCTAGCAGGAAGAAGACAGACCGGTGTTCATGTGCTCTCCATATGGGGGGGGGGGTGGAATCTGTTGGATTGGTGTTGCTCGATCCGGTTGGGCCGAATGCTTGTGGCCCGCAACTGTAGCAGTGCGGACTTCGGAGTCAACTTCACTGTAGCACTTTTGACTTCCAGCCGGCATCCACTGTAGCGCTTTTGACAAAGTTGACCGCCGTTCACTATAGCAACGTGAACTTAACTTTTCGAAACAATGATCATCTTCTTCATTTTATAGCCCATTTTTGGGCTAGGGTTACCACTGAAAAACCTCTGTAATTTGTTGCTCCAGATATAGTGATTTTTGCCTCTCCCGTGGATGTAGGGATTTTTCCCAAACCACGTAAATCGCTGTGTCCTTTTTTTGCTTTCTTTCTTTCGTTTTCTCATTTATGTCGTTGTGTCTCCCGACGATTCCGCAACAGAATCCTTTGGTGCCGGGATATTCCAGCTAAGTTTTCTTTCCTTGTTTGGCATATTAGAAACCAAGCCATTCCTATGGATATGGAGATTCAGCGGAAAGGCATTCCTTTGGTTTCCAAATTCCCCTGCTACTCAACACCAAGCGAGGAGTCCATGAATAATCTTTTCCTCCATGAGGAGTGGGTGATTGTTATCTAGAAGACCCTTGGTGATGTGTTAATGGCTCGCTCTGCTGGCCAGGTCGCGCAATATGGAGGTCGAACTCGGATTGCTTGTGCATGACTGGAATAAGGCGCCCTCACTGAGATTGTTTTCCACCTCCGATTATCCCGTCTCCCTTTCGCTGTGGGCGTCATCACAGGGCAGGTGGGTGAAGTGGATTCTGCTTCGGTCCGGCCTGAATTTTAATATTGATGGATCCAACATGAATGGGTTTTTCTTGGGGTGGTGGTGTGATCCGAGATAGCTGAGGTTCAATGATAATGGCATTTTCTTCAGACTTTGGTCAAGGAAATTATTTTATGGCGGAGTCCAGGGACTTTCTCAATGGCATGGAGCTTTGTATAGAAAAAAATATGAAGCTTGAGGATGTGGAGATAGACTCTCTTATCATCTACAACTCCCTTCGCAAGAAAGTGGTTATCCCTTGGACCATTACTTATATCATACGACACATTACTCTCCTCTTGAATCAATTGTAGGTGAGTCACATGTGGTGTGAAGGTAATAAAGTTGCGGACTTTCTTGCTTCAAGGACCACGTATAATGGATATCTCACCATTTTTACTTGTATGGGTTCTCTTCCTCCCGAATGTGTGAGTACTGTTAGGTGATGCTTTTGGTCTTCAGTTTTTTCACCCTCTAATGTTCCTGTTTTGTGTTGGTTGTTTTTGACATTTTTTAAATAAAATCTTACTTTTATGCCAAGGGCGTTCTTGATCCCTATGGGCTGGCGTTTAGAATCTGGGCATCAAAAAAAAATAGAGGGAATGATTTTTCCCAATATGAATCAGAAAAAATGACATATATACATATAAAGAGGAAATAATGGAAGAAAACAAGAATATATATGTCATAGCATAGAGAAAAAATAAATCGAAACAATTGAAAAGGTAAAAAAACAATCTCCAAGTGACAAGTTCAACTAAAAAGGATGAAAAAACTAATCGACTACTCTAACAGTCTCCTTGTAATAGCATGAGTAAACCCCTACCATCTCACCATCCATCCATCCAAACCTAGTTGATAAAAAACCCAACGCCTTATTGTGACACTTTGCCTTTCCCTGCATCAAGACAATATAATGTCTATGCACTGCTGAAGGGGTGTAAAGGGTGTGAGATAACAACCTCAGTAGGATTCTACCCGTGTGTTCCATAAAAAGTTTTTATACAACAATCCAAAGATTCTTAACTTTAAATAAAACAAGGCATGATATATAGTTTAACAGTTTTATATCAAAAGTATGACAAAACAATTTAATTTCCTCCTGTGAAGGGTGCTGTGTGTGCAATGAGAGAATAAAACGGCACACAGTTATAATAAAGAGAGTAAAGTCATATGGGTATAACAGTTAAATGGAAACCAAATAATACATATTAAATCAGAATTTTAGTATGAAAAAAACTAATGTGTAATTAAGAAAACTTAATTCACAAATCTCCACCATTTTCAATTGAAATTCTGTAATGTTCTTGCACTTAAGGTTATAGAACATGAACCAAGTTCATACTATCTAAACAAAATTTGAACTTAGATAAAGCCACATCTTTAGTCAAACTATCAACTGGGTTTTTATCAGTGTGTATCTTATTGACACACATGGTTCTATGTTCAATAACATCTTTAATAAAATGTAATCTAATATCTATGTGTTTTGATTTTCCATGGAAAACTAAATTTCTTGATAAATGGAGTGCTGATTGACTATCAGAATAAACATTAATAACTGAATTAAAAAGTTTGAGTTCAGAAGATAAGCCTTTAAGCCATAAGGCTTCCTTTACCCCCTCGGTAAGAGCAATGTACTCTGACTCCGTAGTCTAAAGGGCAACCACGGATTGCATGTTGCACTTCCAAGAAACAGGGCAACCACAGGCAGTGAACACATATTCATTCAATGATTTTCTAGTGTCAATGTTACCTGTATAATCAGCATCAACAAAGCCTATCGAAATATCAGAAGCGTCAATATTTTTACCATAGCACAAAGATAAATTAGATGTACATGAGTGATATCTAAGAAGCCACTTTAGGGCATGCCAATGTGGCTTCCCAGGTGCGACCATAAATCTGCTTAAGGTGCAGATTGCAAAGGCAATGTCAGGCCTGGTGCAAATCATAGAGTACATTATACTACCAACTATGTTAGCATATGAAATTTTAGACATAAATTCCACGTCATCATCAACAGTGGGTGCTTGAGTTAAAGACAACTTAAAGTGTTGTGCAAGAGGTACATTGAAAAGTTTGAGAGATTCAAACATGTATCTCTTGAAAATATTTAAGATATAAGCATGCTGAGACAAGTATAGCAATTTGTTTGGCCTATCTCTAATGATTTCAACACCTAATTTTTTTTCTTAGCTGCACCTAAGTCTTTTATCTCAAAGTTTCCTTTTAATTGGGATTTAATAGTAGTGATAAAACTCATATTTTTACATATGATTAGCATGTTGTTAACGTAAAGCAGTAAGTAAATTATACAACTTTGGATCGATTTATAGTAAACACATGCATCATATTAACTCCTGGTGAAATGGTTATTTATCATGAAAGAATCAAATTTTTTATACCATTGCCTAGACGCTTGATTTAAACCATACGAAGACTTATTTAATATGCATACTTGGTTTGGTTTGAATTCCTTAGAATAACCATCATGAGGTTTCATATAGAGCTTTTCATTCAAATCCCCATGTAAGAAGGCAGTCTTAACATCTAGTTGTTCGATGTGCAGATCGAGATAGGTAGCAAAAGCTAGTAAGAGCCTAATAGAAGAGTATTTAACAACGAGGGAGAAAATTTCAGCATAGTCAATTCCTTCTCTTTGAAGGAATCCTTTGGCGACTAGTCGATCTTTAAATTTAATTTTGTTTCCCTCAATGTTGTCTTCTTTTCTCTTATAAATCCACTTGGACCCGATCACCTTAGCATTAGGTGGCTTGGTGACAATGGTCCACATGTGATTTTTCTTTATAGATTGCATCTCTTCATTCACGACAAAGGTCCAATATTTTGAATCTTTATCTTTTAAAGCTTGCTTATACGATTGCGGATCATCATCAATAAGATCTTGGGCCACATGAAAGGCATATGAAGCCATGTCATACTGGCTAAACCGGGAAGGAGGTCTCAGGACTCTCCTTTGTCTTTCTTGGGTTAACTAATAATGCTCATGAGTGATAGAAGGTCCAAAATCAGAATCTGAACCAGAACTAGACTCAGAATCAGTCGCATTAGTGGGCTGAGGAGGAGGTGGAGTAGGTTGGACACCAGTCTCAACATGAGCTAGCAGATCATGTTCATCAAACCCACGGAGGTTTGGTTCACAATTTCCAGGTGTGACAGTCTTGGTCTTAAGGGAAGATGACTCATGAAAGACCACATCTCTACTAATAATGCACTTTTGGTATCCTGGTTTATCAACCTAGAGTTTGTATCCCTTAACTCCCTCGGGGTAGCCAACGAAAATACACTTGAGGGCTCTAGGTTCTAACTTATCAGTCTTGACATGAGCATAGGCTGTAGACCCGAAAAACCTTAAGTAGGAATATGAATGGGGCTTGCCAGTCTAGAGTTCTTCAGGAGTTCTGAATTGATTCGCGGAAGAGGGACACCTATTAATCAGGTACACAACCGTGCTGGTGGCCTCGACCCAAAAGGATTTGGGGAGGCTCGAGTATGCAAGCATACTATGGACTCTTTCAAGAATGGTCCGATTCATCCTCTCTGCAAGGCCATTCTGTTGGGGAGTTTCTCTAACAGTTCTATGCCTTTTAATACCTTCAGACTCACAATATTGAACGAACTCATTGGACAGGTATTCAAAGCCATTATCCGTTCTCATGGTCTTGATTTTCTTTCCAGTTTGATTCTCAACTGAAGCTTTTCAGGTTTTGAATGTTTGGAAAACGTCAGATTTATTCTTAAGGATATAAACCCAAACCTTCTTGGAGTAATCATCAATAAAGGTAACAAAATAGGATCCTCCACCATGAGAGGTGATCCTGGTTGGCCCCCATAAATTTGAATAGATATACTCAAGTGGGGCGACAGCCTTGAAGGAGGACCTATCGAAACTCACACTTTTAGCCTTACCCATCACACAATCTTCACAAAATGGGAGATTCGAAGGTGTGATGTCACTCAACAACCCCTGCTTGTTGAGTTCTTCTAGCCCTTTGGAGCTTACGTGCCCCAACCGTCTATGCCATAACATAGTGTTGTTAGTGTTTGTATTGTAAACACTGCCCAACTGTCTCGAATGGGTCCTGCCATTCAAGACATATAACCCGTTTACAAGAGAACCTCTTATAATGGTTCTAGATCTTTTGGAGACTTTAATAGAACCTGATTCTGATCTAAAGGTGCATCCCTTTTGATCAAGGACTCCTAAGGAAATCAAGTTTCATTGCAGGTTGGGGACCCACCTCACATCAAGCAGGGTAACGACTGATCGATCATCCAATTCTATCAGGACAGACCCTCTACCCTCAACCTTGTACTTCTTGTTATTTCCTAATAGGACATCCCCTTCCACTCTTTCAACCAGCTCCATAATGGACTCTCTATGCGGACACATATGAAAGGAACAACCAGAGTCTAAGACCCACTCTCACTCGAGTGTATGGATGGACACATTTAGAACTTCAACAGTGTCATACTCGGAGTCAACCAAGAGAGATTGGTCTGTGGGCTTTTTGGATTCTAACTCACGCTTGAGTTTTCTACACTCGGGCTTAGTATGCCCGGGCTTTCCATAATGGAAGCAAGCAACTTTTCTTTCCTTAGAGTCATTTTTGGGTTTTGAGTGTTTGTTCTTGTCTTTATCTTTGGTAAATTGTTTCTTTTTACCCTTGCTTTGTGGTCTACCCCATGTGAACAGGCTCTCTGCCTCACCTTTAACTCTTGGCTTGGAGTGTAGTTCCTTAGATAAGAGGGCCGACTTAACTTCTTCGAGGCTCAATGTATCTCTGCCATACATCATGGTCTTGACTAAAGTGCTATAATTGTGATCAAGCGAAATTAGGAGGATTATCGCTTGTTCCTCGTCATCGACTGTTACGTTTATGTTGGTAAGGTCTAACATAATTTTATTAAACTCATCAAGATGAGATTTAATGGAAGCACCATGTTTCATCTTAAAACTGAACATACGATGTTTTTTATAGTGTCTTCCAACCAATGATGCGGTCATATACAGTTTTTCTAACTTTAGCCAAATACCAGCAGCAATGGACTCAAAGGCAACCTCCCTAAGGACTTTATCTCCCAAGGAAAACAAGATAGAACTATGTGCATTGACTATCACATCAGAAGGGACATCTACATATTCAGTAATAGTCTCCCCGGTCTCATTTACAGTGATAATAGGTTTCTTGGACCCGCATAGGGCATCAATTAGGCCTTGCTGTACAAGTAAGGCTCTCATCTTAATACGCCATAGGTTAAAATCATTATCGCCGTCAAATTTTTTGATTTCATACCTCATTGTGGACATGTTTACCCACAAGGTAGATGCCAAGTTCTTGCGGACAACGGTAAGCGTACGCCTCCAGCAATTGACCAATCCCTTGGGTAAACATTGCTTCAATGAAGGAATATGAAATACATATAAATGTTAAATGTGATAATGTTTTAACAAATACAATTTAGGAAATCATAATAGCGATTTAAGACTGAGGTAATTGTTTTTCAGAAACAAAAAATAGTATGAAAAATTGTAAACTAGAGACCGCAAGGCTACGCAGAAAAGGAAAATCAGCGGATTAACAAAATACAAAACTTTACAAACAATAATAACAATAGTTTGCAAAGGAAAAAAAATGAAATAGTTTGCACAAACAATACCAGTATACTCAAATTTAGGGGCTGCAATCGCTAATTCTGGACAACAAGGATCATAGAGGCTCTGATACCACATGTGAAGGGTGCAATGTGTGCAGAAAGAATAACACAACAACCCAGATTCCATGATCAATGATTTATTTCTAGCGTGTCAATAAATGAGAGAATAAAACAGCGGCGCATAGTTATAATAAAGGGAGAAAAATCATATGGGTATAATAGTTAAATGGAAACCAAATAATACATATTAAATCAGAATTTTAATATGAAAAAACTAATGTGTAATTAAGAAAACTTAATTTACACCCCCTTTTCCACATTTCCTAATAAATTAGGTAAATCAGTTTCAAATCAATATATATATATATATATATATCAAAACAAATATATCATATCAAACCAAATCATGAATCACATATCATATCAAATCCATGAAAGTAAAACTAAAACATTACAAACTAAGATAGCCCAAATCAGCCAAATCACTGGTAACATCACACTAAGGATCAAATTAGGTCAGGATAACTACGACAATCGTACCTAAACATAGAAAATCACGCATGCATAAAGTCTATAGACATATGCATCAAATCTAGAGAGTAGATGAACACCCCAACAAGTAAACCCTCAACAGGTCTAACAAGTCCCTAGAACAACATACATAAGAAGCAGAGGAACACCCCATGAGTGAACCCCCTGATAGTGGACGAATCCTATTACTACACCTTCCACCTAAGTACCCAAAGCCTCCCATATGCTCTATTTTCCAAAACAATTCATTTCATCAAAACCATGCTTTGAAAACCATTTTAGAAAACCATTTCACAATGCTTTGAAAAATCCTTTTCATTTACCAAAACTAGGGGAACACCATCTTTTATAAAAAACCCATTTCCACACACACAAATCAAATCAATCAATCATGCCATTTTATTTATAATTTTTTTTATCAAAATCAGAGAAATGCAGTTCAACAACATAGGCTAGAGGAGGAACCATCTACCTCAAAACTCAGATTGCACATGTCCGCAATGGGATTCGCCAACAAGTAAGTACACAATGATGACAACGAAGACCCTAAAATCAATCTACACATCTCATAATTGATTCAATTTAGAAAAAAGGTTGGCGAAGAGGATATATCTCACATACCTCGAAGAAAAAACACCCACCGCACTACAACCAACAAATGATCAGCCCCTAGAAAAAGATCACACAACGGATTTAGAAGGAAATAAGAAGTGTCATCACCACAAATCAACGAATCTAAAACTATAGCGCAACGGGGCTATCGTGATCAAAGGCAAAGAAGATGTAGAAAAGATTACTCACCCGAAGAGACACCGCAAACAACCACTACTGCAAATCGGGCCTTTAACAGTGCTAGAAAAGGGCTTTATCAACACTATATAAGCGTTGATAATGTGAGCGATGTTAAAGGGTTAGCTTTAACAATGCTCGTAAAAAATGCTGTTAAAGGCCTCCTTTAACAGTGCTAAAAAAGCACTAATAAATGCCTTGCTGATAAAGAGTATATTTTTTTCACGCCCCCTTTATCAGCGATTCCCACCTCCCTTTATCAGTGCTTCCCCATCCCTTTATCAATGCTTTAGATAATCTCACCCCCAGCGTGTGCCCATACCTCCAATGAGTTTTGAACCCGAGACCTTCATTTTATACACCAACACCTTTTCCACTCCCCTATAATGTTTTATTTTACATTTTATGATATATCTATATATTTATATATATTTTGTTATTTTTTTATCCATATATTTATATATATGTTAATATATATGCTTATATATATATATGTTTATATACATATTTATTTTTATATATTTTTTAAAAATGGTTATTAGTTTTTATTTATATAAGGTTTATACATTGAGAAATATATTTTAAATGTAAATATGTTTAATTATTTATTTATAAAATTAAATTTTTATGTGTGAATATATAAAAATTATGTATATACTGTTATATATTTGATTATAAATAATAGTATATTGTAAAAAATGATAAAATTTCAAATCCATAATATCAATATGAATGTAAGACCTACGAATAAATTTAGTCCCCACTGAAAAGGTCAAAAAGACCCCCTTAAATGAGCCTTAAAATCCATTGAATGTTAAAAAATTGGGATACAGAGGCTAGAAACTCAGTTTTGGAGGCCTTCTGGGCTTTTTTTGGCCTCAAAAGAGGTGATTGGGTGATCCTGTGGGTCACTGAGATATAGAGATCGTCGCAAGATTTGATTTGATATGTGGTATAGCCCAAACAGACACCCGAAACAGAAGTTATGACAGTTTGAAATGCCATTGAATATGAAAAAGTGGAGTAAGACAACTATAAACTCAATTTTTTCCTCGATAAAGGTGATCGAGGGATCTAGTGGGTTATTGGGGCATAGAGATCATCGCAAGCTTCGATTTGATATTTGGTATTGGCGGAACGAACACCCAGATCAGAAGTTATAGCCGTTTGAATTTTAAGAAATTGGGGTACCCAGAATAAAAACTCGGTTTTGGAGGCTTGCTGGGACTTTTTGGTGGTTGAAAAATAGGAAAAAGCTCATAGATCTTATTCTATAACTCTACGACATACAACTCATCACAGGCTTCAATTTGATATATGGTGGAGCTCAAACGGACACCCAGATCAAAAGTTATGGCTGTTTGAAGTTCACGTTAGATTTCTGACTTTTTTGAAACTATAATATATTTTATTCCTTTGATTATCACTTGATTTAAATCTTATGTGATTTTAGATCATTTTATAAGCTTTGATTTGATTGGTTGTGGAGTTGAAACAGACTCCCATATCAAAAGTTATGGTTGTTTCAGGGTTTTTAGGATTTCTTAACGTTTTTATGGGTTTTAAGGGTTTCTAGAGCCATTAATCGGTTTTTAGGTTTTTTTTGGGTTTGTAGGGATTTTCTAGAGTTATAAGCCATTTTTAAGAAATATATTATATATTATGTGTAAATGCCTATTTACCCTTATCTAAAACATATTTAAAAAATATATATTATATTTATATAAATATAAATATAAATATATTAATATAAATATATTTATATATTAATATATTATTTTTAATGAAATATATATATATTTTAAAATATACCCTTTATCAGTGCTACTAAAAAAGAACTAATAAAGGCCCCCTTTTATCAGTGCTTTTTTAGAAGCGTTGATAAATGCCTTAGTTATTAGCGTTTTTTTACTAGCGTTGATAGAGGGCTTTATCAGAACTTTTTTACAAGCGCTAATATAGGTCCCCCTTTAACAGCAATTTTTATAGCACTGAGAAAGGGGGTTTTTAATAGTGCTTTTAGCTAGTGCTGTTAAAACCCTAGCGCTGGATAATCCCAATTTTGCAGTAGTGAACCCTGATGATCAAACACCGAACGAATCAATCCAGATGGAGTAGAGGTTCCCAAAATCACCAGGTAAGAGCTCTAGGTTGAGAGCAAAGAGGCTCGAGATGAATGAATGAGATATTAGTCGTGCAATGCCGTACAAAACCAAATCGCAACGATTACACGGCGTGTAATCCATTCACACATTGTGTAATCCACGGGGTCCATATACGTCGAAAACCCATCACATTTTTAATAAAAAACCAATATTTAACATTTACACGATGTGAAATCCTTACATGGTGTGTAACCGTTCATGCTGTGTACCAAGATCACTATTTCTTCCCAATGAACAATACACGATGTGTAATCACTTTACACAGTGTGTAATCACCCATCAAATAGCGAAAACAATAGATTCTTACGTGAAAGCTCAAACCACCTCGGGCGTTCTCCAAACCCTGAAAATCCATTACACTTTTATACTCAGACTCCATTAATTCAAATAAACATACACCCATGAACTTTAGGTCATTTTCCCTAGCAAATTATCCCCATCCTCGGGAGTCCCAAGACACACCCAATTATAGAGGAAAACAAATAAAGATAAGGGAAATACCTGAAAGAGGGTAACCATATGTTAAATTAGAAATGTTCCTCAGTTTAACCATGATCTTGATGGAATGATAAGGTTTAGGAACCGTGTATTTCGTCCATACTAGATTTGAAGGAGTTATTAGAGGAAGATCATAGTTCTTCATTCTCTATTCATCCCGGAAGAAATTTGAAAGAATATTTATGTTGGGATGACATGAAGAGAGATATTGTAGAGTTTGTATCTCAGTTCTTGATATGTTAATAAGTTAAGTCTGAGAGAAAAAAGTCTAAGGGTATCTTACATCCATTACCCATACCAGAAAGGAAATGAGAAAACATCCTCATGAATTTTGTCATCGGACCCCCCAAAAAGTCTAAAGGGCATAATACTATATGGGTTGTAGTCGGCTACCTTACAAAGACATCACACTTCATCGCTATCGAATAATATTTCTCTTTGAATCAATTTTTCATGATATACATTAAGGAAGTGGTATGGTTTCATGGAGTACCACATTTAATTGTATCTGATAGGGATCTGAGGTTTGTCTTGAAATTCTGGAGAAGTTTTCAGCAAGCTCTTGATATAGATTTGGGTTTCAACACTGTGTATAATCCTCATACTGATGGTCATTCAGAGAAAACAATTCAAAATTGAGGATATGTTGAGATCTTGTTTTGGATTTTAAAGGTGGTTGGGACCAACACCCTCTTTAGTTGAGTTTTCATACGACAATAGCTTTTACTTGAGCATTAAAATGACTCCCTATGAATCCTTATATGAAAATCAGTGTAGAGCTCCAACGTATTGAAATGATGTTGGAGACAAAAAACGCTACTGAGACCTAATATATATGAAGAAATTCCAGAGAAGGTTAGATTCATTCAGCATCACATAAGGGCGACATAAATTCGGCTGAAAAGTTATACTGACAATGACCAACATGATTTGGAATTTGAAGTTGGTGAAAAGGTGTTTCTAATAATTTATCCATGGAAGAAGGTAATGAGATTTGGAAAGGGAAAACTAAGCCCTGGATATATTAGTTCTTTTTAAATTCTTGACTGTATCGGGACAATAGCCTATCGATTGGCGCTTCTACCAAACCTCTCTCAAGTTCACGATATGCTCCATGTATCTCCCTTGAGGAATTGTGTACCTGAACCTTCACATGTACTGAACTCAGAGGTTGTATCGCTAGAGAAATATATTTCTTATGAGGAACAACCGATGGAGATTATGGATTGAATATAGAATGTTTTACGAAACAAGACTACTCACTGGGTCAAAGTTTTGTGGAAAAACCACAAGTTTGAGGAAGTTACTTGAGAACTTGAGGATATGATGAGGCATAAGTATCTTCATCAGTTTGTATCAGAGTGACATAATTTAGACAATGAAATTCATTTTAAGAGGGTAGAATGTAACGCCCCTAGATTTTATGAAATATATTTTTGAATAAATTTAATTTCTTCAATAGCTTGCATTACACACAACACCGAGTTTTAACGGACCAAGAAAAACTGTTAATATTATTATTTAAACATGACCGTTATTACCTGGACGTTAAAATTTTCATCATGAATAGGAATATCCACATTTTAAATATTATATATAATGATTTTATATAAATAAAATATACTTAATTTTTGGTAAAGTCATTATATGTTTTGAAAATACTATTTTCTCAAAAAAATGTTTTTTTATTTCTTTTTTTAACAATAATAAAATAAAATTTTTAACACTTTCAGAAAATTAATTTGATTAAATAAACTTCATTTTTTAAATCATCATGTAAAAATTAGCTTAGAGTGATTTTTTGATATTTTTCTAAAAAGATTAATTTTTCGATGAATAGTGATAATACTGGTTTTTATTGAAAACTATATTTTTGTTTTAAAGAATTTATAAGGTTCCTTTCTATTTTAAAGTGGATTTAAAAGTAAAATTAGTTCAATTATATATCTATTAATCCAATTTAGGTCATTGAAATCAATTTCATATTGAAATTTTATATTAAAACTTTCTCTACTCATGAAAATTTTCTCTTTGAAAATTTGCTTTCTCATCACATCTACGATTTGAATTTTAAATTATATTCTGAAACTTCTTTGAGATTAATTTAGAATGGATTCCATATTTGGAATCAATATGATTTATTTTATCTAATAATCTTAACTTAATTTTTACCATAATGAATAGAAAAAAAGTAAAAATTATTTACCGCGCTGAAGGTAAAAATGGGTTTACCGGGAGTTAAACTAAAAAGTTAAGAGTTAAAAATGACCCAAAAATTGTCCAACACACATTTAATGGAAATATTTATACCTTATCACCTATAAGGTTTGAGAATGACCCATTTTGGAGCTTTTTGACATATGAAAAACATGGGCACACTTTATTCTTTTTAAAAATACCAAGTGTGTCATCTCCCCCACTTATAAAAGGCCACCCTCTTCTCTCTTGTCACACTTAAAAACCATTTGGTTCGATCAAGAACTGCCCAAATAAACTCCTTAATTTTCTCCTTATCAAAAAATATTTATTTTGATCATAAATACAGCCTATGAATCCTTTTGGTGCAAACCTAAGGAGATTACCCGAAGAAGATGTAACGTTCTTCAACAAGCATTTTTATTTTATTTCTTCCTCCACCTCCTTGAAATATTATTAAACCACAGTAATAGAATAACATAAGTATATTCCATATACTAAGATGTTATTATTCTATTATCATGACCTATATCCATATCTTCTTCCTTCAAATGGGAAATGATAACGTCTCTTGTGTGTACGTCGGACTACCGCCTCACGAAATGATGTGACACGTTTTCCATCAACACCTCTCACAATTGGGTATGATGATGGATATAATGTATATTTATGATATTTGTAACATAAATATACTTCTGGAAATATATTATCACATACACCTTTTTTACTTTCTACTTTGCGGGGGATATGATAATGTCGATCATGTGCACGACAGACTACCGCCTCGCGAAGCAATGTGATATGTTTTTCACTTACGTTTTACATGGAAGGTAATAAGGAATAAATTTAATGAATATAAGTGATATATATGTCATATCAATTATTATGGAAAGGTAATATATTATTTACCTTTTGCTTCATCTGTCGAGAAAATGGAAACAACGTTTATACGTACGTACGACCTAGCGTCTCCATGAACAATGTATTTCACTTTCTATCTCGAACTTTTATGGATGAATCAAAATACATATATACTGAATATATATGATATTTATGTCATTTTTAACATTCTAAAGATGATATAACTATGATCAAATTAAGAAGACTGAAAATAAAAAAAAATCAAAACATACGTGAAAAACGAAACAATTATTATCTGAAACGTAATTTTAATAAGGAATTACTAATAAATGGGAAATAAATGGGTATAAGCACATCATATATGTTATGATATATATGAGTATGGTTCTGGAATGGATTTATAATAACTTTATATTTATTATACATGAGTCTAGAGTGCTTTTAAGGCAAGTGGAACTCAAGGTAGGAGATTTTTGTTTCAATTTTCCTTCTTTGAGACATGTTATGCTATGAAACTATCTTATTTTATAAGGTGAATACACAACCCCATTGACATGAAGTATAATGAATTTATTTATTCTCATGATATTTTAAGTTTCATTTAATGTTATTCTTTTATTGGGGCTTACAATTCAATGTTACCAAAGTGATAAGGGTTTTATGATACAATCTCATCATTTATTGAGATTGTTTATAATGTAAAGCCATAAAAGAAGGTTAGAATTGTTCCTAAGTTTAACCTTGATCATGAGGGAATGATAAGGTTTAGGAATCGTGCATGTGTTCTGTCCATATCATATTTGAAGGCGTTTTTAGAGGAAGCTCATAGTTCTTCATTATCTATTCATCCTGAAAGTACGAAGATGTATAGAGATTTGAAAGAATATTTATGGTGGGATGACATGAAGAGAGATATCACAGAGGTTGTATCTCGGTGCTTGGTATATCATAAATTTAAGGTTGTGATGAAAAAGTCTAAGGGGATGTTACATTTATTACCCATACCAGAATGTAAATGGAAAAACATCACCATGGATTTTATCATCGGAATCCCCAAAACATCTAAATGGAATAATGCTATATGGGTTGTAGTCAAAAACCTTAAAAAGTCAACACACTTCATCACTATCAGATAATATCTCTCTTTAGATCAACTTTCAATGATATACATTTAGGAAGTAGTAAGGTTGCATGGAGTACCACATTCAATTGTATCTGATCGGGATATGAGGTTTACCTTGAAGTTCTGATGAAGTCTTTAGAAATCTCTTGATACAGAGTTGAGTTTCAGCACTGTGTATCATCCTATAACAGATGATAAGTCCAAGAGAGAAATTCAAACCCTATAGGATATGTTGAGATATTGTTCTGGATTTTAAAGGTGGTTGGGATCAACACCTTTCTCCTGTTTAGTTTTAATACAAAAATAACTTTCACTTAAGCATTCAGATGGCTTCGTATGAATCCTTATATGGAAAGAAGTGTATAAATCCAATGTACTAGAATAAAGTTGGAGAAGGAAAGCCGTTGGGACCTACGATATCTTAAGAAATAACATAAAAGGTTAGATCTATTCAGCAACATATAAGGGCGACACAATTTCGGTGGAAAAGTTATGCCAAAAATTGCCAATGTGATTTTAAATTTGAAGTTGGTCACAAGGTGTTTCTAATAATTTCTCCATGGAAGAAGTTAATGAGATTTGGAAAGAATGGAAAACTAAGCCCTAGGTATATCAGTCCCATTGAAATTCTTGATCATATCGAGATGGTAGCTTATCAGCTGGTGCTTCCACCAAACATCTCTCAAGTTCACGATGTGTTCCATGTATCTCTACTGAGGAAGTATACACCTGAACCTTCACATGTACTTAAATCAGAGGTTGTACCATTGAACTGAGATTCTTATTATGAGGAATGATCTCAAACAATGTGCAATTCATCGGACTATCGCTTGAAGATCCAAACACAATTACCACATCACTTGAAACATTCTAGAGTTGGAATGTGTCATAGAGCTCGAGAAATATTCTGAACTCCCAAATCGATGGACATACAGGTAAACATTCTAAACTTTTGTCAATTTGAGGATGAATCACTATACTCTGCATGGGAAAATTTTAAATATATGACTCACAAATGCCCCCATCACGGTATAGAGTTGTAATTGCTAATCCAAACTTTTTATAAGTTTTTTTCATAGGGAAATAGGTCAATTCTTGATGCTGTAGTTGGAGGATCACTAATGAAGAAGTCTCTTGAAGAGAGCTACAACTTTCTGGATGAAATGGAGAGAAATAGTTTCCAATGGCAAGGAGAAGGGACACAATGAAAAGTCATTCACACAATCAACAACAATGACTGGATAGTGGCATAGATGAAATCATTAACCAAGAAGATCAAAATGATGATGGAACCCATTAAAACCCCCATGGTACATATGCAGAAGATGAAAATTATGTTAATTAAAATCATGGTAATCAATTTTATGGTTGATAACCACAACAACATAAAATATAAGGATATCAACAAAGGCCACTAGGGTACCAAAAAAAAGCACAAAAAAATCCCACACTAACAAGCCAGGTCCATACATCGGAGGAGACTTTGGCTATATTCATGACCACAACTAGAGCTGTACTCAAGGAAATAAAGGAAGAATCAATGAACCAAAAAGCTAGATTGCGGAATCTAGAGCATCAATTTGTCCTAATTATTGAATAGACCAGAGAGACTCAGAGGAGTACTACTAAGATGCCCTGAAGTACGTCCACATGAAGATTTAAAAGCAACACTTCTTAGAAGTTTGAAGAAGACACAAGGAAGTGGTATAGAATTTATAGGACAATACCCAGTGGGATAAAGTGATATAGAAGCTAAAAATAGAAAAGAACAAGAATCTTAAGAAGAACCACCACAATACAAACCAAGACCTCCATTTCCAGAGTGACTAATATGAGAGAAGAACAACACACAAAAAGGTAAATTTTTGGAACACTTTAAAAAACCACATATTAATATCCTGTATGTAGTGGTTCTCACAAACATGCCAACCTATGAAAAATTCATGAAAGAGTTGGTAATCAATAAGAAGAATCTGGAGGAAATTGACACCATTCCACTCACACAAGGGTGTTCGAAGATGGTATCAAGGGGCCTGCCTGAGAAGCAACGTGATCTAGGTATATTTTTGATTCTCATATTTATTAGAGATAAAAAATGTGGAAAAGCTTTGTATGAATTAGGTGTGAGTGTCAATATCATATCATACATGAATTTTAATAGTTTGGGACTGGAAAGCCTGAAGCCTATTAGAGTACTTATTCAATTAGAAGATTCAATAATAAAATCCCCAAGAGGACTAATCGAGGATATCCTGATCAAATTCGACAAATTCTACTTCCTCATTAACTTTTTAGTACTAGATATGGAAGAGGAGAGAAATCCACTCATTATGGGGAGACCGTTTTTAGCCATTGGTCATGCGCTGATCGACGCCCAAAGTGAAGAACTTTGTTTGAGAGTTGGCTGTGAACAAGTAAGTTTCAACATCCACCAAGAAATGAAGAACTGCGATGTGAGAGAGGACAATGAGTTTAGAGAATACAAAACACCCAAAGTTGAGGGTGTCGTTGAAATTAAAGAGGTATATGAAATAAATGATGTTGTGCAAGAGGATACTCAACTTAAAAACACTAATAAGAAGAAAGAGAAGATGAGGACTGAAACCACTGACACTAGAGGAGTGATCGACTCCACCACATTTTAGAAAGGGAAATAGGTATGGATGGTATATGACCTTCCATTTAGTTCATCAGGAATAAGGAAGAAATGGTGGATTGGTCTAATAGAGATCAAGAAAGTACTACCATTAGGAAGAGTTAAGCTATTTAGAGAAGGACATAGACCGATTTATGTGGACATGACACAATTGAGACCATTTATGGGCTACGATGAGGTAAAAAATTTTCATTCATCTATAACCTGAGTTGAAACTGAAGGATGAAAGGTCGAGCCAATGATGGTAAACAAAAGCGCTTTCGGGAGGAAACCCAAGTTTTCTATTTTTATTTATTTATTTTATATTTTTAGAGGCTCACCTACACTCTCCCCAATATCTTTCAAAAATCATTGATTATGGCCTATGCTTTCACATGTTTATTTTTAATTTGTAGGACCATCAAGACCCTGTCTGGTAGTAAGCAACAAGAAGCACAAGAAGTGGTTGCAGAAAAAATACACGTCGTGAACTAAATTCACATTATGAATCCAATGAAATACACATAATGAATTAGGAGCAGGCAGAACCTATGCAGTTGACTTCAATGCAACATTCAAAATGAGAATAAGTGTTTCAATTAAGAATTTTTCTACTGTATTCCTCACATTTAATCTATTTAGAACTTTTAACTGCAAATTGCATGCCCTTCATTTGATTCTTTCTTTAATCAACCGAACTAGGATACATAGACAATCTAGGATAATTACCATGACATGAATTTAAATTTCTTTTTCAATAAATTTGGATGAGAAGAATGGGGAAAAGAATTTTTACAAATAAGTATGTGGATTAGGGTTTGACAAATCACGATTTAAGGATCATCTTAATGATTGTAAATGATTTTTTTTCTTCTGAGAATTGGTCATACATTGAATTTCTAATATTTGAATTAATTGATTTAATTATTCGTATGAATTACCATGAGCAGTTGTCCCAACCATTCATAACATTCCCAAGACATCCTCTGAGCCCAATATTTTCCATTATTTCTACAGTATATTTCTTGTGAAACTCATGCATGTTCTCTTCTAGAACTTTCTTTGCATATTATCAAAGTTATGACTAAATACAATCACTTTTAATATGATTGAGACATATTTTATTAACCCTTTATCCTTGGACCCACTTTGTATTAATCATTTTTAAAGCTTGTAGAATCCATGAACAACCTTGTTAGGAAATGAGCTGAGTTACAAGCCTATCTTATCGATTCCTACCTTCATCTAAATGTTTTACATGATATTTAAAGGAATAAGTACAGGGGAGGGATTTTACAGGGTGTATCGGGATATACTTCATGGAGGATATTTTTGTGGGTTTTTCATTTTGATCTTGGTAGAGACCATATATTTTTAATTGTATTTTAATATTCACCTATCTTGTTAAAAATAAAAAAATAATAAAAAAATAAATAAAATAAAAAATAAAAAATGGGTTGTGACTTGGGAGGATCAGAAATCACCATTACCAGACCGATAATCTTTTTGTTGTATGTAGTTAGGTGACGAATGTGAGATTTGTCTTAAACACATTTTTTGAAAGAAAAGAAAAATATGAAAATAAAGTAAGAGAGGATGATTCATTTATTGTGATTACATGTATCATGGACCCACTTTGAGCTTTCTAGTGGGAAGAGAGATAAAGTATGTGAGGGATATTTATGTTGAGATTGACTTTTTATATCATGCATTACACTTTAGAGTCAAACATCTTTTTTGAGATTTAATTTTTAATTATTTACCCACCCACCCTAAAGTCTCAGAGTCATTTGAACCTAATGATGAATCCCTCGTGATTATTTGTGATTATGTATTTATGCACTGGAGATGCTAGATGCCTTGAAATCCTATGGAAAGTAACATGTTGTTGAGGTATGTGCGTCACTCGATTCATTCATACCTTGACAATGAGCGGAAAAATTTACGTGGGGTAAATTATAAGGGGAATGCATATTAATAATAAATTGAAAAATGAAAATGTATGATCGAAAAGGATTAAATATTTAAAAAGAGTAAAATTAAAATACATAGTTTATTTGTATTCTTTGAAAAATGAGGCATTGATAAAATTTCTACGGGTGATGCTCAAACATTTGACTTTCCATTTTATCAATTGTTTTTGTTGACATTGAGTTTAAAGTATGGTAATGTGAACATCATTTGTAGTATGTTGAGATTCCATCCTTGAGAATAAGTATGAATTCAAGTATGGTGGAATTTGATAAGTGCATTTATCATTTACTTTTTTGATAATAAAATACATTGATTATGATGATTTTTATTGTTAATGCATGCTTATACTCTTGATGTTTTCTTCATATTTGTCAGGATTCTATAAGTTATGGGAAATGAACAAAAGTAGTGGGAATAATCATTATATCCACTTAAAATAAGGTTTTCCACAAAGATGGATGATCATGGAGCATTATAGGGGACACAACTGAAGAAACAGGGTGAAATAAGGTTTTTGGAGCTGAAAATTGACTTTACACATCGTGTAATCATTAAATGTCCTGAACAGATGCAAGACGTGAAAGTAATATAAGTCGTGAAGTTGAAGAAACCAACCCGGAGTGAAGATAACATGTGTCATGGCATGGAACATATGTGTTACACCATGACACATGTGAAGATGACTGAGAAAGTATACAGATTGTGAATTCCTTACACGTGGTGGAATATTTACATGTCGTGTAATCATTACGCGACGTGAAAAGGTTAGGGTGGTCCAAAAACAGCCAAATTTGACTTATCAAGGGGTGTTGACTTGTTTTATGGCCCGAGACCACCCATGAAAACTTTTTGTCCTATATTAATTGATATTGAATGCTGCACGAGTCCATATGGAGTCTATAAATAGAGGGCCTTGCTGTTGCTGTTAGGGAGATCCCGAAGACCAAAGCTTGGAGCAAGAAGCTGTGCTGTGTAGAGTCCTCACCAGTTCATCTCAATTTTCTCATTATGCCTTATTTTCTTTTCATCTTTCCCTATTACTCTCTCATCACTAGGATAAGGGGGAAACCCACCTTGTGATAGGGTTATGCATCCAGAACGGGTAGATGTTGTTGGATTTATTTTCTTTTCTTTATTCAGGTATTTGGATTATTGAAATTTATTCAATCAATTTCCAATCCTTTTCTTTTACTTTTATCATGAGCATTGGTATTTGAATATGAAAGGAACATTATAATTTGTGCAATTGATTACCATAAATGAGGAATGACCATTGTCTAATTTGGGGTAATAAGGTTTAAATATGGCATCGAGACAAACTTGATTTAGTGAAACCCTAAATTATCAAACCAAGATAAATAGGGGATTACTGTGTTGAGGAGGTGATAACAAGACCATTGGATCCACCTCATCTGGAATTTGACCCCAAACATGGATTAATAAACTTATTTTCTAAAATCAAATTGCACATGAACCCTAAAACTATAAATCCTTGACATTATTTAAAATCTTATTTCAAACCAATCAATCTACCATCTTTTGTTTTCTTCATTCATTTTCCCAAAACTGATTCGAAAACCCAAAACTACTTCTGTCTCTTCTTCACATATTTCTTCATTTTAATTAAATCAATTCTTTTAAAAACCTAATTAAACTAATTCACCATCTACATGGGTTCAACCTTTAACTTTCCTAATATTATATTTTAATTATTAAGTAGCATAGTTTGAGTTTTTATAAATTTTATATTTTGATTAGACCCGTAGGGAAATAATGATGCCTTTTAGGTATGTCAAAGTTGAAGTGGTTTGCAGCTGTGGGTGGGGGTGAGAGTGGGGGGTCGGGGTGGGGGTGCTAGGATTCTTGGTTGAAATTTTGTATTTGATGGATGTCTGTAGTCTGCAAGCATTCACAGATCGGGATCTCTTTGAATAAATCAGATAACTTGGTTGATTTTTGAACCCGCCATGGTCTTAGTTCTACTCTTTCTTAGGCTTTTCTTAGGTTCATAATTTAAGTAAAAAATTTCATTTCCTTTTTCACGTGTGTTTTGGTTGTTCATTAGTATTTAAAATCTTGAAAACAACAGCATGGAACTCCCAATATGAAAAGGAAATTGAAATAAAGTAATACAATTAAAAATTAAAGAAACCTAAAAACTAACTTGTAACCATCCTTGAAAATTACACTAGTTTTGACAGGCTTAAATAGCATCATTATTTCCCTATGGGTCTAATCAAAATATAAAATTTATAAAACTTAAAATATTCTATTTAATTAATTAAAATATTTTATTAGGAACGTTTAAGGTCAAACCCACAGAGACGGTGAATTAGTTTAATTAGGTTTTCAAAAGAATTGATTTAATTAAAATGAAGAAATATGTGAAGAAGAGATAGAAGAAGTTTGGATTTTGGAATCGGTTTTGGGAAAACAAATGAAGAAAGAAAAGTGCAACAGATTGATTGATTTTAAATCATATTTGAAAGCATGGTAGGGTTTTATAGTTTTAGGGTTCATGTGCAATTGGATTTTAGAAAATAAGTTGATTAATCCATGTTTGGTGTTGGAGTCAAGATGAGGTGGATTCAATGGTCATGTTATCCCCTCATCAATGCAACAACCCCCTATTTCCATTAGTCTGATAATTTAGGGTTTATTCGAATCAAGTTTGACTCGATACTATATTTAAACCTAATTACCCTAAATTAGACAATGGTCATGCCTCATTTAGAGTAATTGGTTTCACAATTTATAATGTTCCTTACAAATTCTAATACCATTGGGCATGATAAAAGTAAAATAAATGGATTGGAAATTGATTGAATAAACCGCTACAATACAAATATATTAATAAAGAAAAAGGAATAAACCCAAAAACACCTTCCCCCTTTGACTACATAACCCTAGCACAAGGTGGTTTTACCCCCTCATCATAGTGATGAGAGAGTAAGTGGGAAGAATGAAAATAAAATAAAGTGTAATGATAAAATAGAGATGGACTAGTGAGGACCCTGCACAACGCAACTTCTCAATCCAATATTTTGTCTTCAGGATCTCCCTAACAGCAGCAGCATGAGCCTCTATTTATAGACCCCATATGGGCTCGTGCGGGATTCAATAGAATTTAAGACAGGTTAAAAAGTGGTCATGGGTGGTCCTCAAGCCATAAAATAGGTCAACACCCCTTAATATATCGAATCTGGACGTTTTTGGGTCGTCCCGACCTTTTCATGTCGTGTAATCATTACACGACCTGTAAATATTGCACCACATGTAAGGAATTTATGGTCTGCAGGATTTTTAGGCCATCTTCACACGTGTCACAGTGTGAAACATATGTGTCATTGTGCGACACATGTTATCTTCACTCTGGTTTGGTTTCTTCCACTTCACAACTTGTATTACTTTCATGCATTGCATCAGTTCATGATGTGTAATGATTAGAAAAGGTGTAAAGTCAATTTTCAGCACCAGAACCCTTGTTTCACCCTAGTTCTTTAGTTTCATTCCTTGGAAGTTCTCCATGATCACCCGTCTTTGTGGAAAACCTTCTTTTAAGTGGATATCATGATCGTTTACACTCCTTTTTTTTTCATTTCCCACAACTTATGGAATCCTAAAAAACATGAAGAAAACATCAGGTGCACATACCTACATTAACAATAAAAATCATCAGAATCGATGTACTTTTTTATAAAAAATGTAAAAAATAATTTCACTTATCAAGGAACAACATTTGGAGATTTGGATCAAATAGATAAAGTTCTACAAAACAAGACCACTCACCTGATCAAAATTTTGTGGTGAAACTACCAGTTTGAGGAAGCTACACTGGAACTTGAGGATATGATGATATAAAAGTATATTCATCTATTTGTGTCAAAGTGACATAATTTATAGGGTGAAATTAATTTTAAGGGGGTAGAATATAACACCCAAATATTTTATGAAATATTTTTTTGAATAAATTTAATTTATTCGATATCTTACGCTACACGCAACATCGAGTTTTAACGAACCACGAAAAACTATTAATATTATTATTTAAAAATGGCCATTATTACCTATCTGTTAAACTTAGAGGCATGAATAGGAATAATATTTTTAAATATTAAGTATAATGGCTTTATATAAATAAAACATATTGATAAAAAATTACTTAATTTTCGATAAAGTCTTTATATGTTTTGAAAACACCATTTTCTCAAAATAATGTTTTTTATTTCCTTTTGTGAACAATAATAAAATTATTTTCTGAAACTTTTAGAAAATTAATTTCACAAAAAAAAAATCATTTTTGAAATCAGAATTTCAAAATTATCTTAGGGTTATTTTTTGATATTTTTTTGAAAAGATTATTTTTTCGATGAATAGTGAAAAATACTGGTGTTTATTGAAAATCGGCTTTTCATTTAAAGATTTTATAAGGTTCATTTTTGTTTAAAAATGGGTTTAAAAGTAAAATTAGTTCAATTATATATATATTAATCCAATATAGGTCATTGAAATAAATTTCATATTGAATTTTGATATTAAAACTTTCTCTACTCATGAAACTTTTCTCTTTGGAAACCTGTTTTCTCATCATATATGAGGGTTTAATTTTAAATTAAATTATGTTACTTATTTGATTTAAATTTTTAAAAATATATTCCATATTTATAATCATATTAATTTATATTATATAATATGTTTAATTAAATTTTTGATCGAAATGAATATTAAAAATAGTAAAAAATATTTACCTCGGTTAAGGTAAAAATAGGTTTACTGGGGGTTAAAATAAAATGATAAGGGTTAAAAATGACCCAAAACTTGTTCAAAAACAAATTTTATGGCTATATTTAGGCCTTATCACCTCTAAGTTTCAAGAATTAACTATGTTTGAGCTTTTTGGAATATGAAAAACATGAGTACACTTTATTCTTTTAAAAATACCAAGTATGTCCTCTCTCTCACTTATAAAAGACTACCCCTATCCTATCCTCTTCACACTTCCAAAACCATTTGGTTTGGAAACTACCTAACAAAATCCAATTTTACCCTCATATCAACCTAGAATCCTTAGTTTGATCAAAAATCCAGCCTAGGAATCCTTTTAGTTCAAACCTAAGGAGGTTACCCGAAGAAGAGGTAACGTTCTTCAACAAACATTTTTATTTTATTTCTTTACCAACCTCATTAAAATATTATTAAACCATGATAATATAATAGCATCAGTATTTTAAATATATTGAGATGTTATTATGCTATGACCATGACCTACATACATCTCCTCTTCCTTCAAATGAGAAACAATAACGTTTCTCATGTATACAATGGACTACCACCTCGCAAACTGATATGATATGTTTTCCATAAACACCTCTCACGATTGGGTATGATTATGGATAAAATTAATTTTTTCTGATTTATTTAACATAAATATACTTATTAAAATATATTATCACATATACCTTTTTAATTTTTATTTCGTGGTTGATACGATAACGTTGATCGTGTGTACGACAGACTGCCGCTTCGCGAAGAGATGTGATTCGTTTCTCACTTATGTTTTACATGGAAGGTAATAAGTGATAAATTTAATGAAAATATGTGATATATATGACATATCAATTATTATATAAAGGTAATATATTTTTTCTATTTCTTTCGCTTCAGCCATCAATAAAATGGAAACAACGTTCATGCGTACTTACGACCTACCATCTCCATGAACGGTGAATTTAATTTTCTATCTCTAAATTTTATGGATTAATATAAATAAATATATACTAAATATATATGATATTTATAGAATGGTTAATTTTTTTAGATGATTGAACCATGATCAATGTAATAGGACCAAAAATAACAAATCAAAATATACATGAAAGATAAAGCAATTATTACCCGAAACGTGATTTTAGTAAGGAATTGTTAGTAAATGGGTAATAAAAGGGTATAAGTACATCATATATGATATTATATATATTATTATGGTTCTTTAATATATTTATAATATATTTATACTTATTATATAGATGGATAGAGAACTTTTGAGGCAAGAGGAACTCAAGGTAAGATATTTTTGTCTCAATTTTCCTTCTTTGAGACATATGTTATGGTATGCACCTATCTTCTTTTATGAGGTGTATACAGATCCCCATTGACATGTAGTATCATGAATTTATTTATTCTCATGAAATTTTAAGTTTCATTTAATTTTATTCTTTCATTGGGGTTTACGATTCAATGTTACTAAAGTGGTAAGAGTTTTATGATATAATCTCATTGTTTATAGGGATGGTTTATGATTATATTTTCGATGATGAAATTTTATGATGCATCTATAAGGAAACTCATGAATTTTATTTTCCTTTGGTTATGTCATGAGAATAAATTTTCCTCTTCATTTTCCTCTCTTTATGTACTCAATATTTCAAAAGAATGTTTTTAAGAAAAATCATCTTTATTTCTCTCTTCAATCGAAAGCCATTTTTCTTCCAAAATCATGTTTTCTAAAAATGTTTTCAAAAATATTTTTAGCATTATACAAATAATTTATTGAATAAATTTTTACCCATGTCTGACTATGTACTAAATTTCTTTAAAGGAATCTTCATGCTGTTTTTCAAATAGGGTCGATTTGGCGTTTACCAACAATGTGAAAGCAATCATTGTTTTAACATGTACAACATGTACGTAATTTTCCACCATCATGACCTCACAATTTTTTAAACTTACTTTATAAGTTTTAAAGTTTATTTTCAAAGAAAAGGATTTACAAAATATTTTATTATTTTTTATTTTTAAAAATTGATTTTCAAATAAAATTTATTTTCCTCAAGAAATGTTCCAAGCGATCTTTCAAAATCATTTTCCATCTAAGATAAAATCCTTTGATTTTACTTATGATTTACTGGTGATATAATCCAATGATACCATTATTATTATTTTTCTATATGTTTTATGTTTATAATGACATGATGTTTATGAAACTTGTTTCTTTTCCATGAGTTATACCATGATAAAATGCTTATGAAGACCACTTCTTTTTTCCATGGGTTATGATTTGATAAAATGATGAAATGATTATAAAACCTGTTTCTTTTCCATAGGTTATGTTATAATGAAATATTTATGAAACCCATTTCTTTTCATTAGTTCATATATGATGAATGTTTTATTATATTGTGTCCTATATATGTATGATTTTCATTATGTGACAAGTGAGACTTATATCTCCCACCGATGCATTGGGTAGAGATTGATATCTCATGAGATAAATAGAATTGGAATGGGGAGTGAATCCAGTTCTGTAAGGGACTCTGTCCACTATGATAGTCTTGGGAGTGAACCTTGACTGCTATGATGGTTTGGGGAGTGAACCCATTCCACTATGATAGTCTTGAAAATGAGCCTTGAACTACTAAATAAATGGTTTTCTATGCTTATGTGTATGACACAAATATATTCCTTATGTTAATTTTATGTTCTCATGGTTCATTTTATTTTATTCTATTATGATATATGTCTTATGAACTGCTAAGATTTATGCAATGACTCAATTTTATGATATATGATATGAAGGGTATAATTTTAAAACTCTATTCTCATGTTCTCATACCCTTGCGGTCATGATATATTGATATCTCCATTGTTTACCCTTACAGAGAATCTAAGCTCACCATTTACTATGTTTTCTTTTACTAGGTTATGATGAAAGGTATTATGTATGATATGTCTAAGAAGGATGCTAGTTTTGAAGAACATAGTGGGAGATGGCGCAACTCACTTACAGACAAGTTGTTTATGTGTTCAAGTTTCCAAAGGAATTAAACCTAAACTATTTTGTTGTGGATAATTATGTTATGTAATGAATATTTTTATATTAAAATGTAATATTTATGTATGATAAGTTTGGGTCTTTAAAACAAAGATTGAGATCCTACTAAGACCTCATTTGGTGTGACTTTCCTGTTTTTCTTAAAAAATAATCCATGAGATTTTAGAATTATTAATTTAGTCATAGATGACAATAAGAATTGGGTTCACATATACCTTATATGCTTATGTATTGGTTTTAAAGTTGACCCAAAATGTACAAATCCTTTTAATATTATTTCCAATATTATGACCCCTAAGCTTATACGGTGCTAATCTTATCATATTTTAAAATCTATTTCAATTTGACTATGCCATCCTAACATTTTTAACTATCCATATCATTACTTATTATGTAAGATTTTTTTAATTCTCCCCTAAATTTATAACTCATTAAATATCATCATTTGGGAAAATAATATTTCAATAAGAAATAAAATTTCATTTACCAATTTAAATTATATTTCCTTCATTAATTTTAATATTTATTTCTCCCCCAATTTTAATTATTTTTTATCATTAAATACCAAAACATAATTATAAATTTTGAGAAATTTTGTAGAGTTTTAGAATTAAAAAGAATGAACAATTTTAAAGAAATCCATATATGTTGGAATAAAACAACTTTAGGTTGTATAGGTTTAAATAGTGAGGAGGATTTTCCATGTAAGAATAAGACACATAAAATTTTCTGGCTGTGTTAGAATAAAGGGGCAGCATGTATGTAAGGTAAAATGTGGGTTTTAAAAGTTTATGTAGTAATCATTTGGTTGAAAATAAACCAGTGTGGGGATAAAAAAGAATGGTTGGATCACACATGATTAACTAGATTTTGATGTGAATAAAACCTAGATGCATCAGATTAATCGATCTACATCATATTAAATACGCGCTCTCATGTTGAATTTGCAGCGCTTGTGTAGTAATGAAACCATAGTTTTTTTAATGTGTTTTTGTAATTTTTTTTAAAATGTGTCCAAGTTAATTTTTTTTAAAATTATGCATGAAAGGCGGTTGGGGAGGAGCCTTTCCCTTCTCGACCGCCTTCCCGTGGACTAGTGATATGGAAAAGGTAGCCGAGGGAGGTGTACCTTTCACCTAAAGAAAAAGGGAAAGGCGGCGGAAGGTCGTGCGCCTTTCACCTACAATACAAGCGAAAGGGGCACCACCCCAGACCACCTTTCACTTAAAGCCCTATAAAAGGGAAACCCCATCCTCTTTACTTCAAAATATTACCCATCCCTCTCAATTAGAAATTTTCCCTTCTCTCTACATTTTGAGCTCTCTCTCTATAAATTTTTTTCTTTGTGTGTGGTGGGTCTAGTGGCCTAAAAGAAATATGCATTTTTTTATAAAGCATCATTTATACGTATTTTTTCTTATTTAATTTAAAGTTAGTTAGTTTTTTAATTGAATTATTTTTAGTTAGTTTAAAATATGTTATTTATTAAGTAGTTTAGTTAGTTATATATAGTTTAGAGATAATAGTTATTATTAGTAATAATTAAGTATAGATTAAATTATTATTAAGTTATGATTCTGTAATGATTAATGGTTGATTAAGTATTGATTAAATTATGATTATGTGATGATTAAAGATTCTATTAAGGAATGAATAAAGAAGCAATGATTAACTATTGATTAAGTAATGAATAAATAATGATTAAGTGATGATTAAAGGTTGATTAAGGGATGATTAAAGGTTGATTAAGGGATGATTAAGGGATGATTAAAAGTTGATTAAGGGACGATTAAAGGATGATTAAGGAATGATTAACCAATGTTTAACTAATGGTTAAGAAATGATTGACTAATTACTAACTAATGGTTAGATAATAATGAACTAATGGTTAACTCATGATTAAATAACGGTTAAGTAATGATTAGTTTCATCTTTTAGGATATAAGGAAACATTATAAAATTTTGGTAGAATAAATATTATGTGGTTATCTATGAAATAAAATATCTTTCTAGATACAAACAAGTGGATATGGCTCTAGAATACATGTACCTAGGAGTAACAACTCCGACAAGGTGTTTTGTGGTTGACTTGGGGTAACCTAGTACACGATAACAGGGCTTGCTGCATCTTGGTTTGAAACTCTCGAGGGATATACTTTAGATGATTCATATTTTCTTTATAAAATACTAAAGTACCTTTAGGATGATTAAAATTTTTACTAAGAAACATTAGTATAATAGTTTAGGATATACGAATATGTTCTAAAATTTTAGAATCATAAAGATTATATGCTCAACCCTCATTGTTAATAGTACTCATATAATGTTTTTAAAAGTGAAGTAAAAAGAAGAGAACACCAAATAAATTTAATTATCATTGATAAAATGACAATTATGATCATATAAAGTGAAATGGATAAGAACTAACACATTAAATAACACATGAATGTTTTACAACATACAAGAAATATCTTGAGATTTTTAAATTAAACACGGGTTAAATGAGATGAGTGTGACTTCGAAAGTGAGGTAAAATCCAGATTATTTTTATTTGGTATCTTAATAACATATTCTAAAGATATGTACTTAGCATTGGAATTTTGAAAATCTTTCAACCTTATAATAACATCTAAGATATGTTATTAAAAGTTCAAAAGATTTTCAAAATTATGAAGTTAAGTACACATCTTTAAAAGATGTTATTAAGCTACCAAATAAAAATAAGTTGGATTTTACCTCACTTTTGAAGTCATGCTCATCTCATCCAAACCACATTTAATTGAAAAATGTCAAAGTATTTTTTTTATGTTGTAAAACATTCACGTGTTATTTAATGTGTTTGTTCTTATCCATTTCACTTTATATGATCATTATTCTCATTTTATCAATGATAATTAAAGCGATTTTTTGTTTTCTTCTTTTCATCTCAGTTTCTAAAACATTATATGAATTATATTATAATAAAATTTTATATAACAAAGCATTAGTATTATATTTTAGGGTATAAAAATATGTTCTAAAATTTCTATATAATAACTATTATATGGTCAATCATCAATTTCAATATTAGTTACACTATCAGAATATTGATCAAAAGACATTTTTGACATAGAGAGTCATGTTTTATTGTGTGTAATGCTACGAGGAGGTTATTAAAATGAGCAAGGAGCTTCTTATAGTAAAAAAACAACAACAGTGGTTAGTAAAATTGATTGTGTAACCCTAAGTGAACTTTAAGATAGAATTTAGGGTTCCTTAAATTTGGGACCTGATCAAGAGATCAAGTCTATGAGCTATAGACATTTGCAATTCTCATCTACACTGTGGAATCTAGCTTATCCATTGGTTGCTGATGCATAGTGGGTCCAAGAAATAAATTTATTTTCTCAGTGGTTATATGGTACCATAATGGAGTTATATGTTGGTTTTTATACTATATAACAACAATTTATAGTTGTACGAAGATGTATACTTACAAGAGTGGTTGAAGATGGTTCACCCCTTGAAATTGAGCCTATTCAAAATGATGAAGAATAGTACAACCTAGAAAATCTCCCAAATATACATGTAAATCCTACTTCTAATGAGGATGTTCATAATGATGTAATGGATGGTGAAAAAATTGCCGATGAGTAGGGAGCAGTGGAAGTTGGGGAGGAAGTTTCTAGAGATGTATTTTTTGTACAACAACCTCAACCCACAAAAAATCATCCACCACTTTTTAAATCTTGGTTGGAAGTAATGAAACATGTGCCTGAATTCGACTACAATGTTTTCACACCCACAACTAAGTTTCCCAAAGTTTCATTAGATACGTTTATTTAGTTGGAAAAAACCTTATATATTGGATGGAATTTTCCAAGTAAAGATGCATTAAAAAGCATGATAAATAGATTTCACATTGAGAGGCCCTGTAGATATATAGTTCATGAATCAGGATATAATAAATATCTCATACTGTGTGAGAAGTATGGGAATGATCGTAGATTCTAATTGAGGGTGATTTTGGACATTTCATTTGGAGGTTGGAGAATCTTGAGGATTGAGGCATCTCATACTTGCGTTTATCCAAGACTGACACAATATCATACCTCATTGGATTCTGAATTTGTTTCATTTATTATATTTGATATGATTAGGACATGCCAAGATGTTCCTATAGACCTTGTGCAAGAGAGGATACAACAAACATTTGGTTATAATATTTCCTATAATAAGGCATGGATGGAGAAAAAGAAGGAAATTGTGAAGGTCTATGGTGATTGGGATGACTCGTATCAAGAGTTTCAGTAATTTCTAGCCATACCGAGGCACAATAACTAATTTTTCTTCCATATTGATACAAATGAACATGTGTCTCAAGATAACTGACTTGATCCATCTCATGTTCAATTTCATCTATTGTTCTGGGCATTCCTAGCCTGTATCTCTACATTTCGTTTCAGCAAACAATTCATTCGGATTAATGGAACATTTCTATACAGAAAAGACAAGGGCGTATTGTTGATTGTGAAAACCCAAGATGGTAACCATTCACCTATTTTTCTTTCCTTTTTCATTGTGGATAATGAAAACTATGAATCATGGAGTTGGTTTTTGGCATGTATCAGCAACCATTTCACCTGCATTCAGGGTGTCTGTTTGATATCTGATCAACATCGAGAAATCATTGAGGCAATCAATGTGGACCCTGATACATGGAGACCCCCAAATGAAAATAATTAGTATTGAATTAGGCACATTGCTAGCAATGTGAGAAAAACATTCCATAACAAACCTATGAATAAGGCAATCATGAGTATAAGTATGAAGTGTCTTTTTTATTTGTTACTATTTCAACATAAAGATAAAATCATTTTATGTAAAATATGATCACTTCTATGCAACATATGTGCCAGATCAATTTTGGTTGTAAGAATGTTTTGAACAAATCCGAAAGGATAATAAGGAATTATATGATTATATGATGCAGATTCCAAAATAAAAATGGTCATTAACATATAATGGTAGGAAAAGGTATGGAAACAAGACCAAAAACATTATGGAGTGCATAAATGGTGTATTCAAGGGGATTCACAAGTTACCTATAACTACCCTAGTTCAGGAGACATTGTATCAGTGCATAAAGTTCTTTGTTGATAGATAGAAACTAGCCTCTAATGGGATTCATTAGGGGATAAGGTACAGAAGTCACTTTCAATGAGATATTGAAAAGAACACTGAAGAAGCTTCTGGTTATCATGTATGAATTTTCCTCCAAGAAGAATCTAAATTTGAAGTTCAAGAGATTTTATACCCCATCATAAATAGAATCGGTGAAAAAATGGTGGTATTACTGGAAGCGAGTCAATGCCAATGTGGAAACTTCCAGAACTTATGGTTTCCATGCACACATGACATCGTAGAATGTGCATATATAAACATATCATGGGAAGCATATGTTGATCCAGTGTACCATATGGACATCATTTCTAGATGTTATGTTGCACCATGGATGCCTATTGGGGAGTTTTGATATTTCCCAATGCTCAAAGGACAGTTGATAGTGATACCTGACATCAATAGGTTGCATAAACGAGGGAGACCAAAGTCCAGCAGGATGCTGAATGAGATGGATTGGCCTCAAGAACAAGGAAAAAGTTTGAGATGTACCATATGTCATTAAGAATCTCATAACTAGAAATGATGCCCTAACATTATGGGATCGAGTTCACACTCTCAACCACAATGATGTATTGTCACTTATGTGATCTTCTAATATTGTTAATTATCTGGTGTTATCATAACATTCTTCAGTTTTTAAAATTTTCTGCCATCGCTAAATACTTTTACTATCAAATAACAATAAGCCTTTCATATTCACATTAAAAGGAATATGAAAAGTGAATTTGAGGTGGAATTAACGCATAATAAATCTGTCCATGGCTAAACCATAAAGAAAACATGTTATAAAATAATCATGAAACATACCATCATGTGAGAAATCATAAATAAATTACACAACACACTGTTTTCTCATAAAATTTTAGATAACAAAGATAAAAATGTTTATATATATAAATATATAATACCATATCTTACAAAACACCATTTTTCTAAGTAAAAACATATCTCAAAAACAATTTAGTAATATGATTTAAAAAATATTAAGACATGAAATTTTCCTTTGGTAAGAAATAATATCATAAAACAGTACGAATAAACATGTCATATCTTACATTATACATGTGATAACATTTTTCTGACCATAATGTTATACTAATATTTTACACTTATGACTCATTTCATTTTTGTACATAAAGATGGATAATACTATACTACTCACTCTGCAGGTTGAGCATGTTTCCCAAGCCATGCTAGATGGTGGTGATGTTCGAGAGATCAGGGTGCTTCGAGTGCACCATTTTCATCATAGTCCGCCTCCACCTGCCATTATACCATACCTGCACCGTGCTGGATTCTACAACATTTCAGTATCAGATTTCACTTTTTTTGACCATCACCTACTTTCTGCCCTTGTGGAGAGGTGGAGACCCACACATTCCACTTGGATGAGGGAGAGATAACCATCACCCTAGAAGATGTGATAGTGCTTCTCAGTATTCCTATCCAGGGGGCAGCCGTTATTGGAGCCACCCATCCATCTTGGCCTGACCTTGTTCAGGCATTGTTAGACATCGATATTTTGGCCAAGCGTAGGGCTAGAGATAGTGGGTCTATATCTATAATCTGGTTGGATGAGCAGTTTGGTCATTTTTGACATATACCCAATGACGTTGAAGACCAGACTATCATGCTTTATGCCCATGAATATATATTACGACTCATTGGAGGGAACATGTGTGATGATCATTCAGGGATGCACATGCACATGATGTATCTATCCCTACTGGAGGACTTTGATCAGGCTAAGACATATAGCTAGGGATCGACCTGCTTGGCATACACATACAGATCATTATGCATGGCATGCCGTAACGACCGCACAGATCTCTGGGGATGCGTCATCCTTCTTCAGATTTGGGCATGGGAGCGCATCCCTTTATTCTTCTCTATGATTTATGGTTCGCCACTGCCAGAAGAGGTGCTGGATGATGCTCATCGTGGATGTTGGTATGATCACTCATCTCTATTGGTTTCTGATGCTAGTAAGAGTTATTGAATTTAATTTCTTATTATTTATCACTTTCGATGTTGTATTTGATAAGTGGAGTCAGATATAGAGATTCATCACGGTTCTGACACACTATTTGGGTTCATACTGCCTCAAGTTGGACAGTCTCCTACCTGACCAGGTAAGTATATTCAATCTATCACTATCTAAAAAATTTAATATTAGCATCAATTTTGGTTTTTAGTAAGGATATTTTTTGAAAAAGGTCACATGTCATTTTAGGTTTTATGGATTCCATACCTGGCTATACTGGACTAGATTCTAGGATACTACACTACTGGACTTCATGACAATATGGATATAGTTCCACTCATTAACTTTCATATTATTGAGTGGAAGCAACTTGATAGAGTCATGTTCCAGTTTGGATGTGTTTAGACGATTCTGTTACAGTCGAGAAAGACATGAGAGCTTCATCGTGTGAAGATGACAGGGAGGCAGGATGAGGACTTGCACTGAGTACATGCTAAGTTTCTTGATCTATGGGGAAGACAAGAAGAGCTTCATATCCAGGGTTTACCTATTATGTGATTCTATCCTTCATATTAGGTCGAGTGTGATCCATGGTATAGAATGAAGTCTATACTATATCTTACCCGAAATGGTAGAGAGCTTCATAACATGGTAAGTAAATAGATTTCCATTAGTTTTTTTATTGATCTATTTTCTAATTCATTTTAAATATCTTTACAATGTACTCACTCAGAGAACATTATTCTCATAAGTGATCTAGAGGAGGAGGGGGTCCTTACCCAGGTAGTGGTCTATGCTGTAGTGCTGGAGCTAAGGTTATATTATCGTGGGATTCACGAGAGAATCTTCGAGAGTCTATCCCAGAGAGTGGAGGTTCCTAACCTGGGAGTGGAGGTTCTTTCTCAGGAACATTGTCCAACAACTTCTACTGATGAGGATCCATGACGATGAAGATGTAGACCACATCATCCTGTATGTGATCCCTCACCTGTTCTATAGGAAGAGGTTGACCCACTAGTAGTCCAACCTCAGTTGATTATAGATGTGCATCAGGAGACATGAGATCCATTTTTCTTGATAGGATATCCATAGTTCTCTCCATCTTGGTGTCCAGATCCATCGTAGACTTGGGGTCAAGATCCATCATAGTCTTGGAGCCCTGATCCTTCACAACCTATATGGTTCCCCCATGTGATGATAACAAGTCCTTCTATGAAACTAGTTGGAGAAGGATCATGTGCTCATTATGAAATCCAGTTGACACCTCCTCCCACTCACACATAGGCGAAGCAGGTGATGGTCCATGTTATAGTGCCCAAGGATTAGCCCTATCTAGGTCATCAGGCTCCACCCTAGCATGGAGATCGGTGATCTCGATACGGGCGTCAGATTCATAGACCACCATGAGGGACAGAATCTCCTCTCCATAGACATTGAATTTACTCATTCATGTATCTGTTTTATGTATATTGAAATGATGAAATTGTTTTTACTATCAATATTTTTTTACATGTTTAACTAGTGTTTCAATTTATATTTATATTTTAGTCACAGTTTTATATTTTAGAAGATTTAAAAGTTTAATACTTGAAACATATTAAAATTTATTAAATTTCAAGTTGGAAAATTTAAAATATTATAAAATATACACTATAAAAACAATCTCAATAAAATTTCAAAATAATCCTAAACATCTAAAAAGTTATTGAAAATAAAATTAATTTCATAAATATAATAAATAAATAAAAATGAAAGGAATGTAAAAAAATACCATTGTAATGGTTTAAAACAATACTAAAATTTATTTTTAATAAAATATTGATAAAGTTAGAACATTATAGATTCAAACTAACCCTATATATTGAACACTATTAACATGAATAATTTATATTGAAAGTAGAATTCTGAGGGATTTAAACATGAAAATCGGAGAACAGTTTTCATTGTATCTAATGCCTTATTATTGTTTAAACCCTTTAGTCACTAGTCTTTCTATATATCTATTCACTTTAACTTACATGACCATTTTCTCTTAAAGACCCATTTTCACCCAATGATATTTATAAGAACATGAAGGTCAAACAGATCCCATACTTAGTTTTGATACATGGAATCCATTTTTCAATTCATTGATTCTTTATATCCTACATCTTCTCAGCTCTCTATTTCCTCCTTATAGAAAAGAGGGTCATTATTTTCAACCAATAACAACTCACCATCTTTGGCGACCACAATTATTTTATCTAAAGAGTTGTATACATAATTTATTTTAGTTTTCTTAGGATATCCTATAAAGATACACTTCATGCATTTGGGGACTACTTTTGTTTCATGTTAAGACCTTAAAAATTTCCTCAAATCTCCATGCATGCATGTTTTGAAAAATAGATTCCTTCCCAATCCATATATAACTGGTATGGGATACCATTTGGAACTTTGGATGGAACAAGGTTTAGTGTGTATATTGGAATTTGTAATGAATATCTCTAAAAGGATAATGAAATACTTGCATCACTCATAATGAACATCAATTTGCACCAATTATAGAAATGGATATGATGTAATATACCATGGAAAATGTCATTGTTATAAAAGTATAATTATTTATTTTAAAACTTGAAAATAAATCTTTCCATGTCATGGAAAGAAACAGATATGACGTTCTTGGTAAAACTAAGAATATAATAATAGCTCTTTAAAACCAAAATAATTCATGTTAGAAATATGTGGTGGTGGGATCCAATGGCTATAGGAACCAACCTCATTCTAAACAACAAAAAACAAACACAATATATATATATATCATAATATAAAATCTATATATTTATAAATATAATAACATATAATTAAATGTTTTTTATGTCACGACCCATCCCTCGGAGGCCGTGCCCTAACTACCCCAAGCCCGCCTTCCATAGGCCAGGGGCTGACAACTAGCACCGAAAGACGTATTCCCTAAAACGGGAAGGCATTGCCTTTATAACCTGTAAACTCACACAAACCAAGCACACAACAATATACTAACACAAAGTAAACTATATAGTAAACAAGGTGTATATATAAAGTAAAGGGGTCAGAATACAAGCCCAACTGAAAAGTAAAAGTAAAAATGGAAAGTACAAGTAAAACTGGAAACAACTCCTATGAACACCAGCCAAGGATCCTACCTCATCATCATCATTTCAATTTTTATTCAAGAAACGAAAACAAGAGAAACAACACTAAGGGGGCCTAAAGTAATGCAGACCAAGGGCATCCCCTCGAATCAGGTTCACTCCCTCAGGCACCAACTGTGAAAAATTAGAAATACAAGTGACTGCGACATCCTTGCCCTCAAGGGACATGAAGTGATCCGCCACTTTGTTGCCCTCTCTCCAGGTATGTGTAACACCAATGCCCCTGGTCATTAAGGATGCCAAGGATCATACCTGAAGGGTAGGTACAACTCTCGAGCGGTCGTCTCTATGGTATGCCTCATCTAATGTACACCTCTGAGCAGCCTCCAGTCCTGGTACCCTCATCCTCAGTCAGCATTGTCCGTCTTCTGCACAAGACACAACAAGGTGCGGGCGAAGACCGTGCAGGGGTGAGTATAACAATACTCAGTAGGGACCATGAGACCCTCAAAGGTCTCTCAAAATCCAAAAGGATAAACCACAAATCAATACATAAACTCTACTTAGGTATATGCCCATACATATACCTAAGTTATCAAAATATTCTCATCTCATACATGAGGGGAGAATATCAGAAATGTAACACCATGAAGATGAAAGTACCACACAGGTAAAAGACTTAGTTCAAACAGAGTCTCAGCTCAAACCAGGTTTTCAGTGAAGTATTGAAGTACATATGATTAGTCGTGAAGCTAGATCATCTCATTATGTCAAGAGGTACTGCTGCAGATTATACGGAGTCTGACCCGTACATGATCGATAGGTATTAACCCCTGCAATTACCCACACAAGATCTAACCCACATAGGATCGGTATGCGCTGACCCACACAGTATCGCTGAGTGTTGACCCACACAGGATCTGACCCACACAAGATCGATATGTGCTGACCCACATAGTATCTCTAAGTGCTGAACCACACAGGATCGGTGTTGACCCACACATGATCGCTTGGTACTAACCTCCGTATGATCTGTCTCCAACATCCGCCTCACTGTCAGCCACCAAATTCCCGCTATTAGCACATTTGGGAGAACCAATCCTCAAGCCATCGGTCGAACCTCAACTACCACTAAGTTCCATGAAGAAGTATTCCAAAGGTCCGTCACGTCATAAGATACCCAACACAATAGACGTCGCGTCAATCGGATGTCCGGTCTATAAGTTATTTGCGTTTCCTCTCTGTGGGCCTGGTTGGATTTGGTGTTCGATCCAACCAGGACGTACTCCAACTTTATCCAAAACTCAAGTGAAGTATACCAAAAGGAATATCTCGATCCAAGGACTCCAGTGCCATAGACGGTTCATCAAATGGACACCCGGTTCTCAAGTCATGGCCACAAAGGCGTAGCTAGGTCCGGATGGGCCCGGGTCCGGTCCGACCTGGCTCGACCCGGTACGGGTCGACCCGACCAGACCTAGGTTTAGCCCGGTTGGCCTGGACCTCAGCGGACCCGGCCTATAAAGGGGGCGGCCCGGCCCGTCCCATGAAGGGGGTGACCCGGGGGGTGCGGCCCACTGGGCGCGACCCGGGGGGTGCGGCCCGCTGGGCGCGACCCACAGTCAGGTGGACTGCCGTGGAGGGCTCCTCTCTAGACAACGCCCGGGAGGGAGGCGCCTCCCAGGTCACCCAAACGACCAAAGGGCCATTCGGTTTTTGGAAGCAGGACCCCCCAGAGCGGGTCCTGCTCGGTGCACCAAGGCCGGCCAGTTCGTCGGCCGGTCCTCGTCCTCCCAGTGGTGCGACGACACTGCTATCTTCCACGGACGGCCGAGTGTCGGCCTCCCTTTGGCCTCCGTCGCGGCCAAGCGGCAGTGGCCTCCTGCTCCACTGGCCGTGCGGAAGCGCGCCGCTGCTTCGCCACATGGCCGATTGGTGTGCCGACCGTGAACCTGATCCGCCGCGGCCAACGAGCCGCAGCCTCCTGCTCATCCGGCAGTGCGGACGCGCGCCTCCCTACCTCCACGCGGTCGACCGTTGTGCTGGCCGCCCTCCTCTTCCGCGGTTCACCGCATCTCCGTTCTAATCCCGAATAAAAAATAACGACCGCATATTCACGATCCTCGGGTCAAGGGCTCCGCATCCATAAATTGTGCTCAACAAAACATTGTGTTTTCAGCACTGTTAAATATTTGGCATTGATGAACACACGAAGAATGCGCGAAGAACAAAAGATAAAGGGGCAAGGTATATGTACGAGATGATGGCCATGTTAGTTTGACCATCGTCATTGTGAATCTAGAATATGAAGAATTATCAAATAAATTCAATCATATTTCAAATTAAATCCCCTACCTTAACGTTCATTGGAGATGTTGCGAGGAAGAAGACGAAGTCGATGAAGGGGACATCGGCATTCGTCGCTCCCGCAAGACGCTTCTGAAGTCAGTTCCTCGTTCTTCATTTAGAAGTCGTTCTTCGTCGGAGGATATCCTTCATTGGAGAAATTTCTTCCTTCAAGAGTTATATAGCAAAGCTCTCCTCTCCCTTTCACCAATGGAAACACCACCCTCAAGAGGAGTTAATAAAAATAACTCTTAATTTAAAAGTTAT
The DNA here is from genome assembly GCA_963277665.1 of Viscum album. Taxonomy (NCBI): domain Eukaryota; kingdom Viridiplantae; phylum Streptophyta; class Magnoliopsida; order Santalales; family Viscaceae; genus Viscum; species Viscum album. Next base: position 1,860,794,335 of record OY728158.1, read on the forward strand.
GTCATTAAATTAGATTTAATGAACCCTATTAATTAAAGAGAGTTGTGGTTACAAAATTTTTGTAACCAGGCATTTAATGCCCAACCTTAAATGCTTGACCACCCTCATGTGGTCTCCATCTCCACAATTAAAAAAGGAGGTTTCAAAAATAAAAATAAAATAAAGCATGTTTATTTTATTTTCTCCCACAAAAAGTAAGAAAACTAATTTCCACCCTTGACCTACTGTGGTCGAGGTGAAGGTCTCATTAAGAGAATATCGGTGATGGGAGTTCAACAGTGCCCTCATATTTCAATTCCGAGCACTAGTTCAAAAGTTACAAAACACGGCTTGTGCGTTTACTGAACGTACCCAAAAAAAAGTTCAGAAATTCTTTCCGGGCATACCGGGCCTCAGAATCATGTGCCGTCAATTTTCACGGTCTCGTAATATTTCCATATAATTAAAAAAATTACATGGAAAAATTCAGGTCTTTAAATTTTAATTTTTCTTAAAAAACGACAGACCCTCTACCACCTTTTAACTTAACTGAAAGGCAGCAACAGGTCTGCCGCCTTTCATGCATAGTTTTAATTTTTTTAACTTACACACATTTAAAAAAATCAAAAACACATAAAAAAAATCAACGAAACTGTGTATTTTTCAAGTGTCATTAATATGGACTCTTGAACTTTGGTAAAGGTGATCTTTAAAAATTTTGATCTTTCTTGAGAATAAAAACTGTGTGGCGTAAGGATAATTATTTAAGTATATTTTTCTATATAGTAATAAATTTTTTTATGTGAATAAATCATTTTTACGACTTCACTGAATACACAAGAGTCACTTCTATTTCCTGGTGAATCAATAAAGGCAATGCATAAAGGTAACCCAGACCTAGAAAATTGTGTTACGAAAATGCTGAGAGCCAACCATAGTCTATTATAGGAGAAGAATAAAAGAGTTAAAAATAAATAATAAGAATAATAATGTCACGACCCAACCTCAGGGTCCGTGTCGTGACTACCCCAAGCCCACCTTCCATAGGCCAGGGGCTGGTGACTAGCACCAAAGGAGTAAATCCCGATAAAAGGGAAGACATTACCTTTATAAAGGAAACAAACACCACAGAGTACGCAAAATGAAGTAAACACTAAGTAAACTGAAAACAAAAGTAAGTGCTGGAAAGTAAATGAGCCAATATACAAACCCAACTGAAAGTGCAGTACAACTAAAAGGTAAAGTACAACAACTGAAAGGAAAAGCAGCAACCACGAATTCATCCTCCGGAACTCCCATCTGAAGGGTGAGTATAGTCAGTCTTGTCGAATCCTCAAGTCCGGCCGTACTCTCCGTGTACGTCCCACCTGATAGACCACCTTCGGGTACCGTCCCACTCCTCAAGCCTCAACTACAATCAGCGCTGTCCGTCGTCTGCATCCAACACAATATAGTGCGGGCATAGCCTGTGTAGGGATGAGTATATGATTCTGAGTAGGGACCCCGAGACTCCTGAAGGTCTCCCAGAATCCACAAAGGATAAGCCACAAAGAAAATTTATGAATACAAGTATCAACCGACTCTACTTAGGTATATGCCCATACATATACCTAAGTCATCAATTCCAGTTCTGCTCTAACTCACGAGATCAAGTACAACCCAGTCCACACAGGAAAGTATAACTCAATCCACACAGGAAAGTATGACTCAATCCACAAAAGAAAGCAAGTCAATCTTTATCAAAGATAAAGATTGAAAGTCAAGACTCATCTCACATAGGTATACTACTTCTGAAGAGAGGTGGAGATGATTAGATGTAGCCTCTGATTCATCTCCTCTGCCGATCCCACATAGGATCCTAGTACAAAATTCATCACTGCCAAACCCACGGAGGATCCAAGTATAGTAGTCATTGCTGCCGAACCCACAGAGGATCCAAGTACAGTTGACAACGCTGCTGAACCCACGAGGATCCTAGTCAGAAGTCATCATCGTCGAACCCACGGAGGATCCCAGCACGGTAGACGTCGTCATCGAACCCACAGAGGATCCCAGTATGGTAGACGTCGTCATCGAACCCACAGAGGATCCCAGTATGGTAGACATCGTCATCGAACCCACAGAGGATCCTAGTACGGTATTCGTCCTCGTCGAACCCACTGAGGATCCTAGTACGGTTGTCGTCATCTTCGTCGCAGCCAGCTCTAGGGTTCCCGCACACAGCACGCTCGATTCCAGGAGGGTCTGCTCCATGAGCCAGGGGGGTCGATACATCAACTTTCACGAAGTCCAGAGTTGATGTATCACAAATTTCCGTCTTTTCAATAGGAACTCAACGCGTCAATCGGACACCCGGTCTGAGAGTTATTGGCTTTTTCGTCCCAGGGGCCCGATTGGTTTTTAAGCTAAAACCAACCCGACCATACTCTAGCTGCATCCAAACCTCAAGCAGAGTAATACAAAAGAACCTTTTCAATAAGAGGAATCCAACAAAGTCGACAACATGTCAATCGGACATCTGGAACTCAATTTATGAGCGTTTCCGCTCCGAGGGCCCGGTTCGTTTTGTGTTCGAACCAACCCGTACATACTCAAAGTTCTCCGAAACCTTAAGTGTAATATACCGAAATGACCATCTCGATCCAAGGATCCCAACGCAACTGACGGTGCATCGATCGGAGGTCTGTAGCCCAAGTTATAGGCGTTTGAACAGATCTGTCCGAAAATAGGGGGTTTGGGCCCGGTCCGACCCGACCCAATACCCCCTGGGTCGGCCCGAACCGGGGCGACCCGACCCGGATCCGGGTCCGGCCCTTTTGGGCTTGGCCCGGACCAGCGCGGGTGGCCCAGTTCGGCCCGCATGGAAGGCAGCCCGGCCCGGCCTGTGTGGCCAGCGGTTTGGCCTTCGGCCGAGCAGGATGTGGGGGGGGGGGGGGTGCTGCCCCCCTTGATTGAGAAATGGCGACCCCTCTTGGGGGGGGGGGGGCTTTCCACCTTCCGGGGTTACGACCCCCGGAATTTCGGAAAATGGCCGGCCGTAATGGTCGGCCGGAGTGCTGCCGCGGGACCTGCCGGTCCCGCCTCCTGGAGCACTGGCGGCCGGCGGAGTCCGACCGCCCTCTACTGCACCGCCGCGGCCGCTGTCCGACCGGCGCGGCGTGACGGCGCCGCGCCCCTCCGCCGCAGCCCGCCCTGGCCGCGGCCCTCCATGGTGCTCCGGCGCTGCGCGACGGCGCCGCTCCCCTCCGCCGCTCCCCTCCGCCGCGGCCGGCCCTCGTCCGCGGCTTCCTTCGGCTTCACCGGCGCGGCGCGACGGCGCCACACTCCTTCACCGCGGTTCCCTCTTTCCCTCGCGGTGCTGTTGCACCACGCCGCCTCCATTCCAAACCACGATGGTGATCAACATAAAAAGGGGAGGAGGGTCGTCCGAGTTTGTGTGGTCCGACCTCCTCCCGTTATATTGATAATAGGCGGCCAAAAGAAAATAACGATGAACGTCAAAATAAAACTAGAATGATGAAACAACCCCTACCTCAAAGAAGTTCGAGGAAGCTAGCGTCGCGGAATACGGCGTCGCGGGTGAGGATCCGTATACGTCGATGGAGAACGTTTGTGGAAGAAACAACGTCCCCCATTCTTTGACGTGGAGGGAAGATGGAAGGAATGACAACGTTCTTCGTGTTCTTCAATGAGGAAGATGAAGTTCTTCAAAGTAAACAATTCTCCCTCTCTCAATTCTCCACACAACACATCAACCCCAAAATAAAATAAGGCTTTGACTTATTTTATTTACACATGCCAACATTTTTAAAAATTCAAAAGTTGAATTCACCTAATTAATTAAACTTGTGTTGTCAAATTAATTAGGTGTTTAGTTATCATGCATTAATGTGGAAGAGTTACTTAACTCATGTGGGGGGGGGGGTTATAGGTGTTAGGGAATTTAAAGGGGTGGGGCTCGTGTGGGACCCAACTCACTAATATCCTACCAAGAGGAGTTAGAATTTTAGTGGGTCTCACCCCAACTCCCACACATGGGGTTTAACCACTTATAAGTGAAATAAAATTTGTAACACAATTTTATTTCTCTTTATACTTAATCCACATTTTTTTAACAACTCTTCCCGAGTAAACGCAACTCCAATAAAGGTCTTCTTAAGCAATTAACGGCGCTGCGGTTTCATCGGTGCCCTCAGATTTTGATTCAGAGCACCGGTTCAAAATTTAGAAAAACCCGCTCATTCATTCACTAAACGTACCCGAGCTAAACTTCATAAATTGATTCCGGGCACACCGGGCCTTGGAATGAGGTTCTGTCAGAAACTGCGTACTCGTAAAATCCCAAAGAATTTAAGAAAAAAAAAATTCTTTGAAATTTACAGGTATTTACATTACTCCCACCTTAGGTCTTTACGTCCTCGTAAAGATACATCACAAACTAAGGGAACAAATGAGGGTAGTGAGCACGCATTTGAGCCCCCCACTCCCATGTGCTCTCCTGGAGGTTCTCGTGCTACCACCTGATGCGAACTAGAGGTACCGACCATCCACGTAGGACCCGCTCCAATCGATCCTTGATCTCCACCGGGACCTTCATAAAAGTCACCCCATCATCGATGTCCAGCTCCCCATGGTCGATGATATGCATCGGGTCGTGCACGTATCTCCTCAGTTGAGATACGTGGAAGACTTCATGCACTCGGTGTAACTGTGGTGGAAAGGTCAAGCGGTAAACCACCTCGCCTACTCTGCTAGGGGCCTGGAAAGGTCCAATGAAATGCGGAGTTAACTTTCCGCCTCGGTCAAATCTCCGTAATCCACGTCGAGGTGAGACCTGTAAGAAAACGTGGTCGCCATCCTCGAGCTCCAGTGGTCTCCGCCTCCTAACAGCATAGGACTTCTGTCTGCTCTGTGCAGTCCTCATCCACTCCAGGATGATCTGCACCTTCTCTGACATAGCCTGAACCATCTCTGGTTCTACACGTACTCACTCCAACACTATCCACAAAGGATATCTGAAAACGCGGCTAGCTGTTGTCCTGCCACTCCTAACAGTTGAATGCCCGATCTCCTTCCAAGAGCATCCGCTACAATTTTCCCCTTCCCAGGAGTATAAAATGTCTTGATGTCATAGTCCTGGAGGAACTCAAGCCATTGCCGCTATCTCAGGTTCATGTCCTTCTGAGAAAAGATACACCTGAGACTTTTGAGTTAGTGAGAACCGTAAACCGTTCGCTCGACGAACAATGGGTGAGACTAGCCATTTGTAAGAACTCAACTCCACCCTTCTTCATCTACAATTTACAAGAGCTGCTAAGATTCATCCTCTGCCGACAAGAGAAATCTGGTCTCATCCCCTGGATGAACCACATCCTTTTCCTAATACAGTCACTCCTGACATGAATGGTACTATTTCATGCCATGGACGACGTCATAAGGCCTCGACGCTACTACCAAGAGATCCAACCGTTACTCTCACCTCCAAGGGTTGAGTCACATTGTCGGTAGCAATGTGTGGTCACTAGGTCTCCTCCAATAGGAATCTCGAAAGTGAGGGTCAAGTCAATAGTTTTAACCGGAACCTCTCAGTATCCACTACATAAAAAGGATAGGGAAGAAAACATCAAAAGAACAAGTGTATTTTATTACTGTAGATCAAGGTACAAATACACAAAGCATCCACAAACAAAACATTAACAAAGATAGAAGAATCATGAACAAAAGTCTCTATGTTTGGAGCAAGTCCTGCTCTTGTCCATCTGCTCCCAGAGCTCCATGGTTGTAGGCCTCAGTTTCCTGAAGCTGAGCTCTCCCCTGTCCACCCATTCCCTGCGGTCGGGGTGGTCTTCCTGGTGGTGGTGGTGGTAGGGCCTCAAAGCGTCGCCCACCACCCGCTGCTCGACCAGCTCCTCTGCCTCGTCTGCCTGATCTCTACGGACCGCCACGGTTGAACCTCTGCCTGGGAGGTCCCTCTACCACCTGCTTCTCATCTACAGGGCGGGTCAGGCAGTCTCGAGCCATGTGACCCTGAACGCCGCATGCATAGCACTGTATGCTCCTCGTGTGGATGGATCTGATTCATGTGACCCACACAACTGAACCTGTATCCTGAGATTGATTATATCATCCTGCCTTTTTATCACATAAAATTTCATTACATTTTACAAAATCGAGGATCTTTAAGGTTTTGTGTCTTGGAAACCAAGAACTTAAAACATGAAAACATAAAAAATTATTCTTAAACACTTGAAAGGCTTCTCCCCATGTTCATCCTAGGTTCATTAATGCATCTCATAACCCGGGGAAATACATCAAAAGAAAGGGTGAGCAGAAGGCCCAGTAAGGGAAACATTTAACATGTGAACTTGGGATACATCAACAATGTCATGAAAAAGAACTTTAAGGCATGAGAAAGAAATCGTGAGGCATATCATAATAAAAATAACATTTTTCATAACTTGAATATGTGGCTACAACATTTAATATTGACAATCATTTCATTTCACCAAGGTCTATCCCCAAGGTGTCATTAAAAATTACCAAAGTTATTCACCAAGGTATCAGTCTAAAAGGTCATCTCTAGAGATTAAATCTTTACCCAATACATTAGAGCGCTATCAGGGAACACCCTTGATATGTATTTATTATCATGTGAGCCACATATATCATCATCAATCATTTCATAAACAACCCATATATTAAAAAAGGAATGGGTTTCATTTCATAATCATAACGTTTAAAAACTTCTTTAAAGACATGATCTTTACGTCACTTTAAACCCACGGAAAGGGAGAGCAGGTCTCATGTATGTAAATCCCATAATTTAAAATAGAAAAACTTGGTATATATGTGAATACCCCTATAAAATATAAATCTTTGAGTATTCACTTAATAAAATAAAAGAACTTTAGAAAAAGAGAGAGACATTTTGAGACAGAAATTCTGCAGCATAACGGTTATGTTTCGGGGTTTTAGAAAACATTGAAAAGAGAGGGGACATGGGTCACCCACTCACAAATGATCCATAAAACAGTAGGGGAACATAATATAAAGGATTTAAGAACATGGTAATGAAATTTTAAAGACATACCATATGAAATGAAGAACATGAAAGGAAGACAAAAATAAGATTTCTCTTATGAAAATTCGGCAGCCTAACGGCGTCACTTAAACTTCAACAAAAAAAGATTTGACGAGATTAAATAGGGTCTCTCATCATATGAACATAAAAGTTCAGTATGATAGATATATAGATCATACCACAACATAATAAAAAGGAACTTTAAAGACTTGACATGAAAGTAGAACTTTGAAAAATGAGAAGGGTGAAAGAATCCCTAAAAAATTCGGCAGCCTAACGGCGCCACTTAAACTTCAACAAAAATGAATTGACGAGATCAAATAGGGTATCTCATCATATGAACATAAAATATCAGTATGATATATTTAGATATCATACCCCAACATAATAAAAATGAACTTGAAAGACTTTACATGAAAGTAAAACTTTGAAAAATGAGAAAGGTGAACGAATCCCTTAAAAATTCGGCAGCCTAACGGTGCCACTTAAACTTCAACAAAAATGAATTGACGAAATCAAATAGGGACTCTCATAATATGAACATAAAAGTTCAGTATGATAGATATAGATATAATACCCCATAATAATGAAAAGGAACTTGAAAGACTTGACATGAAAGTAGAACTTTGAAAAATGAGAAAGGTGAATGAATCCCTTAAAAATTCGGCAGCCTAACGACACCACTTAAACTTCAACAAAAATGAATTGAAGAAATAAAATAGGGTCTCTCATCATATGAACATAAAATTTCAGTATGATAGATATAGAGATCATACCCCATCATAATAAAAAGGAACTTTAAAGACTTGACATGAAGGTAGAACTTTGACAAATGAGAAAGGTGAACGAATCCCTTAAAAATTCGGCAGCCTAACGACGCCACTTAAACTTTAACAAAAATGAATTGAAGAAATGAAATAGGGTCTCTCATCATATGAAAATAAAAGTTTAGTATGATAGATATAGAGATCATACCCCATCATAATAAAAAGGAACTTGAAAGACTTGACATTAAAGTAGAACTTTGAAAAATGAGAAAGATGAACGAATCCCTTAAAAATTCGACAGCCTAACGGTGCCACTTAAACTTCAACAAAAATGAATTTAAGAAATCAAATAGGGTCTCTCATCATATGAACATAAAATTTTATTATGATAGATATATAGATCATAACCCATCATAATAAAAAGGAACTTGAAAGACTTGACATGAAAGTAGAACTTTGAAAAATGAGAAAGGTGAACGAATCCCTTAAAAATTCGGCAGCCTAACTGCGCCACTTAAACATTCTTAAAAAGAATTGATGAGAGAAAGAGGGGGTCTCTAATCATATGAACATGAAAAGGGAATTAATATGAATATAAAAGAACATCCTCCAATATAAGAACATGGAGCATAAAAGAAATGCCATAAAAGAGATTACTTGAAAAGAAAGAGAGAGGTCGGATCCCTTACCTTAAAACATAACTCTTAAAACTGAAAGGTTGGGACCTTGAGGGCTTGGGGGCACCTTGGGAGGACTCCTTGGGAGGTAATGGGACCAGAGCTTCGTTGGGGGAGAGTTGGGAGTGAAAAATAAAGGAGTAAAGGGTGAGTATTTATAGGGAATGTGAGGGGACAAGGCATTAATGGCCAAGGGACACCTCACAAGTGGTTTTCTCAAAACCATGGGCTCTCCCATGGTATTTCCCATGGAGTTAGGCCACATGCCCCCCATAAAACAATTCATCACCTTTGGTCAGCCAACGCTTAAAATATCTCATGACATCATCATGACACAGTTATGATGTCATTAAAATACCGAAACCCTAAAACTGCATTTTTACTATTCACTGAAAATTCATCTTTCTCAGAAAAATCCCAAAATTTCACCTTAACCAAATATCGATGCTCTGATTAAAAAAATGAACTCCATTTTATAAAAATAATTTTCTAAATATTTTTAATTTAATTTTTAAATAAATACACTATTCACCAAAAATTCATTTTTTCAGAAAAATCCCCCAAAATTACTATAACATAATATCGATGCTCCGAGTTCAAAAATAAAGTCCATTTTATAAAAATAATTTTCTAATTATTTTTAATTTAATTTTTAATTAAAAAACACTATTCACCCGAAAAAACTAATTCTTGACTAATAGTTTATGAAACCATTATTTACCCATTTTATTGAATCACATTAATTAAACAAGGTGTCTAAATTATATTAAAACTTTTTTTAAGTGAGATTACTAATCCATTTGGTCACATTACTAATCCTAAGTGAAAAATCACTATTCATAATTTACTATTCATCAAAAATCAAGTTGATCTTATAAGACTCTAAATTTCGTACTAAACATAATTGTAGAAGACCATTTTTCGAAAATCATTACACATTTTTAATTATTTAAGGTTTACATAAACATTTTTAAAATATCCTTTTTCTAAAATTCATAAAAAATTTGCATACTATATATATCCGGTCATTTGAAAATTCATAAACTTCATCATAAGAAGAAATCAAATTTTTTTATTTAAAACAAAGGATTACACAAGGCAGTTACAATCTTCTTACATAGCCTCTTATTACACCAGCATAGGACCTAAGTGTAAGGTGTGCTAAGGTGAGGGAATCTGAGGGCGGCTCGGCCAACATCGCACGAGTAGTAATTTCTATCAGTTTGAATTTCTCGTGAAGGCAATTCCGTTCTAGCTTCAATGATGAAGTTCGGCTTGGGTTTGGTCTAGAGCAAAGCCCAGTGGTGCTACCTCCTTCCCAAGTTCTGTTAGATGGGCTTCGATCGGTCCAAGACTATTGGGTGAGGCCATCGAATCTTCTTTCTATATTAATTAACCAAAATCACTTGTATTTAGAGACAATAATCAAAACGTTTAGTTTCTAGTGGTCATATTGGCCCACGATCATATAACAGTCAAAACCCAACAGTCTCATTTTAATTATACTCATGTTATCAAATGAAACATTTTTTTTGAGTATAAAATAGCACACAAAATTAGGAAACAAGATTTATTCAAAATTTTGGGTCGTTACAATCTTCCCCCCTTAATAAATTGCGTCCTCACAATTTTTTTAAAATAGGGTTTTGAAATTTCATTGAAAGTCCCACATCGGAAAAAGAGTCAGTAACACTATTACTTTAAAAGAAAGAAAAGGAAGTGCAAAGGCCACCCGAGTTTACCCATACTAGGATTCCATGTAGGAAAACCTAGACATGGAGGAGAAAACAAAGGGTCACGTTCTAAAGGAGAGTGATAGAAAACATGATTAGGAGAAATTTAACCACGAGAAAATCCCAAACTTATAATGTGTGTAAATGGTCTTTGATTACCTAGTAGGAAACGTAAACCAACAACGTTTTTGTTTTACGTTCCTTTTCATAATTTTGAGGAATTCATTTACTACATAGAACAAAAACATAAGGAAATATACCTACCTTCAAGTAGAGTTTCATCCTTTAATAAGTCTCTACCAAAACTAATATTTTCTCCAAATGATGAGAATTCAAAAACACTTGGTCTCATCAAAATCACAAGAATCATCTTCTAGAGAATCACATAATCCACAAAATATTAACTATCTATTTCTTCTATCTTTAAACATTATCCCAAAAATAGAAAGCGTAAGGTAAAACAACTCTTCAAAAAGAAAGAATCCCATAGGAATGGAAACTACTTTTAAATCTTAAAAGTTCCATGGTACTACCCAAAGTTCATCATAGACCATTCCATAAATAATGGTCCTTAAAATTCCTCAAAATAAACCAAACTAATATTGAAACCCAAATACAAGAAGGATTTGATAACATAGTATTCCAAAATAAACTTCATTGTTCATCTCCAAACAACATCAACCACACTTAACATCTTATAAAAAAAGTAGCTAACCTAAACATATTTTACCCAAGATAGGTTAATCATTTCCATAAGTAACCTAAATTACTATAAGTCCACCTTAAATTCATTGATTCTTCAAAATATAAGTCAACCTTACTCCTCAATAAAAATACCGTAGTAATCTATTTACGATGATCATATAGAGTCCCCAAAATAGTGAACGTCTTCCAAAATAATAATCATCTTTTAATCCCCTAATCATCTCTGTCATATTAATACGGAAATCGTCGCATTTCCTATCACATTGGTTGTTGGGACATGTTCTTCCATTTCCCACCATTAACTAAGAAGAAAAAGTATAATTAGGGGCTTAAATACTTATCCAATAATCATGAAAAGAAACTTAAATCATATAAGGATTACTTGTAGAAGAAAAGTATACCCTAACTTGTGATCCCCTAGGTTTCAAACTATGTTATCCATGATCATATATTCTTATGTGAATCTTTATTTTATTTTATCTTTGTTCCTTTAATAATGGTTCATACTAAGCTTATGAATTTACCAAAGCATATCCCCCAGGAGTGTCATAACCAAGAGTGCAGCAAGGCCCGTTGTCGTGTACCAGTTCCCGTTTGAGTCTAACTCAAAGCAGTGTTTTCGGGTTTTACCCCTATGTACATCTGTGCCAGATCCACCTCTACCTGCTCGTATCCAGATAGGGATGTATTTGCTTGGCAACCCCTTACTCAATACTCACCAAAATACAAGGAATATTTCCTATATATAAAATTTTCTATAGGCTTCTTCCTAAAGTTTTCATATCCTAATTTCCACAAATAACTAAACCATCCTTTGATACCAACTATAGCATCCCGGCTTTTTATCACATAAAATTTCTTTAAATTTTACAAAACCGAGGATCTTTAAGGTTTAGTGTCTTGGAAACCAAGAACTTAAAACATGAAAACATAAAACATTATTCTTAAACACTTGAAAGGCTTCTCCTCATGTTCATCCTAGTTTCATTACTGTATCTCATAACCTGGGTACATACATCAAAAGAAAGGGTGAGCAGAAGACCCAGTAAGGGAAACAAGGGGAAACATTTAACATGTGAACTTGGGATGCATCAACAATGTCATGAAAAATAACTTTAAGGCATGAGAAAGAAATCGTGAGGCATATCATAATAAAAATAAAATTTTTCATAACTTGAAGATGTGGCTACAACATTTAATATTTACAATCATTTCGTTTCACCAAGGTCCATCCCCAAGGTGTCATTAAAAATTACCAAGGTTATTCAGCAACGTATCAGTCTAAAAGGTCATCTCTAGAGATTAAGTCTTTACCCAATGCATTGGAGCGCTATCAGGGCGCACCCTTGAAATGTCTTTATTATCATGTGAGCCACATATATCATCATCAATAATTTAATAAACAACCCGTATAGAAAAAAAGGAATGGGTTTCATTTCATAATCATAACGTTTAAAAACTTCTTTAAAGACATGATCTTTACGTCACTTTAAACCCACAGAAAGGGAGAGCGGGTATCATGTATGTAAATCCCAGAATTTAAAATAGAACAACTTGGTATATATGTGAATACCCCTATAGAAGAGAAATATTTGAGTATTCACTTAATAAAATAAAAGAACTTTAGAAAAAGAGAGATACATTTTGAGATGGAAATTTTACAGCATAACAGTTATGTTTCGGGGTTTTAGAAAACATTGAAAAGAGAGGGGACATGGGTCACCCACTCACAAATGATCCATAAAACAGTAGGTGAATAGAATATAAAGGATTTAAGAACATGGTAATGAAATTTGAAAGACATACCATATGAAATGAAGAACATGAAAGGAAGACAAAAATAAGATTTCTCTTATGAAAATTTGGCAGCCTAACGACGTCACTTAAACTTCAAAAAAAAAAGATTTGAGGAGATAAAATAGGGTATCTAATCATATGAACATAAAATTTCAGTATGATAGATATAGAGATCATACCCCAACATAATAAAAAGGAACTTGAAAGACTTTACATGAAAGTATAACTTTGAAAAATGAGAAGGGTGAAAGAATCCCTTAAAAATTCGACAGCCTAACGGCGCCACTTAAACTTCAAAAAAAATGAATTGATGAGATCAAATAGGGTCTATAATCATATGAAAATAAAAGATAAGTATGATATATTTATAGATCATACCCCAAAATAATAAAAATGAACTCGAAATACTTGACATGAAAGTAGAACTTTGAAAAATGAGAAAGGTGAACGAATCCCTTAAAGATTCGGCAGCCTAACGGCACCACTTAAACTTCAACAAAAATGAATTGAAGAAATAAAATAGGGTATATAATAATATGAACATAAAAGTTCAGTATGATAGATATAGATATCATACCCCATCATATTGAAAAGGAACTTGAAATACTTGACATGAAAGTAGAACTTTGAAAATTGAGAAAGGTGAACGAATCCCTTAAAAATTCGGCAGCCTAACGGCGCCACTTAAACTTCAACAAAAATGAATTGAAGAAATAAAATAGGGTCTCTAATCATATGAAAATAAAATTTAAGTATGATAGATATAGAGATCATACCCCATCATAATAAAAAGAAACTTGAAAGACTTGACATGAAAGTAGAACTTTGAAAAATGAGAAAGGTGAATGAATCCCTTAAAAATTCGGCAGCCTAACGACGCCACTTAAACTTCAACAAAAATGAATTGAAGAAATGAAATAGGGTCTCTAATCATATGAACATAAAAGTTTATTATGATAGATATAGATATCATACCCCATTATAATAAAAAGTAACTTGAAAGAATTGAAATGAAAGTAGAACTTTGAAAAATGAGAAAGGTGAACGAATCCCTTTAAAATTCGGAAGCCTAATGACGCCACTTAAACTTCAACAAAAATGAATTGAATAAATCAAATAGGGTCTCTCATCATATGAAAATAAAAGTTTAGTATGATAGATATATAGATCATACCCCATCATAATAAAAAGGAACTTTAAAGACTTGACATGAAAGTAGAACTTTGAAAAATGAGAAAGGTGAACGAATCCTTTAAAAATTCGGCAGCCTAACGACTCCACTTAAACATTCTTAAAAGGAATTTATGAGAGAAATAGGGGGTCTCTCATCATATGAACATGAAAAGGGCAGTAAGATGAATATAAAATAACATCCTCCAATATAAGAACATGGAGCATAAATGAAATTCCATAAAAGAGATTACTTGAAAAGAGAGAGAGAGGTCAGATCCCTTACCTTAAAGCGTAACTCTTAAAACTCAAAGGTTGGGACCTTGAGGGCTTGGGGGAACCTTGGGAGGACTCCTTGGGAGGTAATGATACCAGATCTTCATTGGGGGAGAGTTGGGAGTAAAAACTAAAGGAGGAAAGGGTGGGTATTTATAGGGAATGTGAGGGGACAAGGCATTAATGGCCAAGGGACACCTCACAAGTGGTTTTCTCAAAACCATGGGCTCTCCCATGGTATTTCCCATGAAGTTAGGCCACATGGTCCCCCCATACAATAATTCATCACCTTTGGTCGGCCAACCCTTAAAATATCTCATGACATCATCATGACACAGTTATGATGTCATTAAACATACCGAAACCCTAAAACTGCATTTTTACTATTCACTGAAAATTGATCTTTCTCAGAAAAATCCCAAAATTTCACCTTAACCAAATATCGATGCTCTGATTACAAAAATGAACTCCATTTTATAAAAATTATTTTCTAAATATTTTTAATTTAATTTTTAAATAAATACACTATTCACTGAAAATTCATTTTTTCAGAAAAATCCCCAAAAATTACCGTAACATAATATCGATGCTCTGAGTTCAAAAATAAAGTCCATTTTATAAAAATAATTTTCTAATTATTTTTAATTTAATTTTTAATTAAAAAACACTATTCACCCGAAAAAACTAATACTTGACTAATAATTTATGAAACCGTTATTTACCCATTTTATTGAATCTCATTACTTAAACAAGGTGTCTAAATTATATTAAAACTTTCTTTAAGTGAGATTACTAAACCATTTGGTCACATTACTAATCCTAACCGAAAAATCACTTTTTATAATTTACTATTAATCAAAAATCAAGTTGATCTTATAAAACTCTAAATTTCGTACTGAACATAATTGTAGAAGACCATTTTTTGAAAATAATTACACATTTTTAATTATTTAAGGTTTACATAAACATTTTTAAAATATCCTTTTTCTAAAATTCATCAAAAATATGCATACTATATATATCCCGTCACTTGAAAATTCATAAACTTCATTATAAGAAGAAATATAATTTTTTTATTTAAAACAAAGGTTTACACAAGGTATTTACGATCTCCTTACATAGCCTCTTATTACACCAACATAGGACCTAAGTGTAAGGTGTGCTAAGGTGAGGGAATCTGAGGGCGGCTCGGCCAACATCACATGAGTAGTAATTTCTATGAGTTAGGACTTCTCGTGAAGACGATTCCATTCTAGCTTCACATGATGAAGTTCGGCTTGGGTTTGGTCCAGAGCAAAGCCCAGTGGTGATACCTCCTTCCCAAGTTCTGTTAGATGGGCTTCGATCGGTCCAAGACTACTGGGTGAGGCCATCGAACCTTCTTTCTATATTAATTAACCAAAATAACTTGTATTTAGAGAGAATAATCAAAACTTTTAGTTTCTAGTGGTCATATTGGCCAACGATCATATAACAATCAAAACCCAATAGTCTCATTTTAATTATACTCATGTTATCAAATGAAACAGTTTTGTTGAGTATAAAATAACAAAAAAAAATTAGGAAACAAGATTTATTCAAAATTTCGGGTCGTTACATTGATCATATGATGGACTAGACCGCTTGGTCCTCTGCGTCATATGTCTATGTACAGCTATAGAAGACTCCGCTGTGTGTCGTCCTGTGGAGGGTCTCACCGCTGATGACTGCTCAGCGAGAAAACTCTCCACTAGAAGGGCTCTCTCCAGCACCCCCTCCTACATCAGGATGTTGAGAGAGATCATCGAAGCCCTGATCTCATGCCTCAATCCCTGCTCGAAGGTCTAGGCCCGGAAGAATGGGTCCCGTACCATGTCCGTGGAGTAGCACAAGAGATCGGTAAATCTCGCCGAGTACCGGGCTACTGTCATGCTGCCCTGCCGCAGCTGTAGTATCTCCTGAATGCGCACTGCACGGAGGGTGGCTGGAATGAACTCCGAGCGGAAGAGGCTCTTGAAATCCATCCATAGAAGTGATGCCTCATCGTGCACCTGGAGCATCAGGCTCCACCATCTACCTACTGCCGCGTGTAGGAGACTTGCCGCAAGGATCACCATGAGGTCAGCTGGTGTCCCTACTAATATGAAGACTCGAACGACAGCCTCCATCCAATCCTTGGCTGCCTGAGGATCCATCTTCCTGCGGAACCTGGGCGGTCTCTAACGCTGAAACTCGTGAAGTGCACTCAGGCGACGTGAACTCTCAGCTGCTGGGGCTGGTGGCATCGGTGGCTCGGCGGGTAAAGGTACCGCCGGTGCCTCCGTTGTAATGGGGCCCTGCACCGAGGCCTCATCGCTCGGTGGGCTGCCATCTCGCACAAAGCTCGGAACCCTAGCTGGCTGCCATCGTGGGGCCATCCTGAAAAGAAACAGGTGTGCCACGGTCAATACAGTATACCTGGTGAGCTGACACAAGTAATCACAAATAAAACTTTGGAACACACATGCAATCAATGTTTTTGTGCACTGAGTCGGAAATCAGAAGTTAGGGTCCTGGTGTATGGATACGTCGGCCGCCGCACCAACATTGGACTCCCTGGACTGATAACCACTCTCAATACCCTTAACACTATTGCTTCACATAGAATTAAGATCAGAGTCCCGAGTTCTACGGTAGAACCGAACTCCTCTGATACCAATTTATCACGACCCGACCTCGGGGTCCGTGCTGTGACTACCCCAAGCCCGCCTTCCATAGGCCAGGGGCTGGCGACTAGCACCAAAGGCGTAAATCCCGATAAAAGGGAAGGAATTGCCTTTATAAAGGAAACAAACACCACGGAGTATGCAAACTGAAGTAAACACTAAGTAAACTGAAAACACAAGTAAGTGCTGGAAAGTAAATGGGCCAGTATACAAACCCAACTGAAAGTGCAGTACAACTGAAAGGTAAAGTACAACAACTGAAAGGAAAAGCAACAACCACGAAGTCGTCCTCCGGAACTACCACCTGAAGGGTGAGTACAATCAGTCTCGTCGGCTCCTCGAGTCCGTCCATCCTCTCCGTGTACGTCCCACCTGATAGACCACCTCTGGGTACCGTCCCACTCCTCAAGTCTCAACTACGATCAACGCTGTCCGTCGTCTGCATCCAACACAACGTAGTGCGGGCGTAGCCCGTACATGGGTGAGTATACGATACTCAGTAGGGACCCCGAGACTCCCGAAGGTATCCCAGAATCCAAAAATGATTAACCACAAAGGAAAGTTAGGAATACAAGTATCAACCGACTCTACTTAGGTATATGCCCATACATATACCTAAGTCATCAATTCCATTTCTGCTCCAACTCACGAGCTCAAGTACAACCTAGTCCACGCAGGAAGTATAACTCAATCCACATAGGAAAGTATGACTCTATCCACACAGGAAAGAAAGTCAATCTTTATCGAAGATAAAGATTGAAAGTCAAGACTCAACTCACATAGGTATACTACTTCTGAAGAGAGGTGGAGATGATTAGATGTAGCCTCTGATTCATCTCCTTTTCCAATCCCATGTAGGATCTTAGTACAGAATTTGTCATTGCGAAATCCACGGAGGATCCAAGTATAGTAGTCATCACTGCCGAACCCACAGAGGATCCAAGTACAGTCGACAACGCTGTTGAACCCACATAGGATCCTAGTACAGAAGTCATCATCGTCGAACCCACGGAGGATCCCAGCACGGTAGACGCCGTCGTCGAACCCATGAAGGATCCCAGTACGGTAGACATCATTGACGAACCCATAGAGGATCCCAGTATGGTAGATGTCATTGTCGAACCCACAGAGGTTCCTAGTACGGTAGTCGTCCTCGTCGAACTCACTGAGGATCCTAGTACGATTGTCGTCATCTTCGTCGCAGCCAGCTCTAGGGTTCCCGCACACAGCACAATCGATTCCAGGAGGGTCCACCCCAAGAGCCAAGGAGGGTTCGATACATCAACTGTCACGAAGTCCAGATTTGATTTATCACAAAAGTTCCGTCTCATCAATAGGAACTCCACGCGTCAGACGACGCGTCAATCGGACGCCCGGTCTGAGAGTTATTGGCTTTTTTGTCCCAGGGGCCCGGTTGGTTTTTAAGCTAAAACTAACCTGACCATACTCTAGCTGCGTCAAAACCTCGAGCGGATTAAGCCAAAATAACCTTCTCACTAAGAGTAATCTAACAAAGTCGACGGCATGTCAATCGGACGTCCGGAGCTCAAGTTATGAGCGTTTCTGCTCTGAGGGCCTGGTTGGTTTCATGTTCGAACCAACCTGACCATACTCAAAGTTATTCTAAACCTTGAGTGTAATATATCGAAATGACCGTCTCGATCCAAGGATCCCAACACAACTGATGGTGCGTCGATCGAAGGTCCATAGTCCATGTTATGGGCATTTGAACGGATCTGTACGAAAATAGGGGGTTTGGGCCCAGTCCGACAAGGCCCAATACCCCCTGGGTCGGCCCAAACCAGGCCGACCCGACCCAGGTCTGGGTCCGGCCCATTTGGTCGTGGCCCAGATGGAGCGGCCTGGACCGGCGTGGGCGGCCCGACCCGGCGGCTCGGCCTTCGGCCGAGTGGGATGTGGGGGGGGGGGGTGCTGCCCCCTTTATTGAGAAACGGTGGCCCCTCTTGGTGGGGGGGACCTTGCCACCTACTGGGGTTACGACCCCCGGACTTCCGAAAAACGGACGACCGTAATGGCCGGCCGGAGTGCCGCCGCGGGAACTGCTGGTCCTGCCTCCTGGAGCATCAGTGGCCAGTGGAGTCTGGCCGCCCTCCACTGCACCGCCACGGCCCCTATCTGACTGGTGCGGCGCGACAGCGCCGCGCTCCTCCGCCGCGGCCCGCCCTCGGCCGCAGATTCCTTCGGCTTCACCGGCGCGGTGCGACGACGCCACGCTCCTTTTCCGCGACCCGCTCCAGCCGCAGTTCCTTCGTTCGCGTGCTGTGCCGTTGCACCACGCCGCCTCCATTCCAAACCACAACGGTGATCAACATAAAAAGGGGAAGAATGTCAGTCGGGTTTGTGCGGTCCGAACTCCTCCCGTTATATTGATAACTGGAGGCCAAAAGAAAATAACGATGAATGTCAAAATAAAACTAGAATGATGAAACAACCCCTACCTCAAAGAAGTTCGAGGAAGCTAGCGTCGCGGAATACGGCGTCGTGGGTGAGGCTCCGTATACATCGACGGAGAACGTCCGTGGAAGAAGCGGTGTCCCCCTTTCTTTGACGCGGAGGGAAGATGGAAGGCGTGACTGCGTTCTTCGCGTTCTTCAACGAGGAAGATGAATTTCTTCAAAGTAAAGAATTCTCCCTCTCTCAATTCTCCACACAACACATCAACCCCAAAATAAAATAAGGCTTTTCCTTATTTTATCTACACATGCCAACATTTTTAAAAATTCAAAAGTTAAATTCACCTAATTAATTAAACTTTTGTTGTCAAATTAATTAGGTGTTTAGTTGGCATGCATTAATGTGAAAGAGTTACTTAACTCATGTGGGGGGTTAGAGGTGTTAGGGAATTTGAAGGGGTGGGGCTCGTGTGGGCCCCACCTCACTAATATCCTATCAAGAAGAGTTAGAATTTTAGTAGGTCCCACCCCAACTCCCACACATGGGGTTTAACCACTTATAAGTGAAATAAAATTTGTAACACAATTTTATTTCTCTTTATACTTAATCCATATTTTTTTAACAACTCTTCCCGAGTAAACGCAACTCCAATAAAGGTCTTCTTAAGAAATTACCGGCACTGCGGTTTCATCGGTGCCCTCAGATTTTGATTCCGAGCACCGGTTAAAAAGTTAGAAAAACCCGCTCGTTCGTTCATTGAACGTACCCAAGCTAAACTTCAGAAATTGATTTTGGGCAGACCGGGCCTCGGAATCAGGTGCCGCCAGAAACCACATACTCTTAAAATTCCAAAGAATTTAAGAATTTTTTTTTGAAATTTACGGGTCTTTACAAATAAGAACACATTATTTAAGTGATTTGGATTTTTTTTGATATTTATGGAGAGGTAGAACAAATTCACTACGTCTTGGGGCGAATTACTGGGCACGACCTGAAAGCACAAAAACCTAGCTTGAAATGAGGTTACAAATCATTGTGGTGCTACAGTATTCCACATTGGTATAGTGTAAAATCCTCATAGTAAATCCACTATGATACATTTATAGTGGAATTAAGTCTAAAAATCTACATTATCCATTCCGGTAAAGTCCATGATGCTACAGTGCCATGCCAACAAGGTCTATACTGCTACAGTACCACTATTGGTGTTTCCTGTCAACTTTTTCCCCTGGAACCCCCAACAAAATCATTGTGGAGGTTGAATCGTGAGAGTTTATGACTATCATATAATACATATTGTTAGCAATTAACCTAACTTCATCCAATGAATAGATCTCCACCATTCCAATAGACTGAAATTTGATAGTCCTGAATCACATTATGATATGTAAGGATCAACTGTTCAATAAATAAAAGCACTAAAATGTCTAGAAATTTGATAAAGTATTAGAGCCCCATTGAGGTACTCAAAACTAAAACTAATAGTTATATCATACGAAACAACTCAAGACTTATCCAACTTTCCAAACTTCCAATACATAATGGTTTCTTTATCTTCCATTATATATGCAAGGTTTAACCCCTTTGTCAAAATTTCAAAACATAAGGGTTTCTAGTAAGATTTTACACTTTATAAAAGTTTCTTCAATATAAAATACGAGGAACTTAGAATATAAATTTAAAAATAAAATCCCTTTACTAGATTAAAAATCATTTATATCTAAATAAAACTTTTATTAAAATCAAACTATAATTCAAATAATAACTTTTTAAAATAAAAACCCATAACTACCTTGGTAAAATTATTCCCAAAATTATCATAATAATAAATATCCATATATATATATATGTATATATATATAGAATTAACATAAATATAAATTTATAAAATATATTATAATAGATAAAAATTGAGAATCATGTTGAACTTAAAATAAAACATTTACTTACCAAAAAGTAAAATAATAATAATTTTAAATGTATAATTGATATTTAATTGACTATATTAGGTTTTTGGGTCATGAAATAAAAATATATACATTTTTAAAATAAATATTTCTTCAATGAAGATTAATAAAACATAAAATTTATATATTATTAAAAATATGAGTTGTCACATTCTTCCCCTAAAAATTATACCCTTTCAATTTTAATTCTAAAAAAAGGCCACTACTCCTTAGCTCTTGAAACTTATACACACACTCTTCAAGCATATAATTTCTTATTAATCATGCTTTAAAATCTTATTTCATAATACATTTTCCCTAAATTTATAAATGTTATTCTATAAACCTTGATCTAATAATAGTTTTAATATAAGTAACTATTATGAATCAATTCACAACTTCACTATAATTCCTAATTTCCATTGTTGCGTCATTCTTGAAGAGCAAGGGTCTACACATCACAACAATATTTTAATGCAATTTCAAAATCTTCCACTTATTTTGTTCAATTACAGTTTATAAAATTAGGACTAAATTGATGAAAACAACGATATAATTTTGAAATTATTATTTTGGATATATAATTTTAAAACATTTGAATAAGCTTCTTTTTTATAAGATAATATGATAGAATCAGACATGAAATTGTCAAACTATGGGTTTTCCAAAACATCAGATGTATTCTAAAAAAGAAAACAATTTAAAAATAATTATATATATATAGTTCATGAAGATCTATCTCATATGAAACTTATTTTAATTTGAAATCATTAAGTGATTCATATTTTCATGATATTGAAGAATTTGTAAATACCTTGATATCATCTATGTTGAGAAAGATGTGAAAGTTGAGATTTTAAAATTTGATTGTAAACGATCCATAATCCAATAAAATTTTGAGGTTTGGAGGTCCTGTTGGATATATCATATAACTATTTTAAAGTGGTCTATACATTGGGAATGATTTCGAAATCACTTGATCATGACTGTGTAATAATAATTGAAGTAAATCATCTACGAGACAGAGAAGAGTTATGTGAGATTTTCTTCCTTCCATCTTGAAAACAAATCTTTAATCTGTTGATACAACATAACATGATTTGACTTATCAATTACCAAATTATAAAATGATCAATTACCTCCGAACTTTTGTAGCACAAAATATATAAACCTTCCCTTAATTTTACTTACTTGATTCACCTTTTTTCTAATCATTAATTAATACCCAAATATTTTAGTAAAAATAATACCCAATAAAATCATACGAAACCATACTATGAAAAATATAATAATTTAACCTTTAAAACCTTAAATATAAAAAATGACACTTTAAGTTCAGCCTAAGTTATTTCCAAAGTAACTAAACCCTAAAAGAACTCTTTAAAATACTGTTGACTAAATTCAAAACCCAAAAATCAGAAAAACCTTGATCTCATGCTCTCCTAAAAAGAAACCCAATCTTTATCTTAAAAATTATTGAACCTCAATAATAATCAAAATCTTTCTTAATATTTTTAAACCCAAAATCACTACAACAAAATAGTGGACCAATAGTGATTTTTTATGTTCATGGTGGTTTAAACCACCAAAAAATGGCCCCATGATTGTTTTTTTAAAGTGCCTCTAAAGTTGGAGTTGACATAAAACTTGTGTTAGTTTCACCTATTTAGTGGTGATTTCTGGGAAGTGTCACTGAATGATTTTTAGAGGAAGTTATTTCTTCATTTAGCGGTGCTTTTTTCCTCTCAAAACCGTCAAGGATTTCGTAGTGGTTTAAACCACCGCTATTTTTTTTACCATACATAGAGGTGTTTTAAACCGCTGATATATATTGCTATTAAAAAAATGCACAAATTTCAGCCCTAGAAAAAGTATACCAAATATATGGAAAACCAAGAAAATAACATAATAAAATAAACAATAAACAATATTAATATAATAAAATTAAAAAACCTATAATTACAAATGATTAAAACAACCATAAATAACTCACAAAGGCATTGGATGATACATAAAAATGAAATAGAATCATATTGATATTATAAAAACCATAACAGACCAACTCTAAATGGAGTTTCTATTAAAACATAATGAAAACATGAGAAACATATATGCTAGATTCAAATGTATACATTTTTAGAATTGATAATGAATTTTTGTATATAAATAATTATAATAGAAAGTGAGAATAAAAAATAACAACATGAATAGTGTAAATATAGTCTTAACCATGTCTGTGATATCAGTAAACACAAAATCAGGTTTACAAAGATAGACACCCAAATCAAATAAAGATACATCGAAATATAAGCAACATTCAATAATTACAGGGTTAATAATAAAATATAAAATAAATGGATTAGAAATATCATAAAGAAATATCAAATAAAAATTAATGAAATTCCTTATCATAAAACCAAACTCTAGCACAAAATCAATAAAAAATAAGTTTCTATAAAATCAATATACAAAAACCTCATCATGTTTCCAATTCATCCATGATTACATATAACCATATTCCACAATATTAACACATCACTATATACCTCCACATAATCACATAACCCCACTATATATATATAACCTCACACTTCATTTCACAACATCACCACCTCTGTATATCCATTCAAACCTCTTTTACATTTCCACCACACATCACCATAAATCGTTACAACTTCATACCTAAATAGCTTCCAAAGCAACACAAATAAAAAAATAACATGAAATTAATTAATATAATAATTTTACCATAACAAGGCTTCCACATAACAAGAAAACAATGAACTACTCTCCCATATTATCATAGAACTTTCCTCCATCGATCTCTAAATTCTAATACTACCCTACTTTCATTATGTAAAATAAACAACACCCCCAAGACAACAAGCATAAAATAATAACATGAGAAAATATGGATAAAACCCAAAACTTATACACCCATGACTTACTTCTAACCTCCTCATTATATGGGAAAATATAACTCTCCCTCCTAAAATGAACCTACTAAAATCCCTAATTTCATCCTAGTAATCATAAACTACCCATCCCAACTCTAATACAACATTTAAGAAAATAAAAAAAATTCATGATATTATAATGGAAGACTTTACATGGAATCATTTAAAAAATAACCCAAAAGATCCTAAGAATGAAAAGTATAAGAGAAAATTTATAATAAAACATAGAAAATAAAACAAGCATATAGATTTCATGTAATGTAAGAGAAATATAGATATCCCTTATCTCAAACCACAACATGGCTTCTCAATCACCATATCATTGTGTTAGTCTGCCACGAGTTTAGTTACACATCACTATCATCGAGTCCAAAGTCAACCATCATCACTACCCAACAAAATAAGATTGGAACTATCTCTGTATCCATCTCCAGTACCTGCTACCATCACCTATATGACAATTTTCTTGAAAATTAAATAGTTTCGTATATTAAAATTTAAAATTAAAAAGAATAAAAGTTTGTGTACTAAATGATTTTGAAGTTGTGTGATTTACCTGCTCACTCAAACCATCCATTAAATCAATGTCATTAGGGACATATCTATTCATATTTTGATATAATTCAACCAATGATTTATATAGAGAAGCTAAATTCATATCATGCATCTTTATATGAGCCCCATGTTGTTGGATTGTGCTTCCCTATTACTAGATTGTGATCCCCTATTGCCGAATTGTGCTTTTCATTACAATAAACTGCTTCTGAGAATCTCGAGGTAGAGATTAACTACATCCAGGAGTAGATGATGCTATAATACCAATTGAACTTCCAAATATCTCAGATGGTAATGGTCCTAAACCTATACTTCGCATGCAACCATGACACTCCTTACCAAGGACTTGACCAACTGGATCATCCTGGGAGGCCAAGAAGGACTGCATGGGATTGAAATCCCATGGTTTTTTATTTTTACCTATAAATAAAATATCAATCATATTTAAATAAATACATATTAACAAAGTTACAAATTATCATAATTTATTACAATGAAAAATGAATTCATACCTTAACTTCTTTGGCAGGATGATTCACATAACTCCCATTGGATTTCGTATGAACATCCAACCAAAGTTCCATCTAGGAGACCTGGTTCCCTAAATTCTTTGACTACATTAAACAAATATAAATCAAAAATTTAATATATTAAATATTTAATGTTATCTTATATATATTTATACAAATGAAAATATTATCATAGTTGATCTTTTTCTTGAAAAAATCTTTGAACCGATAGTGTGGGTGAAGATTTTTTTAGCACGACTTGATACATTTTTCTTAAAATATCCTAAAATAAATAACATGTAATTTGATAGTAATGTATGTCATGTCATATCCTTGTCATATTCATGTATATATGTAAAATGATATTAATATAATAATATATTTTTCGATACCATGTTCTTTTCATGGTAATGACTATCAAAAAATACCTTCCATGTCTCTCTAGGTACCCCTTTGGGTACCTTATCATATTTTTGATGAGTGGTAAAAGATGAATCATTGGATTCATTTCATAATCTCCATTTAAAATCTTTCCATTTCTTACCCAAAATTTTCAACATCCACTTTCATGAGATAAGATCAACAATGGTAAAGTGGAATAACATCTATAAAAAGAGATTAATTTTTAAAATAATAGAATTTAATTAAATAATGTAATTTAATTGATCTATAATGTATTAAAATTACCTTTATATAGGAATAAAATACTTCATTCTTCTAATACTGAGGCATATTCCTCCAATCAAAATATGTAATCAGAAGGATAACTGACTTAGCCACCAACTGGCCTAGAATCTAGCCAAATAATCCCACAAAATCATCTATGGGGACCCCATAATAATAAAAGTAGACAACTATCTTCAATAATTTTAGATTATAGACATCTAAAATGTTATATTTGTCTCGAAAGTAACATTATTTCCATATTTCATTAAAAAAATGGTTATTAGTGTAAAAAAGTGAAATAACTTTATCTACATTAAAATGTGCACCTATATCAGTCACCCTCCAATACCCACATAAAGAAATAGGAGTGATCACTTGCTCTCTCACTATAGAGTCGTTGCATGTTGAACTTATTGAATCAAGTGGTAATGTTCCATATAACGTTGGGATGAATAAGGAGGGTGTGCCAGACACTGATGGGGAGAGATGAAGGGTGTGGAAAGCACTGACAAGGGGTAGATGAAGGGTGTCCCAGATGCTATAGGGAGGGATCCATATGGATCATCATGTTTCTCTATAGTTGAGGGAATATCAACAAGGAGTCAAATAGGATTAGTGAAATGCTTCTTCCTTGGCATTCCTATCATTTAAACAAGTAAAAATAACTTTTGAACATATATTTCAAAAATTATTTCAGAAGAAGAAATTTAGAAATGATAACAGATGCACAATACTAAAAAACCTAATATACATATGTATGATAATGAATGATTGAACATAAAAATAAATATAACATTTAATTTTTCAAAATTAAAAAGCTCATGCATAAAAATCAATTTAAATATGATAATAGATCCACAATAATGGAAATGAATAACATATAACATAGGTGTTTGATAAGTTAATGGATGACTACACATACAATCATTTTTTCCTTAAATCAGGTTGTTATGCTACTCCATCATAACTTTATATACTTCATCCACCCTTAAAAGACTAATATTTTCAATACCATGTTGGAAAAATAAGCCATTTTCTCACTGTTTATGGGATTCAATGTCAGAGTTCAAATTTTCCAATTCATCACCCATATCATATAAGTCTCTTTTTTATGTGAAAAAATACAACCCACTCTTCATCTATGAATTATTCCATATAATATACCATTTTCTCTTATGATGAGAAGATTTATAGATCTTGTAATTAAGGGTCACCAATATCCATCACACAAGAGATGTTCAGAGAAGTAAATTGTAAGGAATCTATTTTAATACCCCTGGTAATATCGACCCACTTGAATTTGAATAAAACAACTAAAAAATGATTATGGTAGTTTAAATTGATAATATCAGCCAACTTTATATAGTATCCCAATTCAAAAACTATAAATGTACCACTATTCTATGTTTTGAAACCCTCTTCCCCAACTAAATCTATGAAATTTGAATTAATTCACATTGTAAGCATTGAAATTTATTTCCTATTTTATAGGACCTCGATCCAGAAACTTCAAATATTCTAACAACTCAACCCAAGTATCAATATTAATTATCTACAACAAGTTATATACATTATTAGATTTTGAAAATATATGTTTCAACCTAATATCGATATTTACTACAATATTTATAAACTTACACGATGTAAAAACCATTCTACAATCAGTTTATTAATAAATTTTGTTATATATTTCTCATTTTGTGTTTGACTTCTCCTTAATCTATTTGATTGTATCATGATATATTCAATAAATGGATCTTCAATTTCACTATCTAGTAGCACATATCCACGTGCCTATAATAATTTCATTTTTTTCAATATAATATTTTAGATCCTCCCAACTGATCAACTAATAGTAGGAAAGATTTTTGATTTCCTATGTAGTTGAGATATGTCTTCAATACTTCCAACTTAATTGAATCTTATCTCAATATCATCCAAGTATCTATAAAAAAAGGTAATACACTCCTATGCTAAATAGCCTTCAAAAAATAGAGCCTTCAGGATAAGATTTATTTTTCACATATGATTTCAAATGACCAAGGTATCTATGAAATAAAATAAATAAAATAAATAAAACATAATTAAATATTTAATGAAGTGAAAATAATTGTTTACTTAAGATAAAATAAATATAAATAAAGTACCTCTAAATTAGATACATCCATCTATAATTTACAAGACCTCCCAATTTAGTTTCCTTGACCAAATTCAAAGTTAAATGCATCATGACAGTAAAAAATGACTGAGGGAAGATCATGTCCATTTCACAAAGTGTCAGTACAAATCTATCCTGAAGGTTTTCAAGCTCAGCTGGTTGTAGATTTCTCACATAGTTGTCTAAAGAATGTTCAAAATTGGAATACAACTATAGTAACCCTTTTTGGTAACAATGTATGAAATTCCAATGGTAGTAACTACTGTAACAAAATATTTTAATAATGAATTTTCAATCTATGTAACCTACAATTCTTTAAGTTGACACACCTTGAGATCTTACTTGAATACCCATCAGATACTTTCACATGTTTTAAAATTTTAAGGAATGTATCTTTATCCTTATTTTTCATTATAAATATTTCCATAACATACATTCTATTCTCATCTAGATATAGATCACACTTTATATTCATTATTTGTAAGTCCCTCCAAGTATTGAGATGGTCCTTTGATTTTCCATGCTCATTAAGTAATTTGTAGATAAAATTGTCACAAACATTATTATCAATATGCATAACATCAATATTATGATGTAAAAAATTAAATTCACAATATATAAGTTTGAATAATATAGATTTTTTTCTTCCATTACTGTGTTTCGCTTTCAATTAATAATTCACTTCAAATTCATTTCCCACTATCATTTAAATGATGCACCTTACCAAATTCTATTTTAACATTTAAAATTTGTGATAATATTTTAGAATCTATTAACAAATTTTGAGGTGGTATATGATCAATAGACCCATTTAATTTTGACTTGTTCAGCCAAAATCTATGAGATGCATTGGGAAATCTAGGATGACACAAGAATCACCATTTCTTACTATAAGGTAGTTGTTGAGGCTCAAAATTAAAGTTAAAAATAGGATAATACAAACCCATGTAAGTGTTCCAACCATATAAGTTTCCAAGTCTAGGGAAGTCACTAATGGTCAACATTAGAGCAACATGCATTTTGAATATTATTCTAGAAGATGCATCATATGTCTCAACACTGTTTCTCTATAACTCCTGTAATTTTTCAATTAGAGCCTGCTAGTATAAATCAATATCATTTCTAGTCATTTTTTTCTAGGAATAATCATTGAAATGATAAAATACTTTTGTTGCATACACATCCATATAGTTAGCTTATTAGGGATAAAAAACAATCCAAATGACATAACTGGTACTCAAAGTCCCAAATGGGTTGAATCCATCAGAAACCAATCCCAATCCCACATTCCTAGGATTATATGGGAAATCTATATGTAATGAATCAAATTTATTCCATGATTTTTAATCTCTTGGATGTGACATTAACCCATCATTTTTATTATATATATAATTACACTTCATGTGTTTAGTGGTTTTCAATGACATGAATAATATTTGCAATAGAGGTTTTAAAGGGAATTAACACAAAACCTTTTCAAGTTTGTTTTCTTCTTCTTATTCTTCATAGTATTACGTTGATTTAGACTTGCAAAATCACCCATTTACTGCCATCAAGAAGATGGACATTTTTTTTCAATCCTATCTACATGAATTTTATCCCCAATAAAACATATAATCATTGGGACAAGCATGTATTTTTGTATAATTCAGACAAATCTTGTT
Organism: Viscum album; assembly: GCA_963277665.1. Classification (NCBI taxonomy): domain Eukaryota; kingdom Viridiplantae; phylum Streptophyta; class Magnoliopsida; order Santalales; family Viscaceae; genus Viscum; species Viscum album. The sequence continues at coordinate 1,860,824,074 of OY728158.1, forward strand.
AACAAATTTTTTCATATCATAAAGAGACTCAGGGATCTTAGATTTAAGAAGTTATTCATGCAAAAATTCCAATATCATGGACATTTACTTATTTGTAATTCCATATAGGCATTTTATATGGTACAACTTCAGTAGAAAGGAAAGTTTTCAATATTTCAGGCATCCACCATACAAATATTGATTTCCATCATCAACTAAATCATGAAACACATTTTTATGGTAATTGAATTTATATCTTACATTATTCTCCACAATATCAAGAGAAGGATCCAATGATATGTTACGATCTTGATTTGGCTGTCCTATAGTCTCAACAACATCAAATTTCAAGTTAGTATTTATAGCACCCTCAACTGGTTGTTCTAAAATGTCTTAATGTTAATGCTATTTCCTTGCAATGCCGAAATCATCTTTTATATGGTTTTTTATTTCATTTTCCATTTTTATGAAGTTTGGATATCATTCTAATGATTGAAACCAATTATCAAACTTTCTATAATGTTCGATTATCTATGCCAAATCCAAAAAATATTGAGCAATGAATTTATTAAATATAAAGTGTTTAAACTTCATGTTTCTTCAACCATATTATAAATTTATATTTAGGGAATGAACATATTATTGTCCCATCAATGGATCTATTGGAAATTGAAAAATCTAAAAACTCCTCTAAACCCTTAGCATACTGAGGTGTATTCATCAATAATGTGATCCAACTTTTATCAAGATATCCCAAAGTGCCTACACTTTATTAAAGAAAATTAAAAAATATAATAAATATTATTTCATTTAAATAAAATTTCTAATTTATTCAAAATAAAAAATATTAAAAAACTTTATATGGATTTTTTTTGAATAATATCATTTTTCTTATATCTTAATTTGAATGTATATAATCCATCACAAAATTATATCTTATTTATAAGTATGATTAATGAATTAAAAATATAAAATGTATGTGATAGAATGATTTTAAAAAATTATAAAATAAATAAATAACCTTACAAATGGGGCTAATTAAGCAGTGTGCCAGTAGGGGATGAAGGCTGTAGAGGGAGAAAGGGAAATAAGGGCGACCACAAGGTCAAGGATGAGGGCTCGGTGGCTTGGTAAAAATGGAGAAAAGGAAAAGGGGAGTAGTGGTGAGGGATTGGGGAGGGGAGGTGAGGACTTAGGGAGGGAACTGTAAGGGATCGGGGGCTTGGGGAATGGTGTATCGAGGAGGAGCAGTGAGGGATCAGGGAGGGCTTGGGGAGAAATGGAGGTAAGGGCTCAGAGATCGACGATGAGGGTTCGTTCAAGAGTGGAAGAAAGGGGGAAAGGGGATTGGAAACAAGATTATTTGGGAGTGGAAATGATCTCGGTCAGGAGTAAGAGACAATAGGGAAAGGGGAGCAATAGTAAGGGCTTGGGGGAGAAGGGGGGGGCTTGGGGAGTGGCGACGGTGAGGGCTGAGGGAGTGGCGGTGAGGGCTTGATCATGTGTATAAAAAAGGGTGAAAGGGGAGTGGTAGTGAGCTAATTTGGGGAATGATAATGATGGGGAAAGGGGAGAGGTGATGAGGGCTCGAGGGAGGGTGGGTGTGGGGGGGGGGGGGTCTCAAAGAAGTGTTTTGTTAAGAAATGGAAAAAAAATTAGCAGTGGGTTTTGAAAAAATGCCACTAAATTTTATTAGTTTTTTAGTGGAGGTTTCTTAAACCACCACTAATAAACCACCACTAAACAATGAATTTGGCGTATTAAATATTCTTGAACCATAATTACATAAGCTCTAAATGTAACGACCCAAAGTTTTTCAATGGAAATTACCTTATTATATTTATGTCATAAAATCACATGAAAGCACAACATAATTAACTACTAAGTGATAAGTGACCTTTAAACATAAGTTTGTCACTTCTGTGTTTGGAATTTTGAAAATCTGGCATACATGGTTGTGTTCAAGATGTTTTTTGGAGTCTAATAAAACAAAAATAATTTTTGGTGAATAGTAACCTACCCTAATTAATAGTAACATACCCTTATGAATAGTGATATATCATAATGAATAGTAATCTTACCTATGGTGTTATAAAGATAATATTCAAGTTGGAAGTACGATATACCTATATTTTAGAATGAGTTAATGAATGTTTTAAAACTGGTTTTGATAATAAATTATTATTTTAATTAAATATTAAAATAATCAAATTTAGAAAATTATTTTTGAAAAATGGAACTCATTTTTGGATTCTACATGACAAAAAATGGTTAGGGTGAATTTTTGGTATTTTTCTGAAATACTTGAATTTTTGATGAATAGTAGAATCTGATAATTTACAATAAATGCTAAATAATGGATTAATTGAGTCATCAATGATGCTCTGCTGATGTAATCCCACTTGGTTCGGGATCACATGATAAAATCACTATTATTGGTCATGGAATACTTACTATTCCTTATCTTGGGAAGAAATAATAAATTAATGATTATAATATCATGAAATGCCTCCTCTCCTCCACTATAAAACCCCCCCTTCACTCCCTCTTATCTACACTCCTCTCAAGCTCTAAGACTTCTCTAAATTCTGCCCAAATCTCTCCCCAAGGTCCTCCCCCATGTCCAAAAGCTCTCAGCCTCCTCAAAATACCAAAACCTCTCCCATTAATAGGTTCTCAAAGGAGGAAGTCTCAAGAGGTAAATTCCTCTTCCCAAATTTCTTCTTTTCTTTTAAGTTCTTTTCTTTGTAATTTCTTTCCTCACCTCCCTTCACCATAATAGTATGATAAATCCATTAGAATACATGTACTGTAATGTCTTCATGATAGTGTTAAATTTCATTATCTTATTTCCCCACCATTTTATTTGAAAGAAATGAAAGCACCGTTTGAGATGTGCTAATTTAACACATTCAAGGACAATGGTTTATCAATTTTTGTTATTATCTTTAATTATGGTCATGAAACCATTTGTGTTATGGTTGAACCAGATTATTATATATTTAATATATCCTATTTTTGGTTCTGTATTCTTTTGGTACAAATGTAATTAAGTTATAATGAAAAACACATTCTTTGTAATCAAATCCACCGATTAACAAAAACAGTTATCACTAAGGTTATATATATATAATAATTCAACATCACTCTAAGCAACCTAATTAAAATTAAAACCATGTAATCTCTGGGATATGAACTAAATAATGTAACTTCAATTCTGGACAACCACTTTCATCTTTTATATAATCCAAACTTGAATATAAGTGAACCGATCTTTCAAAGCCAAGTAAACAAACGAGACCGAACAATGAAATTGAACCTTATAACTAATAAAAAAGGATTTGAATGAACTAAAAAGGGTTATAATAAATCAATTACATATAGAATAGGTTCTGTACTTATGAATTAATAATACTATTTTTTTTATTCAGGTCATTAATAACAAGTGGAGAACACCACTGGGTTTAAGGTAAGGGATCTTCCCCTTTTCACTATTAATCAAGATTCTTCTCTATGCTATGTTTTTTTGTGTAATACCAAGTGATGGGGATGTTTATACACCTTCCCCATACTGACCTATTGTTTTATAAGTTATGATATACCCCTTCTCTCTCTCATCAAGTCCTCTTAGGTACACCCGACACCATGTCGGTAAAATCGTAACGAATTCCACCCAAACCTTCTTCGTTCTTTCGTGTTGCCTTATATTTCTTTCAAAATGGTGTTATCATATCTATTTATGTGAATATTATGAATTATGGATAGTTTTAAAAGATTATAATATCAAGACCCTTTCATCACTTTCTTTCAGGGATATACATGTTTTTGAAAGATTCCCTCCTTAGAACTTTCCGATAAGCAAACCTGTTTTAAGGGGAATTCCCTATTTTTACCCAAATTTCAAGTTCAATCTATCCTATATTTTAAGACACCATTTTATTTATTAAATAAGTATTTTTTATTATGAAAACCTTCTTGGTTCAATTCTGGTTTTATATAAAAGAATTTCCTTTTTTCTATTTTAAAATCTCTAGAGTGTTTTCCTTAAAACCGTACAAAAATGTTTTAATGCTAATGTTTCTAAAATACATTTCTAATATTTTGTCACTTCTATTTGACACCACTTACCATGTTATATGCCTATTTTACCCCTATGAATGTCCATGTATGTTCTAATACTTTCCTTTCATGGACACTTTCATGATACACCCATTGGATATGTTTTATGTCATGACTGTGGTACCCAATTCTTTCCATGGTACCCTTATGTTTATGTATGGTTTAATATGTATGATTGTATATGTGGTAAGAATATTTATGTGGAAAGAATATTCATGAAAATGTTGAGAAGGGTGCGCCTAGATATCATTCCAATGTATTGGGTATGGTTAAGTCTCATGAGATGCGATGTGAAACGGGATTGGCAGTTAGCCTTGACCCGTACTGAAATGGGAAATGGGATTGGCAGTTAGCCTTGACCCATACTGAAATGGGAAATGGGATTGGCTGTTATCCTTGACCTGTACTAAAATGGGAAATGAGATTGGCAGTTAGCCTTGACCAGTACTAAAGAAATGTTTTATGATTCTGACACATTTATATGATTCCATGTTTATATGATCCCGTGCTTATACTAAATGATTTTATAAGTTACATGATTTTGATATCATTATGTCATGTCTCCTAACTCATGTGATTGAGATGTATCCTTATGTTTATTTCCCTTGCTAGGATTTTTAGCTCATCCCTTTGTTCATGTGTTCCCCAGGGTACCCTATGCAGATGTAAGGGCTCAAAAGAAGTTTGGAGCTAATTATGGAGATTAAATAAAGAAGTGTTTTTTTAGCCCCATGTTTTGTGTGTACCCTAGTCTTCAATACACTAGACTTAACAATCCTTGAATTATACCCTGATGATGAATTATGGTTAAAATCATGAAATGTTATATGTAAAAGGCTCAGGCCACTATAGTTGGTATTAGAGGGTGGTTATAGTTATATTTGGAGATTAGGAATAGAGAACCTTAGTGAGAACCTCAAGGATGATCCTAAGTATAGAAAACAGTCCTAAATTTTGGTGAGTATATAGTAAAATGGTTTATCAAGAAAATAAATCCCTGTCTGAGATGAGTAGGTAGAGGCGGCTCTGGAACAGATGTAGTCTTGGGGTAAACCCGAAAACACCGCTTTGAGTTAGACTCAAACGGGAACTGGTGCACGATAGCGGGCCTTACTACACTCTTGTTACTACACTCCAAGGGGTATATGCTTCGTTAGATTCGACTAGCTTAGTACAAACATTATTAGAGGAAAAAAATGTCCTCTAAGAATATAATTTAATAAATATATATTGAGGATAACCTAGGTTTTAACCTATGGAATCACAAGTTAGGATGTAATTATTCCTTATAAGTTTATCCCTTTATGTTGAATGTTTCCCTTTTATTCTCAATAAATAAGTATTCAAGACCCCTAATTGTATGTTCTTATTTCTTAGTTAATAGTGGGAAAATAAGAATGTGTGCCAACAATCAATGTGATAGGCAATGTGACAACCACCCTAATGATATGCCTGAGATGATGGGAGCCCAAGTTGAACATATTTTGAACTTGCCAAACCAGCTATTGAAAATCACAATCAACAATTGGTACATAGTTGAATGCCCAAATTCATCAAGGAGGAAGAAGATGACATCTCAAGGAAGTTCATCTGATAAAGGTGATAAAGGAAAGAAGACCAAATTTCCTTTGTGCAAAAAGGTTGGAAAGAGGAATCAAGGAGAATGTCACAAAGTAACCAAGAGATGTTTTAATTGTAGGAAGATGGGGCATAAAATAGCCAATTGCTATAAAAAAATGGAAAATGTGATGAATGGAGATACAATTATATCTAATGTATCTTATACTATTCATTTTCATGAATGTGGAGAAGTTGGACATTATCCAGGGACAATGCTCCATTGGAAGGGATGAGAAGCATGATGAACATCAACAATCTCTAAGGACAAGGGGACAATGCAAGTCCAATGTTGAGATAGATCATGATGACTAAAATACATGTAACCTCTTTGCAATAATTGTGTATGTCATGCTGTATTTCGATTTATGCCCTATGAGCATGTATTAAATGTTTTTTAGGAACATAGAGTCGCTACCTAAAATGATTTTATATCATTTGGGGGAAAAATTATATGATTATGTATCACATGTTGATGTTTGTGAAACTGTTCATCTTTGAAATAATATAAGTCTCCCTTTAGTGGAATTTGATGCAATTCTGGGCAAGGATTGACTTTATCCAGATAGAGCCAACATAAATAGCTTCAAAGAAATGCTTAGGCTACATACTAATACAAAATGATAAAGTGATAGCCTATGCCTCAAGGCAGCTGAAAATACACGAGAAAAACTATCCCACGCATGATCTGGAGTTAGCGGTTGTGATCTTTGGATTGAAAATATGGCGGAATTATCTCTACGGGGAAAAATGTGAGATATATACTGACCACAGGAGTCTCAAATATATATTCACATAGAAAGATCTTAATATGCACCAGGGAATATGGATAGAGCTCATCAAGGATTATGACTGCTCAATCCACTACCATCCCGGTAAGGCAAACAAGGTGGTTGATGCTCTAAGTAGAAAGGATCCTGCATCTTTATCAATGATGAGAATTGAAAAGGATCCAATCTTCTTAGATTTAAAAAGGATGGACATGGGAATCATTAAGGGAGGAACATCATCAATACTTTTTCAAATGATTGCTCAACCATCCCTCTTGGAGAAAATAAAGGTTGGTCAAATAAAGGATGTGGAAATTCAGAAAAGGGTGGAAGATGTTAAAAATGTGAAATCCCCTGATTCAAAATTGACGAGGAAGAAGTTGTATGATTTGGGACACGATTATGTGTACCATCTGATCGAGAGATAAATAAGGAGCTATTGAATAATGAACATAGCTCTACCTTCTCTATCCATCCTGGGAGTACCAAAATGTACCGTGATCTCCGAGAACACTTCTGGTGGGATAACATGAAGAAGGAGATTGCAAAATATATATCAAGGTGCTTGGTATTTAATCAAGTTAAAGATGAGTGAAAAAATTCCAAAGGTATGATGTAGCCATTGCCTATAACCATGTGGAAATGAGAAAATGTTACTATGGAATTTGTCATAGGTCTCTCGAAGACGTCGAAGGGAAATAATGCGATATGGGTTGTGGTTGACCGACTCACCAAGACATTCCATTTCATCACTATTAAAGAATATCTCTCTCTTGAAAAATTTCAATGTTATATGTGAAGGAAGTGGTGAGATTGCATGATGTTACACTCTCAATTGTTTCTAACTGTGATCCAAGGTTCACATCTAAATTCTGGAGGAGTCTTCAACATGATTTGAGTACTAAATTAAATTTCATCACGACCTATCACCCCCAAACTAATGGCCAATCTGAAAGGACTATTCAAACGATTGAAGATATGATAAGAGCCTTCTCTCTTGAATTCAAAGGTGGTTGGGATCAGTATCTCCCATTGGTTGAGTTCTCATACAACAATAGATTCCACTCGAGTATTCAGATGGATCCATATGAAACTCTGTATGGAAAGCGATGTAGAACTCTAACCTGTTGGGAGAAGTTGAAGAGAAAAAGATACTTGGACCCGATCTTGTTCAAGAGATGATAGAGAAGGTTCAAGTCATCCAGAAAAACATCAAATCTGCTCAAAGTCGGAAAAAGAGCTATGCTGACAACTGTCGAAGGGACTTGGAGTTCGATGTTGGAGATAAAGTCTTCCTTCAAATATCTACATGGAAGAGAGTCCTGCGATTCAGGAAGAAAGGGAAGCTAAGCCCAAGGTATATTGGCCCCTTTGAGATCCTTGACCACATAGGAGCCCGTGGCCTATTGGCTTGCACTTCCACTGAATATGGCTCGAGTTAATGATGTTTTCCACGTATCACTCTTGAGGAAGTACATACCCGATCCCTCACATGTACTAAAATCATAGGTGGTGCAGGTGGAAGATGATCTCTCCTATGAGGAGCAGCCAATAAAGATTTTGGATTGGAGAGATAAGGTTCTATGCAACAAGATAACCCATCTTGTCAAAGTGTTGTGAGGAACCATAAGTTTGAGGAAGCAACATGGTAATTTGGAGGAAGAAATGAAGGAAAAGTACCCGCCACCTGTTTTTGGCTTAGTATGTAAAACGAAATTTCAAGGGCGAAATTTCTTAAGGGGGGAAGAATGTAACGACCCAAAGTTTTTCAATAGAAATTACCTTCTTATATTATGTCATAAAATCACATGAAAGCACAACATAATTAATTACTAAGTGATAAGTGACCTTTAACATAAGTTTTTCACTTTCTTTGTTTGGAATTTCGAAAGTCTGGCATACACGGTTGTGTTCAAGATGTTTTTTGAAGTCTAATAAAACAAAAATAATTTTTGGTGAATAGTAACCTACCATAATGAATAGTAACATACCCTTATGAATAGTGATATACCCTAATGAATAGTAACCTCACCTATGGTGGTATAAAGATAATATTCATGTTTGAAGTACGATATACCTATATTTTAGAATGAGTTAATGAATGTTTTAAAACTAGTTTTGATAATAAATTATTATTTTAATTAAATATTAAAATAATCATATTTAGAAAATTATTTTTGAAAAATGGACTTCATTTTTGGATTCTAAACGTTGAAAAATGGTTAGGGTGATTTTTTTTGATTTTTCTGAAATACTTGTATTTTTGATGAATAGTAGAATCCGATAATTTACAATAAATGCTAAATAATGGATTAATTGAGTCATCGATGATGCTATGCTGATGTAAGACCACTTGGTTCGGGATCACATGATAAAATAACTATTCTTGGTCATGGAATACTTATTATTACTTGTCTTGGGAAGAAATAATAAATTAATGATTATAATATCATGAAATCCCTCCTCTCCTCCACTATAAAACCCCCCTTCACTCCCTCTTATCTCCACTCCTATCAAGCTCCAAGACTTCTCTAAATTATGCCCAAATCTCTCCCCAAGGTCCTCTCCCATGTACAAAATCTCTCATCCACCTCAAAATACCAAAACCTCTCCCCTTAAGAGGTTCTCAAAGGAGGAAGTCTCAAGAGGTAAATTCCTCTTCCCAAATTTCTTCTTTTCTTTTAAGTTCTTTTCTTTTTAATTTCTTTCCTCACCTCCCTTCACCATAATAGTATGATAAATCCAGTAGAATACATGTACTGGAATGTCTTCATGCTAGTGGTAAATTTCATTATCTTCTTTCCCTACCATTTTATTTGAAAGAAATGAAAGCACCGTTTGCGATGTGCTAATTTAGCACATTCAAGGACAACAATTTATCATTTTTTGTTATTATCTTTAATTCTGGTCATGAAAACATTTGTGTTATGGTTGAACCAGATTATTACATATTTAATATATCCTATTTTTGGTTCTGTATTCTTTTGGTACACATGTAATTAAGTTATAATGAAAAACACATTCTTTGTAATCAAATCCACCGATTAACAAAAACGGTTATCACTAAGGTTATATATATAATAATTCAACATAACTCTAAGTAACCTAATTAAAATTAAAACCATTTAATCTTCCGGATATGAAATAAAGAATGTAACTTCAATTCTGGACAACCACTTTCATCTTTCATATAATCCAAACTTGAATATAAGTGAACCGATCATTTAAAGCCATGTAAACAAACGAGCCCGAACAATGAAATTGAACCTTATAACTAATAAAAAAGGATTTGAATGAACTGAAAAGGGTTATAATAAATAAATTACATATAGAAGAGGTTCTGGACTTATTAATTAATAATCCTAATTTTTTTATTCAGGTCATTAATAACAAGTGGAGAACACCACCGTGTTTAAGGTAAGGGATCCTCCACTTTTCACTCTTAATCAAGATTGTTCTCTATGCTATGTTTTTTTTTGTTTAATAAAAAGTGATGGGAATGTTTATAAACCTTCCCCATACTTCCCTAATGTTTTATAAGTGATGATAAAACCCTTATCTTTCTCATAAAGTCCTCTTAGGTACACCCAACACCATGCCGGTAAAATCGTAACGAATTCTACCCAAACCTTCTTCGTTCTTTCGGGTTGCCTTATCTTTCTTTCAAAATGGTGTTATCATATATATTTATGTGAATCTTATGAATTATGGATATTTTTAAAATATTATAATATCAAGACCCTTTCAACACTTTCTTTCGGGGATATACATGTTTTTGAAAGATTCCCTTCTTAGAACTTTCCGATAAGCAAACCTATTTTAAGGGGACTTCCCTAATTTTTACCCAAATTTCAAGTTCACTCTATCCTTTGTTTTAAGACACCATTTTCTTTATTAAATAATTATTTTTTATTATGAATAACTTCTTGGTTCAATTCTGGTTTTATATAAAAGAATGTCCTCTTTTCTATTTGAAAATCTCTAGAGTGTTTTCCTTAAAACCCCACAAAAATGTTTTAATGCTAATGTTTCTAAAATACATTTCTAATATATTGTCACTTCTTTTTGAAACCACTTACCATGTTATATGCCTATTTTACCCTATGAATGTCCATGTATGTTATAATCCTTTCCTTTCATGGAAACTTTCCTGATACACCCATTGGATATGTTTTATGTCATGACTGTGGTACCCAATTCTTTCCATGGTACCCTTATGTTTATGTGTGGTTGAATATGTATGATTGTATATGTGGTAAGAATATTTATGTGGAAAGAATATTCATGAAAATGTTGAGATGGGTGTGCCCAGATAGCGCTCCAATGCATTGGGTAAGGTTAAGTCTCATGAGATGCGATGTGAAACAGGATTGGCGGTTAGCCTTGACCCGTACTGAAATGGGAAATGGGATTGGAGGTTAGACTTGACCCGTACTGAAATGGAAAATGGGTTGGTGGTTAGACTTGACCCGTACTGAAATGGGAAATGGGATTGGTAGTTAGCCTTGACCCGTACTAAATAAATGTTTTATGATTCTGACACATTTATATGATTCCATGTTTATATGATCCCGTGCTTGTACTAAATGATTTTATAAGTTACATGATTTTGATATCATTATGTCATGTATCCTAACTCATGTGATTGAGATGTATCCTTATGTTCATTCCCTTGCTGGGATTTTTAGCTCATCCCTTTGTTCATGTGTTCCCCAGGGTACCCTATGCAGATGTAAGGGCTCAAAGGAAGTTAGAAGCTAATTATGGAGATTAAATAAATAAGTGTTTTTTTAGCCCCATGTTTTGTGTTGTATGTACCTAGTATTCCAAGACACTAGACTTAACGATCCTTGACTTTTACTCTGATGATGAATTATGTGAAAATCATGAAATGTTATATATAAAAGGCTCGGGTCTCTATACTAAAAATCAACTTTGTCCCCTAAATGACATTAATCACCGTAAAATTACATTCTAGCCAATAATTTTTTATTCACCTTAATCATGTTATGTTTCAAAATATACATTAAAATTCTTCAAAAATAAATTTAATCACTTTTTCACCTTGTCACTTATCAGTCCCTAAGATTATCTATACTGCTCAACTTTTTTTTCCTAAAATTAAATAACCCTTTGTCCCAAACAACCACAATTACTATAATATCAAATCATATAAAAACCCTAAGGATTATCTATATTTAAATGATGTATTATTCTTAAAACCCAATAAAAATCTCCCAAAATATCATTAATCACCTTAAAATCTAATCATATAAGACCTAAAAGGGTATCTATTATTTTAGATTTATGATCAACCTTAAACTTATTAACCCATAACGATATCTAAAACTCTTAATTTATCTTAAATTGATAACATCATAACCTATAAATATATATAAACCCTACTATGATATCAATTATGACAACTCAAACATAAAAATAACATAATTAAATGATTTATATTAAATAATTCATCACACACATTACCAAACTCTTTTATGTTTATAGTTTTAGAGAATTAAGATAAATTCCATACATAACAAACCTATATTTTTTCCATCAAATATATGTTTTTTTTACCCTAAACCAAAATATTTAAATTATAGACTTACTTTATTCAGATCTAAAATCTCATAACGGGAAATTTGACTTCATAATCATTCCTACTCATCCTTGAACCCTTTGAAAATCATTTGAAAATGTGATATGAACATAAAAAATTTAGTAAGGGATATAAAAGAAAGAAGATCCATCAGTACCTTGAAAATACATGATAATCCATGAAAAAGGTTTTCCTTTAAACAAAAAACTTTGAGCTCATGTAAAAACATATTCACTTTGGAAATAAATGTTGGAATGGTGTTGCTTGATACATTGGATGAAGCTAGGATAACTATCAGCTGACTATACTATACAACAAACCGTGGATCTTGAGATTTTACCTATGTAGTGAGGTTGCTAAGGGTTGTAGGGGGTAGCACGCCCTTTATTAGGAGAATGAGGGTCTAAGGACCTTACTTATAATTTTAGATCACTATAGAAATGTAGGAGGACTATAGTAGAGATGACCAAAAACACCAAAAATAGTACTGTAGCAGTATGAACTTTGACATGGTATTGAAACAACATGTGACTGGAGACACCAATAGGGTACTCTAATCTATATACTTCCAACCACTATTATTGTTTTTAAAAGGAATAGAAATTTAAGGCTTAAAGGAAGAATTACTGAAAATTGGAAAAAACTGGATTTACATGTTGTGAAATGAGTTCATGAAAAGTATTACTCAATCAAAGAATGCTTGTAGAGCCACATTCCAACCCATTAATACTTACACGATGTATACATACATTACACATCATGAGATTTTCAAAATCAGAATCCCAGTGAAAGTGCATCAAATACACGACACACATAATTTACATGGTGTGAAATGTTTGAGATATCAACCCTTTAAAGATACAGGTTATTGGTTTTACAAGATAGAATATTTTACCAAGGAGATTATAGATCTGAAGTAAATGATGTGAATCCTACTTTCACATCATGTAAAATTCAAGACAAAAGCCACTTGATAAAATTACATGACATGAATACTTTACATGTTGTGTACTTTTCAAGCACATATATATTTTAGAACCTCCAATGCATACAGGAGTTACCAACCTACATTTTTGTATCTCGTTACTTATTCTATTTCTTTTGTTTCTCTTATAAACTCATTTTAATTCATTCATTTACTTATTTTATGAAATCCTTAAAGATTATTTTCTGTTCTACATTCATTCTTCACCTGTTCTTATTATTTTTTCATTTACATGCACCATTTCGATAATGATCACCGTTAGACTTCAATGCTTGCAATTTTTCTTCATTGTTCCTTCATTTAAAGTAAGTATTTGATTTATTATTACTTGTGTTAATCATGGATTGATTATTTATGAATTGTTTTATGATTACACCAAAAATATTACATAAATACTTGGTTTTTATAAATACCGTTATGCGTGGATAATCTGGTTAGGGTTAGGGGTCGAGAGTAGGGGTGCACTTATTCACAATGAATCTATAAATCGAAACTTGGTAACCCTATGAATAGTAACTTGGTTATTTTTTTTATTTTATTCCTTTGAATAACCTTAACCATGGGGGGTGAAATTGAAGGAACCTGACCTAATTGGAGTTGAGAAAACTATGAACATTATCCTATGAAACTTTCTACCACATAAGACAAGCATACTGAATCTTTGTTTTTAGATATATATTGAACAAGGAATAGTTTTATATTAGGTAGATCTAATTAGTTTGACCATAAACAATTGGTGACCTTTTCAATACTTCACATCCTAATACATAGGTCTATCCCAAGTCAGATTTAGGATTATCCCTTTTTCCTAGCCCTGAAATTGACCCTGGACCCTATTCTCTTTCCTAAAATTAAATCTAAGCAACATAATTTTAGAAACACAAAACCTTAAGAAAGATTATGATGAATCCTACCATAGGGTTTTAATTGTTAGGTTTCCTGCCTACCAGCCATCTATATGGGTTCAATGCTGAACTTTCTCTTTACTACACCTTTGTATTCAAGTGTAGTTTGAGATATTAATTTCTAATCCGATCAAGACCGATGGATTTAATGATATCTTACGAGGGAATCAAATTTTGGAGTTGTTATTGGGAAATGATTGTAGAATTATCATAACAACCTTCAGATCAAACCTTATACTACCTCATCCTATCATTTTTCCCTCTTATTTTTTAGACAATCATTTACATCTCTATTTTGGCTAGTTCATGCATCAATTCCCTCTGACTCATTCAAAGAGTCTTTACACCCAATAACTACTCCCTTTAAATCCTAAGGTTGATAGAACTATAGATGAATGTAGAAAATTTTTAATGGCTGAGTGAAATAATCTTGTATATCCACATCCTCAAAACCTTCAATATGTGCCACTTGAAAATCATGGATATCTTCCAGCATTGCAGGAGTGCACCATCATAGATTAAGGCATTCCGTCCATAAGTGGTGCTATTCCAAAAATTGTACACCCTCCTATCCAGGAAAAAACATTTGAAATCAAACTTGGAGTCATCCAAATTATTCGAAACATGGGGAATTTTAGTGGGATACAATGAAAAGACCCCCATGAGCACATATCCAATTTTTTAGTGGCCTAAGAAACCTTTTTCAACTAGGGTGTATCCTATGACACTATTAGATTATGATTCCTCCCTTTATCTTTGCATGACAAATCCAAGTATTGGATCAAAATCCAAGATCCTAATTCAATAAAGACTTGGGATGATATAGCTCAGAAATTCTTAGATAAACACTTCCCACGAGGATGAACCTAGAATCTTAGGAATGAGATTAAAAACTTCACCCATGCAGATATAGAATCATCTTGGGAGGAATGGGACTGATTCAAGGAACTCACCCATAAATACCCACTTCATAGAATTGATGTGTGGATACAAATACTAAATTTATATCAAGGACTTTGACATACTGCCTAAACTATAGTGGACACTGCTGCTGATGATGAACTAATGATCAAAATGCCAGAAGTTGGAAGATCACTTATAGATGAGGTCTCCCATAATTCTAGTATTTGAAAGTACAATCTAGCACCAACTCAACATGGAATACATCAATTGGATGATATTACCCACCTCACAACACATGTTTAATCCCTTACGAAGAAGCTAGAGTCATTTCATCTACCTACTCTAACACCACC
Source organism: Viscum album (assembly GCA_963277665.1). Lineage (NCBI taxonomy): Eukaryota > Viridiplantae > Streptophyta > Magnoliopsida > Santalales > Viscaceae > Viscum > Viscum album. The sequence goes on from OY728158.1 coordinate 1,860,839,307, forward strand.
ACCCCCTAAACCTGTGATGGAAATACAATCTTGTGAGATGTGCAAAGGACCACACCCATAACATGACTATAGGGTAGGTATAGAGTAACCATAAATCTAGGATTGTAATTATTTCAATTACAATAAAAAAAATCAATGGTTTGATTAACCACAACATTAATAGTAATACTATTATCACTAGAGACTGACTCAACATCCATAGTAGAAAAACCAAGGTTATTACCAAAAAAGGAGTGGAAAAGAACCACCTAGGAATTAGGGACCACCTGGGTTCCCACATCAAGGTCCGGATCCTTGAACGCAATAGTAATTTCAATAACCTTTTTTCCCTAGAGCTTAGCAGTCTGGACCTTCTCAATAGTAGAAATTTCAGAAAGCTCCACCAATATCACCACAACAATCCCAACCTCTTCATTCCAATATTGAGATCCTTCTCACTATCTTAATACAAAAAAGTATACTAGAGAATGAAAACACAATAAATTGATATTAAGTATCATAGAGAAGCCCTCAAAAACATTAAAAATTAAGTTGAAAAAATTTATAAGACCCTATCAGATTGATTACTGGGTACATTTCTCAATAATACCAAAACTCATCCAAGAGAAGGTGAAAAGGATGTGGTTCTGAGGAGTGGAAAAGTGTTATACTTTCAGAATACTTTAACAGGTGGGGAAAAGAAAATTGAATAACTTGAGAAACATGTTTCAATAATCAGTGAGGATGACAATGACATCACAAAGGAAGATGGTCGAGAACAAAACTCAGAGACCAAGTCAACTGAAAAAGATCTGATGTAAGAGAAACTAGAAAAAGAAGAAGTTTATATAGAATTTATGAAATAAAATCCATATCCCCTTCCCATACATAATGATGAAGGTAAATATTGAGTGGTATTATAAGAAGTTCCTAGAGATATTTAAGCAATTACTCATCAACACCCCCTTCACTGAAGCCATCGATCAAATTCCTACCTTTGAAAAATTTATAAAGGAATTTATTTCCAATAAGATAAAAATGTAAGACCCAATAGTCATATCATTAAAAAATGAATCCTCCACTTTGGTTCAGTAGAATATTCCACCTTAGATGTGAGAAAATAGAGGTTTCTCGATTCCATGCACCATAGGGGCATGAAACTTATAAGAGCCTTGTGTGAACATGGAACAAGCATAAATCTCATGATGATGAGCATATTTTAAAAAATATGGATCAAAGAACCGAATCCAACAAGAGTGGAACTACAACTGGTTGACCGATAAGTAAAGTATCCCCGAGGACTTCTCAAGGATATCTTAGTCAAAGTTGTTAGATTCATATTTCTTATAGATTTACTCATTTTAGACATGGAAGAGAAAGGATACATTATTATTATACTAGGATATTCATTTATCACCACTAGAAAGGAATTAATTGACATGAATAAAGGGATAATAATATTCAAAGTTGGCAACAAATAGGTAGTTTTCGACTTAGTGAAGGATTCCAAATAAAGAGATGACACATCTAACTGTCAAGCCATCTTTATTAACAATGAGAGAGATGATTTTATGAACATTGAGGATGAAATAGAGATCCTATCCCCTGATGATGATGAATAAAGTAACCAAGAAGATGTGAACTACATGAAACCTCTGATATGGTAAATTATCCCACCATTTATACCCTTGATCCCCAATCCAATGATGATGGAATTAAAACATTTTCCGAGCACCCTAAAATACTCATTCTTAGAAACTACAACTGCACTTAAAATAATTATCATCTCAAAACTAACCCAAGAACAAGAATAAAAACTCATTATAGTCCTAAAAAGTCACACAAATTCAATTTCTCAGTGAGTGGATGACATTAAATGGGTCATCCCCACAATATACACCCATAATATTTTATTAGAGGAAGGTAATAAACTTAGACACCAACCCCAGAGGTGGATCACTCCACTAATAAAAGAGGTGGTCAGGAAAGAAGTGTTAAAGCTTCTAGATAATAGAATAAATTTTTTAATCTCTGATAGAGAATGGGTGAGCCGCTATAAGTCATTCCAAATAATGGTGTCTTAATAGTTGTTAAAAACAATGAAGAGGAGTTAATCTTGACTTAAACCATCATTGGATGGTGAGTATGCATTAACTATAGAAACCACAATATGATAACCCAAAAGGATCACTTCCCATTACCTTTCATGGATAAAATACTGAAGATACTAGATGGGATTGGATTTTATTATTTGATGTATGGATATTTTGGATGCAATAAAATAATTTTCAATCCAGTAGAATATTCTAAAACTATATTTACATGTCATTTTGGAACCTTCGCCCATAAAAGGATTTCATTAAGAATGTGTAATGCACCGATGAACTTTCAATGGTGCATGAAACATATATTACATGATATGGTGGAGGAATTCTTGGAGATATTTATGGATTATTTATCAGTATATGGAAGGTTGTTCGAGGTGTGCCTGAGCAATCTAGACCTAGTATTGAAACATTGTAAAGAAAAGCAACCAGTATTAAACTGAAAAAATTACCACTTTATGGTCTAAGGAGGCATAGTTCTCAAACAAAAAATTTCAAATAAAGGCATAGAAGTTGATCCATCAAAGATTAAAGTGAACAAATACTTAGATGATCCCATAACAGTTAAGGTCATAAGGAGCTTTTTTGTCCATGAAATATTTTATCACCGCTTCGTACATGATTTTGTGAAAACATCCTACCCATTTACACACATCTTATCAAAGGAGACTCATTTAAAATTACTTAAAGAGTGTAAGCAGGAATTCAAAACTTTAAATAATATATTGGTGGATGATTTGATCATTATTTTACCAGATTGGGACAAGGACTTTGATATGATGTGTGATGATAATGATTTCACTATAGGCACTGTTTTAGGATAGTGGTACAAACATACATTTCATCCCATTTATTATGCCAGTCATACACTAAATGAGTCTCTAGTAAATTACATTATCACTAAAAAGTAACTGATAATAGTTGTTTATGCATTTGAAATTTTTTGATCCAACCTCGTGCTTTCCAATATAGCAGTTTATACTGATCATGCAACACTCAAATATCTACTAAATAAAAAGGATGGAAAACCATGCCTGATATGGTGGATCCTACTACTAAAAGAGTTTGATATAGTCATAAAGGATACCAAGGGTACTAAGAGTGGAATTTATGATCACCTTTCTATAATCCCACAACCCAACATTCAGGGTGATGAAAATTTGATAATTGAGGATGAATTCCTCAAGGAAACACTGTTCATTATAAATAGGCAGGCATTCCCATGATCTCATGATATTACAAATTATATTACCATGGGATCTCTCTACCCAAACGTATCCTATAAACAAAGGTATAATTTTTTAGTTAATGGTTCACATTACTAATAGGATGAGATGATACTATTCAAGCGCTGTGCTGATGGCTTAATGTAGCAATTCATCCCAAAAGATGAAATAAAAAGTGTGCTTGACATGTTTCATATGTCTCCAGCTGGAGGGAATCATAAAATTGATCATACTATGGAAAAAATACTACAATGAGGATTATATTGGACCACACTCCTTTAGGATTCCATAATCTTTGTTCAAAGTTATGATCGGTACCAATAGGTAGATATCATAGGGAATAGAAATTAAATGCCCAAAAATAACATCCTAGAAGTAAAATTTTTCGAGATATGGTGAATTGAATTCATGGGAACATTCTCAAATTCTCATGGGAAGTTTTATATCTTGGTAAACATTGACTACGTTTCAAAGTGAGTTGAGGATGAGGCCACTACTCATGAAACAAAAAAAGTGGTAATGAAATTTTTAAATAAAAACATCCTTTCCAAGATTCCCCTAATTACTCATTAGTGATTAAGGAACTCACTTAGCCAATAATATTGTGTAAGTTTTGATTAATAAGTATGGAATTAAATATAATACGGGAACCCCCAACCATCCACAGTCTAGTGGACAAGTTGAATTATTAAATAAGGAAATTAAAAAAATTATTTAAAAGACAGTGAATATAAGTCGAAAGGACTAGAGTCTAAAATTGGATGATGCACTTTGAGTATATCATATAGTGTATAAAACACCCATTGGAACTACTCCATCCAACTTCTATTTGGGAAGTTATGTCACTTGCTAGTGAAATTAGAGCATAGATCTTATTGAGCCATAAAAAAATTGAACATGGATTCTCATAAATCTAGGGAAGTTAGAATGATCTAAATAGATGAACTAGAAGAAATTAAAAAGGATTCCTATGAGAATGTAAGAATATATAAAGAAAATACAAAGAAATGGAATGACCAGTGCATTGCATGAAATATATTCACACCAGTGGTGAAAGTTCTTATCTTCAAATTTTGATTGAAATTATTCTATGGGAAGAAAAAATCATGATGGTTGGGTCCTTTTGAAGTCATCATAGTTTTCCCCTACAGGGTGATCAGAATTCAAAAAGGTGGAGAATCCCCTTCAAGTTTAATGGAAAAGACTAAAAATATATAAATAACCATTCCAAGAAGGGTTTGTGATTACTTTAAAATTAATTTGAACAAAAGTGAGTCTAGCTCTCAACATTAACATAAGTGTTGACTAGGAGGAAACTGAGGGTTGGACCAGTAGGTTATTTTGAGTCTAGCTCTCGACGTTAAATGAAGTGCTGATTGGGAGGCAACCTAATGTAGGACCAGTATGTAAGTTTAGATTTTAGGAAGGTTTAACATTACTATAAGCTTTTCAAGAGTACCTAGGTCAAAAAAGGCACACAACACCTAAAAAATTCCATATATCCTTTTCATGGCTTGTAAATGTCAAAGGATAGAAAATAATAAAACCCAAGATTACATTCCATGTATAAAATACATGATGTGAACATTTTAGTTAGATTTAAAATGCCATATACCCCAGGTTCACAACCTCCCCCTTCTTTCTACCCAATCACACATGAATCCTCCTTTCTCAATTCCCCTCCTCCTCCCTCACCGCTGGCCATCCTTCCATCTCCTCCCCTCCCATATTCCCTTTTTCTCATCTACATCACTCCCCTCTATATCCCGCTCAACGATACCTTACACCATGTTTAGAACCAATAATGTTGACACTTCATTTTCCAAAAAATCACCCAAGAGTGATGATCCTCCTCCACTGAAGCGCCGGGTATCTGCATCTATAGAACCACCCACAGAGCCATCCACTTCAGCCTCTTCCTCCATTTCAACATCTGAGGAGTCAAAGTCAACTTCTAGTGGGTCGTAGGGTGTTTTATAATGTCCCCACCTACACCCGTGCCTTTATTTTTCTACTATTGAGAACTAAGTCAGGTTTGTCCATATACAGGCTAAGCCTATGAGGATAAATAAGACATTGGACCTTTTTGTTCTCAAGAAGATCCAAATTCATGGGGATTTCCTTTACCTCATTGGCTGCATGAACCTATAGACCATCACCTAGGTGCACGAGGAGACCTACCAGGATCTATTCCTTGAGTTCTTGATCGCCTTTGAGATATCCATCACTCACATCACCTTTATTCTTATAGGTAGGTCATGGGAGATCACCCTTGAAGATTTTGGTGTTGGACTCAACATTTATTTCACTAAATTCACTACCTCCCTAGTTTTACCGACCTTGTAGCTTTATTAGAACAAGGAGTATTTATAATGATGTTGGGAATTGATCTCTAAGGATCCAAAAAGTATTTATGATCTATTTACTACAAAGATCACCCAGTTGCAGGGTTCCACCTTGTAGATTATACATTGGGCTCTAGACCATGCCTGGATGGATCAAGGAGATGCACATGGGGGAATTATCTAGATTGAGGTGATTATCCTTTCCTCATCCATGGGTGGCCTTAATATCAACAAAGATCACCAGTTTTTTATGTATTATGAGGCCTAGGTGTGGAGGACATGAGGTACACTAATGGGAGGGAGATTTATTATGGATCAGGCCTAAAACCTTAGCGTCTTGGATGTGGCTCGACCTCATACAACACTCAGTCATATGTAGGCCATTGATATTCTTATGATTCACAATATGGGGCTACTAAAAAATATTGAGGGGAACTACCTATGTTCACTAGAGTACCTAGAGGATGTGGATGAGGCACCGACTCATCGAGACCCATCCCTAGCCTCACCTGCTCGTACCTCTACCACCACCCTAACCCATGCCCTTGCTACCACTACAACCACTCCCACTTCTTATACTACCACACCATTTTCCCCAGCCACATATGAACCTACCTCACCATTTACAACAGACATATGACTGATTATATAGTTTATTATATAGAATCAGAGACAAATATGTCTCTATCGCTGCATCCCATTCACTGAACCATCTCACTTCACCATCCCTCCCCATCTATTATCCCCTTCATCATCTCATACACCCCCACCTACTGACCCCATGTACACCTCCATTACTACAGCAAATCCTTCCCCGAACAACCTACATTTTGAGATTATTAACCCTGATGCCAGTCAAGAGTTCATATTAGAGTAGTTCTGATGGGAAAGGGCCCTTCCATTCCATCTACTAACAAGGTTCCTTTGATTGATCCATCTTCTAGTCATACAACATCTATACGGATCAAAACATCATCCCCTCCATCCTTTACTGAGAGTAATACTAGCACCATGACACCTTTTCCCACATTCGACCCTCCAACCCCTGCTACCATAGATGAGATCAATTTGGAGGGACAGATCCAGAGACCCACTTTTCGGGAAGGGATTTTTTGATGAGGATAGTGGTGACCCAACCCATAATATTTAGTTTTTTCATTGTACCCCTCCCTTAATGTACTTTTTCTTGGTTCTATTTTTTTAATACTCATATTAATTTTTTCATAGATGTTTCTTTGATCATAAATATGGATGAGATATAGTATTGTGACTGAACTACTTGCTGGATTATTTTCATTTTCACTTATGAATTACTTATCCATGCCTAGATCTTCTCTATCCTCTATGATCATTGATGAGACTATTAGTCCACCATCTTCCCTTATACATCAAATGAGTTAGTATCTGGATGATGTAGAGTTATAGATTGAGGAGATCCATATCCAAATCCATCCTTAGAAAGAGCCCCTCCATGACATACATGAAAACTAATACTTCCACATGAGCTTCAAGATCAAACTATTTATGAGGTGGTTAACCCCACCAAGTATCCCCATGAGCTTGATGATATAGCCACCAGTTACTGTAGGAGGTAGAGGACCTATGATCCAATGGACGATGCTAATTTATTCTTTATCCATACATCTGAATGATGATGTAATATTTAGTGATTTATCAGAGGAAACCCATATTTTCTATTTTCATTATTTTTGTGTGTTCTTAGAACATTTTTTTTCATTTTATAGCATTTTTTGTATGACAGTCATCTCAAACTACTTTACAGTCCATTCATGCATCTATATAAACTATTTTATCCTACCACTGACCATGTGCACCTTCTATATTACTATTTACATTTTGGTTAACCCTTTTGGACTAATATATTATCTAGTATAGTTATTTTGTTTCTAATTTTTTTTGTAGGAAACCTGTTTGTCCATCACCATCCAACAAGTTTCCTCATTGAATGAATTTTACTCTAGGTAGAACTTGAATCTTAATTTTAAAATAAAAAATGAAAATTTCATTTTTTTCTATTCTATACTTGATATCTCTCCCACTTTATATTCCAAAAAAGTATAAACACTATCTCATTATAAGTGTGGGGGAGTCTTTCTTGTGCTTTATTGTTGATACACTTGGATTATTTCCTATTTTCACTAATCTAAGAGACATTTTTCATTAAAAGAATGATTTAAACTTGAAATATCATTAAACCCATTTAAATAAAAGATAATGTTAGGTTAGAGATTGTTGAAATCCATTTTTATTCATGTTTATATTTTTATCATGATTGATGAGTTTAGTAATTTAATTCTAAATCTAGATTCTTACAATTATTTTTGGTTGAATTATTACTGGATACTATGAGCTGAGTGATTTCTAGTTATTTTTATATACTCCCATTCCTAAAAGGATTCGAGACCCACAATATCATATTTTTTCTGATCATATTTCTTGAGAGATACTTGGTGCATGTAAACCTATCATAACTTTCATTGGAATCTTATTGAGGCTATGATTAAACAAATAAATTGTCAAAACGATTGAGGTAATATTTGTGACCTAGTTATCCTAAGAACCTGCTATACAACTTTCATTATTTTTCCCATTGTATCCTTGAATAGCATTGTTAGGATGGATTTGTTTCAAGCCTTATCCCTAACTAGCCTACTCTTAGTACTATACCTGATTTTCTTTTGAACAAGTGTGGGGTTTTTTTCATATTTGATAGACACGGGATGTAGATACTAAAGATATGCATGGTAAAACTTTCACTAGATTGATATAATATGGTTCATGAAGACTTTTGTAATTTTATATGCCGACCCTATTCCTTTAAAAAAAGATAAACATATATAATTTTTTGGGTTATATATTAGTAAGGTCACAAATCACTATTACTAGGATGATGAATCTTATGATGGATCATATGTGGTTAGGTGATGGATGTCATATCTAGAATAGATATTAATTTTAATAAATAAATAAAATAAATGAAAAATATAAAGTAATAGGGTACATTCTTTATACTTACTTGAAATATTCATGAACCTACTTTAAGCTGTTAGGAGTATGGACACATTTTTTCTAGGAGTTACTTCATTACATTATTCACGATTATAATGCATTTTACTTTAGAACTTTCCCTCCTCTTAACCCTGATTTTTATCATCTTCCCACATTCCCTCATCCTCATAGAAATTATAACCTTATTTCTTAATCCATCATGATTAATTTTGTATTTTTCTTTACGAAGTGGAGAAGTTATAACTAATGAAAGCCTATGGTTAGGAATGTGTATCCAAGGTATGATCATAATTCTAGTTTTATTTTACCTAGATCAATGAGATAAAAGTAATTGTGAGGTAAATTGAAAAATGGGTATAGTTTTTGAGGAATAGTTATGAAATTTTAATTAAAGGAAGAAAGAATCAGAATAAAGAACTTGATTGTGAGACATGACTGGTTTTCTTTGTAGGATTGATTATGGAGGACTTACTTTTACTTTTTCAATTATTTTTCTTTTATTGGTTTTAATTCACGTTTCTTAGTTTAAAAATTGTTTGATTTGGAATCCTTGTTGATATTCTTTTTTCTTGAGGATAAGAAATTGTTCAAGTATTGGGGAATTTGATAATTCGAATTTATATACACATTTTGGATTAATTTATTTAAGGTTTAATCATGTTTTATTTTATAATTAAATGGGTTTTGTTTTTTTGTATAGGGAATATGAATTTTAGACTCAAAGGAATAATTTATGAAAAATTTGAAAAACAGTATTCACACATCGTGAAAGGAGTTCATGGCATGTATTCCTCAATCACAGTATTCCTGTGGAGCCACAAGCCAATCCGTTAATACATACATGACATGAAGATGTTACATAATGTGTATATACATTACACATTGTGATAGTTTCAAAATATGAATCCTGTTGAAAGTGAAACAAATACACGATGTTCAGAATTTACAGGATGTGAAATATTCGAGATCTCACCCCATCAAAGATTCAGGCTATGAATTTCACATGATAGAATATTTTCTAGAGTAGATTGTGGATCTTAAGTACACAACATGAATCCTACTTTTACTTAGTATAGAATTCTAGATAAAAGACACTTATAACCATTACATGATGTGGATACTTTAAACGTCATGCAATTTTTGAGCCTATGTGTATTTGAGTGCATCCTCCGCGTACAGGAGTTATGGACCTATGTTTTTTTCTATCATTTCTTCTTATATTTCTTCTATTTCTCTTATAAAATTTTGGTAATTAATTCCTATCCTTTTTTTATTAAATCATTTGTGATTATTTTCTTTTCTATGTATGTTCTTCATGTGTTCACATTCCATTTTTATTTAGACATCCATTTCAATATCGATCACCGTTTGAATTTAAGGCTTGGACTATTTCTTTATTGTTCCCTCATTTAAAGTAAGTCTTTGATTGATTTTTACTTATTTTAATTGAGGATTGATTATTTTTGAATTGTTTTATGATTACACTAATCATGTTTCATAAATCCTTAATTTTTATTAATACCTTCATGCATAACTAATATTCTTAGGGTTAGGGCTTGAGATTAATGGTACACTTAATAATAACGAATCTATAAATAAAAACTTGTTAACCCTATGGTATTTTCATAACCCTGACCAAAGAGGTGTAATTGAAGGACCCTGACATCCAGTGACACTTTCTTCCATAGAATCTAAGTGTACTGCATCTAGGTTGTTAGCTATATCCAAACTAAGTAATAGTTGTAGATTAGATTGATCTAATTGGTTTGACCATAACTAATTGGTGACCTTTGTAATGATTTGAAAACTAAGACATAGGTCTATCCTAAGTTACATTTAGGATTATGCATTTTTCATGGTCCTGAAATTGACCCTGAACCCTATTCTCTTTCCCAAACATAAATCCAAGATATATAATTCTTAAAAAACCTAACCTGAAGAAAGATTGTGAGGAATCCTACCATAGTGTTTGAATCAATAGGTTTCCAGCTTTCCTGTCATCTCTATAGGTTTGATCTCACACTGCCACTTTACTACACCTTTGTATTCAAGTGTAGTATGGGAGATAAATTTATAATATGATCACACCCATTATATTTAATGATGTTTTAAGAGTGAATCATTGAAAAATGGACTTACTATATAGATTTGGTGCTATATAAATGGGATTTAATGTAGAACCAAGTTGTTTTATGAGCTTATTTTTGAGCTAGGGATTTTATAATTTTAGAATTTCCCTATAATTTTCTCCCAAAATAGTAAAGTGTTCCTCCTCTCTATGGATGTAGGGATTATTCTCGAACCATGTAAATTTCTGCATCATGTTATATTCTTCTTGTTATTTTGTTTTTAACCTTTTACCCTTGTTTTAGAAAAACTTTTATCATTGGAGCTCCCCATGTATATGAAAAAATGAACTCCTTTTCTTAAATAGTTCCATAAAATAAACCCATGAAGAAACATTAAGGCAATAGAAAATCCCTAAATTTATCTTAGGCCATTATATTCATATCACTCATAATCACTCATAATGAAATATCTTAACCATTTAATCTCAAATGAACCCATAATGAAATAACTTAACTAGTTAATTCCAATATCATAAACCTATAGCAGAATAACTTAACTAGTTAATTCCAACACCATATACCTAGAGAATAAATCATTAACCAATGCATTACGGGGTTATATTACATGACCACCCATCATTATCTATAATTCCAAAGTACCATAACAATAATAAAACACATACGAGTTTTCATTTTACCATATCATGAAAAAAACTCATAAAAACATACATTTCAACCCATAAAAATAAGTATTTATGTTGACAAATAAAAAAATGACTTTATAAGATTGGGTTAACCAATTTCCCATTGAGAGGAAAATTAAAGGTAAGTATAGAATACTTATAATTATAAATAAGAAGATGAGAAAGAAAATTCTTACAAAGAATTTAAGATAGAATTGATATAAATACTTTGAAACATTTAAAGTAAAAGTTTATAAGAAAACCCCTTAGCTTGAGTCCTGCATCATAATTAATCCTCCCTTAAGGAGGTGAAAAAACACTAGGTACTCTTTCTTGTGATAAAAACATAAAAATAAAATAAGTATAATGGTATTAGGTTAAGAGATATGGGAATAATATGGATGGAAAACCAAACTTTAGATGTCTAGAAATGTGAAGAGGTAATCCCCTTTTATAAACACACCTCAATAGCACATCTATAATTAAATGTTGCATGAGATTTTAAAATTAGAAAGTTGTATGAAAGTATAGGAATAACCATACCTTTCAATCCATGAAGATCGTGATCCCACTAAGATCTCATTTGGTGTAAATTTCATGTTTTTCTTATAAAACATTCAATAAGATTTCTGAATTATTAATTTAGTTGTAGATGTTAGATAGAATTGGGTTCAAATATCCCTTTTCTACTTATGTATTGGTTTTAAAGTTGATTCACAATATACTAATTTATTTAATGTTATTTCCAGTATAATATTCTTTAACTTTCATTCTAACTTGTAAGCTCATGTAGTACTAATCTTATCATATTTTAATATCTCTTTCAATTTGACTATACCATCCTAACATTTTAATTTGTCCACATCGTTACTTATTTTGTAATATTTTTGAATTATCCTCTATATCCATAATTCATTCAATATCATCATTTTAGAAAATAATATTTTAACAAGAAATAAAATTTCATTTAAAAATTTAAATTAGTTTTCCTTTAGTAATTCTAATATTTATTTTTCTTTAATTTTTAATTTTTGTTATTATCAAATATCCAAAATTAATTATAAATTTTGAGAAATCTTACAAAATTTTATAATTAAAAAGAATAATAAAATTCAAAGAAAACCATATATATAGGAATAAAATAGCTCAAGGTCATATAGGTTTAAATGGAGTAAAGATTTTACCATGCAAGAATAAGACACTCAGAAGTTTTTGGTTGCATTATAATAAACATGTAACAATAGTGTAGGGTGAAACACAGGTTTTTAAAGCTAGTGTAGGAATCATCATATCGAAAACTGACTTGTGTTGAAGAGGACAAAGAAAACCCCTCTCCCCTTGGCAACTGAGAATGGGGTGGCTGAAGAGACCATCACTGCTATGGTAGAGCACGAGCATGAGCACCGATAGGGGTAGACATTTGGATGATTATTTAAATGAATAGAATAATATATTATTCTTCTAAACCACAATATTGATAACATTTGTTTCCCGATAATACTTGTCAAATATTTTATTTTGTCAAGTTACCTTTATTTGTAGGGATCTATCAATTCCTAAATTCATAATTCTCTTTTTTGTATAATTTTTTTCTTAGAATATGGGAATAATAATGAATCCTTAGGATAAAAAACTCTATAGGTTATATTAATGAATAAATAGAATTATATTTTTTCATTTATAGTGATTTATGTTTTAGGGAGAATGAATTACATCATAATGACTAATGATAAGTAATTTTATATCTAAAATAATTATGAATTATGAAATGGTATTTTTAAGAAGATGTTAATAATATGTGTAAATTATTATTATGATGGTAAGAGTTTGATAAATGTCGATCTTTAAGAATTTAGAGATCATTGATTTTTGTTGATGATTTTAAAAGGAATGTAAATATTTAATACAATGATAGTAACTTTGATTTAAGGAAAAAACCATGCATTGCACTACAATAAACAATTATGTATAATTAATGTATATGCATAATATAGTAGTACCTTTCATTAAGTATAGAACACATGAAGTTGGGAAGGATACCATGGAAAGGGATGATGAATCTGGTACACTTTAAAGGAATGTGACAACCAAGGAGGGTGCCACTATCCCATCAAACTCTAGTCCTGGTAAAAATAAATTTACTTTTCTTGATATTTTAAATAGATCTAATAACAGGGAAGTTTTACATGAGTAATTTTGAAACTTTTATGGACCTTTTTGAGTTTAAGGTCAAGACATTGATCCTCATAATGAAGTAGATGAATCATCAAGTATAGTTGATTAGGCTAACACTTGGTAGGATCCTAAGTAGTGGAATAGAAGCAGACACCCAAGAAGTTAGGGTGGATCCCAAGGAAGGGGAGACAACCATAAATGAAGGTGATTTTTGATGTATCTTTTGGTTTTGGTGGTGTTGTTTGTGCCACTTTTTTCTCTGAAACCCTCCATCCTCTTTTCTTGTGTACTTTCTTTTTTAATAATAAATTTTCTTGGACCATGAGTTTTAATCCATGGTTTGTTCCATTCCTAGTATAGAACACATGAACATGTAGTTGACATCGAATTATAATGTTGCACAATTGATGTTACTGTGAATTTAGCATAATGACCTTGTATAAATTTCTCAATGTTAAGTGATTAAAAATATTAAATGAATATAAAATATATACTAGTTTTAAAAGTAATATTGATAGTATTATTCATTATAAATATTTTTTTTTCATCACAATAATTTTAGTATAAATATAGTGACCAAGAATTTCATCACTACTAAAGATTACACTTTATCCAATCTTGAGTTTTATCAGTGCTAAACATAAAGCACTGATAAAAGGGTAACATTTATCAGTGGTAGATAAAAACAGTGATTAAGGAAACATTTATCAGTGATAAAAAATCAATGATAAAGGTCAACCCTTTATCAGGGATTTTATCTAGAACTGATAGAGGTTCATCTTTATCAGTAATTTTCATAGCGCAGATAAAAACTTTTGATAAAAAATATTATTAATATATATAAAATTATCATATTTATATTAAAAAATTAATGTTTATTTATATACATTAAATAAAAAATGAATGTATATAATTAATATAAATATGATATATTAATATATATATTTTAATAATTCAAACAATTATAAATTTAAATAAAATGTTGAATTTTTAATATGTGATATTTGAACTTATATATTTATATAAATGTCTATATGCATATATGTGTATGCATTATGTTGTGTGAGTGTATGTTTTTTGTATGTGTATTTATATATGTTTTATGTGTATATATTTATGTATGTGCATGTAGACACACACACACACACACATATATGTAGGTTGTATTTATATAGATGGTTTTCCCTCATGGCATCTTTAGATCGAGTTTATTTGGCCAAATCATTCCTCATTCAAGATCGATTCGACTCCCACAAGGCTATTGCGAGAGGATCTTAGGACCTGACTTGTTTTGGTCTTCGCTCGAGGAGTTTGAAAGATGGTTTACCAGTGCATAGTGGACTTGGGAATGCTGAAGATGGCAGTAGAAGACATTTTTCTTCGATCAAAGATTCTCTTCCAGTAAGAGTGGTTCATAGAGGATCCAAAATACATGTAATTTTGAATCAGGATGAAATCAACGATATGCTTCCACCATTTCAATTTTCCATTATGGAACATCTCATTCTACATATTAGTGGGAAATCATGGAGAACTGAGGACCTCATGAGTATTATTTTGAAAACTTGGGGCTTCTCAAACTGGAGGTGTATTCCAATTGGTAAGGGTTATTTTCATCTTTTGTTTCCTTCAGATGAACTAAAGGGAAGGGAATGGGGAAATGGTTCCATTTACCTAAAATCAAGAAGGATTTACATCCAAGATTGGGACTTTAATTTTAATCATTTTTGCATTAATAACTCCCATGCTCAAATTTTGATTAGAATTATTGTATTAAATTGGATTTTATGGCATCCCTGTATTCTTTTTGATATAGAATCTACTATTGGTATTTCTATTAAAATGGACAGAGCCATAGAGGTTGCTCGATTTGTTTACTATGCAAGAATAATTGTTGTAGTTGACCTTAGTGACACCCTGGTTGATAAGGTAGTGTTATCCACCGATGAGGATGATCTTAATCTTCTAATAAAATATGAGAAGCATCATTTTTTCTATATGTCTTATCAATCCATAGGGCATATTCTGTATTATTTCATAAGGGATATATCCTTCTTGTTGGGTCGGAAGAAACCCCAGGAGGGAAAAGATGGCAAGAGGGGGGTGAATTGCCTTTTAAAAAATTGATTAACAAATTAAAAATCAAAGTTAAAATGCAGCGGAAAGTAAAGGAGGCAATCACACAAGAAATTGATAACGGAGTTCGGCCAAAACCTGGCCTACGTCTCCGCTCCCAACTCAACCGTTGAGAGATTCCTACCGCTTGATTTTCAATGGTTTTAGCAAGAAACCCACTAGGCTTTGAGGTAGCACTAGGACCTATTACAGCTTGCTTTTGGTGGTTAAGCAAGAACCCACTTGCTTTTAATGGTTTAGCAAGAACCCACTAGCCTTTTTAACGGGTGAAGGCTAGCTCACCGACAACTCAAGCCTTTTAAAAGGAAAGGCTTGAAGAAACCTCTTCACACCTTAGTGGTGGTGTGAGAACCAAAAGAAAGAGGGGATGAGAAAAGTTTGGGGTTTGTAGGCACAAACCCAATTTAAGCTCAAAAAGGATAAAGCAATGAAAAACCGTAATTGGGAAGACTTGGGCGCCAATTGGATGAGGGAGTTGATGTAGCATGCTCTCCCAAGCTTCTTGAGTGGTGCTCTTGGATGTGGAAATGGATGGAGCACTTGGGGTTCCCTTGGAACAATCCGCCGGAGCTTCGCCAAAATGATCAACAATGTGTCCGGTGGCTTGGGTGAAGTTCCGGGGCTTCCTAGGCCTTTATTTATAGGCATGGAACCCATTGGGGGCCTTCGGAGCCGTTGGAGAGGCTAAAAGAGCCGTTGGGAGGCAAGTGGAGCAGCCTGGTCAAAGCCCCAACGGCTAGTTTGACTGGGCTACCGGCTGGCTGGTGCAGGTCCACCGGCTGGCCGGTGCCTTGGCAGAGAAGAAGAGTCTTGGTCCAGGCTCCACCGGTCGACCGGTGGAGGAGCCACCGGCTGGCCGGTGGCAAGACAGTAGCAAATACTATTTGGGCTGGGTGCCACAGGTCGACCGGTGGCAGAGCCACTGGTCGACCGGTGGAACCTGACAGTGGGCAATCCCTCTGCCAGTTCCACCGGCTGGCCGGTGCAATCACACCGGTTGGCCGGTGGACTGAATTTCAGTCCATTTTGCCAACTTTCTTGGGCCAATCCTTTGGCAATCTTTTGCCTATCATCCACAACACTTAAAAACAAGGTTAGACAAACATGAAAGTGATTGTGATCATGAAAATTAAACCACGAGGGGATACGAGAGGTACAACAATCTCCCCCTATTTTGATGATCACAATCACCAAAACAATTAAAGTAAAAAACTGAAATTGAAAGGAAATGCTAAGCATGATGAAAAGGATTCTCCCCCAATCAATCAAGAAATTTCTCCCCCTTTGTGATTATCAAAAAAGAATGGGGCATAAAACTTGATTGAGGGAAATTTTGAAAAACAAGAGATGGGATTTGAAAATCAATTGAAATGTTGGAAATTGAAAGATTTGAATCAAAAAATGAAATGAAAATTTTGAATGAAAATTTGAAACCAAGAGTTGAAAATGAAAGTTTGAATTGAAACAAAAAATTCTTAAACAAACCTAACTCCCCCTAAATAAAAACAATAAATCACCGGGGAGAGGGTTTTTGAAAGGAGACAATTTTAGGCCCCGTGAGACTCGCCAAAAGGGATTTTTCAATCCAAATTTGTTTCATGGCGGGTCTTCTCCTATAAAATTCATCGGAAAAGAAAAAAGACTTTGGTTGGCCATACCGGGCATTTTTGCAATCACACTCATAAATGAGGTGCCCGGGTTTTTTACAATAATTGCAAAATTTAAATTGGGAGCTCCCCCTTACAAAAACAGTTGGAGCATGGGAGGTGGAGGCTCGGTTGGTGTAGCCAAGTCCATGTGTGGTTCTAGATATACGTTGGGAACCAAGCAAATTGTTCAAATTTTGTTCCCCTTAGGTGAACTTGGCTAGGGTTTCCCTTAGGTCTTTGATGGTTGATTCCATAGAATCAACATTTGGGAAATTTTGGATTTTAAGGGTGAGTTCCTCCTTCTCTTTGAGAAGTTGGTCTTTTTCGGAGGAAAGCTTTTTGAAATTCTTTTTCAAAGCGACAAATTTTGAAGAAAGTTTATGAAAACCATTTTCAAGTTGGTCTCTAGCGTGTGAGAGTTCTTCATATGATAAATGATTTAAAGAGTTTGAATTTGAAGAACATGAGGAAGAGGAATCGGAAGAAGTTACCTCATGGAAAGCCATTAGGCATTTGTTACCGTTGTTGCTTGAGGAGGAGGAGGAGGAGGATGAGGAGGTGTCACTCCATGTCGCCTTGAGGACCTTTTTCTTTCCTTTCTCCTTATGCGTGGCCCGTTTTTTGTTGAGTGGGCAATCGGGCTTGTAATGGCCCTTTTCACCGCACCCGTAGCATTTTACCTTGGGCTCGGATCTTGCGGTGGGTTCTTGCTTTCGATGCTTGCGGGATTTCTTCTTCTTGTGCTTCTTCATGAATTTGTGCATTTGGCGGGCGAGATTCTCCATTTCCGAGTCGCCGCTTGAAGATGAAGAGGATGAAGATGAGGAGGAGGAGGAGGAGCTTACTTCTTTTTGAACCTTGAGGGCGATGTTCTTTGGTGTCTTGATTGGTGTGCCCTCCTTTTGAGCTTGCCTCCTCATTGTGATCTCGTACGTCATAAGGGATCCGATGAGCTCTTCGACCGGAATATTTTTGACGTCCTTAGCTTCTTGGATCGCCGTCACCTTTGGTGCCCATGAGCTCGGAAGGACCCATAGGATCTTCTTGACCATCGTTTCAGCTGAAACATCATCACCAAGAGATTTTCTACCATTGCACACGTCAGTAAAGCGAGTAAACATTTCAGAAATTGATTCATTTGGGTGCATAGAAAAAGACTCAAAATCTTGTCTATACATATCTAACCGAGTATCCTTAACTTTGTTAGTGCCCTCATGGGTCACTTCCAATAGTTTCCAAATTTCATGAGATGAGGTGCAAGTGGAAACTCGGTTGAATTCATTTCGGTCAAGGCCGCAATGAAGAGCATTCATGGCTTTGCCATCTAGCTCAAAATTTCTAATGTCGGCTTGGGTCCATTTGGATTCATCGGGGGTAGACAAAGTGTAACCATGCATGACAATTTTATAAATGGGATAACCTATACTTCTAAGAAAAGTAGTCATGCGGGTTTTCCAATAATTATAGTCGGTCCCATCAAAAAATGGAGCCCGACCCAATGAGTAGCCCTCGGGGGCGAAAGAAGTTGATGCCATCTAAATGGATCTTAAATTTGAAACCGGGTTAGGGATTTATTCAAAATTCCCTTTGATACCAATTGTTGAGTCGGAAGAAACCCCAGGAGGGAAAAGATGGCAAGAGGGGGGTGAATTGCCTTTTAAAAAATTGATTAACAAATTAAAAATCAAAGTTAAAATGCAGCGGAAAGTAAAGGAGGCAATCACACAAGAAATTGATAACGGAGTTCGGCCAAAACCCGGCCTACGTCTCCGCTCCCAACTCAACCGTTGAGAGATTCCTACCGCTTGCTTTTCAATGGTTTTAGCAAGAAACCCACTAGGCTTTGAGGTAGCACTAGGACCTATTACAGCTTGCTTTTGGTGGTTAAGCAAGAACCCACTTGCTTTTAATGGTTTAGCAAGAACCCACTAGCCTTTTTAACGGGTGAAGGCTAGCTCACCGACAACTCAAGCCTTTTAAAAGGAAAGGCTTGAAGAAACCTCTTCACACCTTAGTGGTGGTGTGAGAACCCAAAGAAAGAGGGGATGAGAAAAGTTTGGGGTTTGTAGGCACAAACCCAATTTAAGCTCAAAAAGGATAAAGCAATGAAAAACCGTAATTGGGAAGACTTGGGCGCCAATTGGATGAGGGAGTTGATGTAGCGTGCTCTCCCAAGCTTCTTGAGTGGTGCTCTTGGATGTGGAAATGGATGGAGCACTTGGGGTTCCCTTGGAACAATCCGCCGGAGCTTCGCCAAAATGATCAACAATGTGTCCGGTGGCTTGGGTGAAGTTCCGGGGCTTCCTAGGCCTTTATTTATAGGCATGGAACCCATTGGGGGCCTTCGGAGCCGTTGGAGAGGCTAAAAGAGCCGTTGGGAGGCAAGTGGAGCAGCCTGGTCAAAGCCCCAACGGCTAGTTTGACTGGGCTACCGGCTGGCCGGTGCAGGTCCACCGGCTGGCCGGTGCCTTGGCAGAGAAGAAGAGTCTTGGTCCAGGCTCCACCAGTCGACCGGTGGAGGAGCCACCGACTGGCCGGTGGCAAGACAGTAGCAAATACTATTTGGGCTGGGTGCCACAGGTCGACCGGTGGCAGAGCCACCGGTCGACCGGTGGAACCTGACAGTGGGCAATCCCTCTGCCAGTTCCACCGGCTGGCCGGTGCAATCACACCGGTTGGCCGGTGGACTGAATTTCAGTCCATTTTGCCAACTTTCTTGGGCCAATCCTTTGGCAATCTTTTGCCTATCATCCACAACACTTAAAAACAAGGTTAGACAAACATGAAAGTGATTGTGATCATGAAAATTAAACCACGAGGGGATACGAGAGGTACAACACTTCTCATTTTGTTACTTGAAGGGGAATGATGAAAAGACATTTAGGGGGAATAATAGTGTAAAAATTCTGTAGATCAAACTATTGTTAATAAACAATATGATGATCATGATGGTAATGTTGTGGATAGGGGTTGGGTATCCCTGGTAGAAGATGAATCTAGGAATTTAACCCAAGGCTAGAGATTGAGTCAGGAACACCCCCTGTCATGAAAGAGGCTATTGCTGTTATTGCTATTGGAAAATTACAAAATGAGTTTGAAGTGTTTAAATATATCTCTTTAGCTTAGAAGTAGGACGAGAAAGATTATCACAACCCTAATCCTCTGTAAAAAGAAACAAATTCATGGTTTGATATCACAGAAGGAAATAAATAAACTTTTATAGGTTTTAATTTTAAGGATTTTCTTGTTATGGGTTCTAGGAAAGAGTATGTTGATAATGCTCAAGAGGAGGAACAATCAGATTAGGATTTGGATATATAGAAGGTGGATGGCCAGTAATTATGGAAGGAACAAGCACTAAATCCAAATGGTAAAGGGAAGATGAAAATTGTTGTTGCTTTATCTAATAAAGTTAAATAAATGAAGGTATCTCCCCATGTCATGGTAAATCAAGCTTCACCCTCAGCTCATACTATAGTGGATCCCCTTGAAAAATGTGAGATAGCTTCAAGCAAGCATAAAAAAGAAGATTATCTAGTTCTAAATGAATTAGAAAAATCTAAGTTTTTTGAGTATGACAGTGAAAAAACTCTAGATATTGGGATCTATGTTCCTAATAAGAAATAAGGTAAAAATGTTATTGAGGGACCTGATGCACCTGGAAATCAGGTTGGGTGTGCAGATGATGTACATGATGGCCAAAACAAGGTTGCCTCTTTTTTTTGGTGTTGGTTCTTCTAAACCAGATGACCTAAGATCAAGAAACTCCAAGGGATTGAATTCTACTGTACCAGGTTTTCTTGAAAAAATGGAAGCATCAACTAAAAGGTTTAATAAACCTTTCATTTTGATGTAGGTATGTATTTCCAAGGAAGGTTCTGAGTCTTTGTCATTAGGTGGGCCTACTGCCCAAGTGGCGTGTTCAAATCCTTTTCTCATGGCTGGTGATGATTCTTCCAATTCATTTACTTCAAAATAACTTAACTCGAAGATGAAATTGTTTTCAACTCTAGGTTCAGCTGCCTCTTCATTTCATATTTTTTCAAAAGATATTACTAATTCTTCTCAACCATGTATGTTTTTGAGTCAGGTCTCCATAAGTAATTATTTTGGTTTTCTTGATCCAATGAAAGATGCTACATGCTATGCTCAACTTTTAAACTCTAAAAAGTGTACTAATTATGGGTAGAATAAGGTCAGGTCTTCTAACATGGTGGTTGTGTCCTCCAACAAGGATGATGTTCCTATAGAGGATAACTTGGATGACTAGGAGAACCTTTAGAAACCTAGAAAAACTTGAAGGTGATACCACCGTCTTCATGGTCATGGAGGTCGGGGTTCTCTTCACAATAATTAGAACTTGCTCACATGCTAGATAATATGCTTTGTTTGAGATTTTTAGGTTGATTTCTGGTTTTGATCTTCTTGGTGGTGATCATAAGTGACGGGGATTGATGCATCTGAGGGCTTTGTTGTGACTTATGTGTGGTTTTTTATGTCTTATCTTAGGAATGTTTACTTTTCATGGTGACTTGTTTCACTTGTATTCTCTCACATCTCCCTTTGTATCACTTTTATTTTCTTTTTAATAAAGGGACTTTTACATCTCACCTTGTTTAAAATAAAAAATATAAATATATATAAATATATATAATGATATCAATATATTTATAAATATATACAATTATTTATAAATATATTTATTTACAATTATAAGTATAAATAAATAAATATATATTTAAATAATTATAAAAATTATAATAAATATATTTAAATAAGATATAGATTTATTACATTTATAAATAAATATATTTATATATTAATATATATATAATTATATAAATATATATAATTATATAAATATATATAATTATATAAATATATATAATTATATAAATATATATAATTATATAAATATATATAATTATATAAATATATATAATTATATAAATATATTTATAATTATATACAAATATTTATAAATATATTTACTTATAATTAGAATTATAAATAAATAAATATATATTTAAATAATTATAAAATTATAGTAAATATTTTTAAATAATAAATATATTTAAATAATAAATATATTTATTATATTTATAATTATATATATTTATATATTAATAAATATATATAAATGTATAAATATATATAAATATATGAATATATAAATATATAAATATATAAATATATGAATATATAAATATATGAATATATAAATATATGAATATATAAATATATGAATATATAAATATATGAATATATAAATATATGAATATATAAATATATGAATATATAAATATATGAATATATAAATATATGAATATATACATATATGAATATATACATATATGAATATATATATATGAATATATAAATATATGAATATATAAATATATGAATATATAAATATATGAATATATAAATATATGAATATATAAATATATGAATATATAAATATATGAATATATAAATATATGAATATATAAATATATGAATATATAAATATATGAATTTATAAATATATGAATTTATAAATATATGAATATATAAATATATGAATATATAAATATATGAATATATAAATATATGAATATATAAATATATGAATATATAAATATATGAATATATAAATATATGAATATATAAATATATGAATATATAAATATATAAATATATAAATATATAAATATATTTAATTATATAAATATATTTATAATTATATATAAATATACTTATAATTATAATTATAATTATAAATAAATAAATACATATTTAAATAATTATAAAATAATAATAAATATATTTAAATAATATATATTTATTATATTTATATATATTAGGTGCTTGGAGGTACAATTACATTAAACACACACACACCACACACACATGCCGGAAAGGTAGGCCATAGCCCCTCCAAGGGGATAACCCACCCCTCAAGTCTTATTTATTCAATACATGGCCTGTAGGCCTAGTGGACATGAAGCCCATTACATGGATCATAGGCCTAATGGGCATAAAAACCCATTACATGGCCCCAAAGGCCCAAATTTTTGACCCAAAGGCCCTATGGTGAATAGTGATGCTATAGTACTCAGACTTCTATAGTGTTGCCACCACTACAGTGCCAACTACAGTGCTCGTCGCTGCTACAGTACTACTGGTCAACAGTTCCACCACCACTACAGTACGCTACAATACTGCTATAGTACCTGGCCCAATGTGTTTTGAACCCCCATTTTTGATTTAGTATTATGGGGTGCTTACCACTAAGCCAAGCCCCAAATACAATTTATTATATTTATGAATATATATAAATATATATAATTATATAAATATATTTATAATTTGCATGAGGATGAATGGATTTTAGGAGAAACTTTCTCCATCTCCTCATGGCGTGTAAATTGGAACCACGATTGATCTTGCTAGATACTTTGATTTGAGGGACGTGTTTGTTTGTAATTTAAAGTAGGAGGAAGGAATTGCTTCAAATAAGGTCAGGATCCATGTTCTGAAATACACTCATCCAAGGAGGAATCCCAAACTACCACGCCTTAAAAAGTTGGGGAAATTTGATTCTTCTTCAACTTCAAGATCTCTTCCAGCAAAGTCACTAAAAATGGCACCCTTTATTTCATTGAGGTTGATTATGAGATCCTACAAGATCGAATAAGGGCATGCCAACAATCGATTATACCTTGGGTTACTCCATTTTTCTTGAAAGGCCTTAAAAGAATTAGGGACTTCATGATCATCTATCGTAAATTTGGGGCTTCGAAGATTGGAGCTTGAACTTAATTGGTAAGGGTTTTTTCTATATAGTTTTGCCTTCATCCAATTTAAAATTAAAGACATGGGGGTGCAGAATGGTGTCACTTAGGCCTGAAACTCTTAGGATCCAGAAATGGGACCTGAGCACATGAGCCTCAACCCGGTTGGTGAGGAATCTTTAAGTGCATCCAGGCAACCCAAGATCAAATCCAGGCAGAGGCATATTTCCGGGCCACTATAGCAGGGACTGCAGCATTACTGTAGCAGTACTGTAGTGGAAACTGTAGCAGACACTATTTGGAACTGTATCAGTCGGGACTATTCCCCCATTTGGGCCTTCGGGCCACCGATTTGGTCCCCGAGTCCTTGAAGGCCTTCGGGCCACCCAGGACTTCAGGTTAGTAAGGCCTTCGAGCCACCTTAAGGCCTTTGGGCCACCTTAAGTGCAGATGAAAACCAGATGACCTAAAAGGAATGAGCTCTAGAAGGAGGATGAGCAAGGATTCTTTCACCATAACAGAATCTAAACGGATTTCAATAATGAGAGGGTATGTCACCTTCCACTAGGACAAGCATGTACATGCACGAGAAATCCTAGCCGAACAACCATGCGAAGGTGGAGAGATGATTTCATGATGAATATGCTTGTGAGGAGCAGTTCCAAGTAGTTAGTCTGGGTTTTATGTAAGTTTTGAATCCCACGGGCAATTAATTCCTCTAAGGCCTATGTACCATGTAATACCTATGCCTATGATCCTTGTAATGGTTCCACCTCAGCCCATGAAAGGTGGATTATCAAAAATTAATAAAAAATGAAGCCCTTCGGGCCATTGTAGGAATGGGACCCATTCTTTAATCCCTTGAAAATCAAGAACTCAAGTGCGCAAGTTCGGTTCTAGATCAAGGGTTTAAGTTGGTTCTTATAGAACCCGAAGATTCTATGGGACATTGCCTCAGCGATGGGTGTCCCCATCAAGTTTGAAAAAGAGACTAAGAAATCAAGGTTTTTCCACTTCACCAAGGTTCTTATTGAGGTTTATTTTCTTTCTCCCCTCATTGAAAGAGTCATTTTGGTTGTTGGTGAGTATAGAATCAAGATTTCAATCTCTTTGGAGAAGCTTCCTATATTCTACTCTAGGTGAGAAAACATCATATATCTAGATAGAAACTATCACATGAACATGAAATGCATAAATTTCAAGAATATGGGTCACTTAATTAACCATTTTAAGTTCAAATAACCTCTCAATGGAGTAGGAAACCAGTTCAAGGTTGAGTATCCTAATTCTAGTGCTTCTATTAGTGATGGTCATGGAGTTGGGGATCAGGATGGATCTCACTCATTTGATGACATTGTGGCTGGTGCTGCTAAATCTATGGCTACTGATCAAGGGTAGTGTTTGTTTCGGTGCGGATGTGCGTCGGGTTACGCTGTTCCGCCAGGACGCGTTCGCGCGTGCACCCGTCGACCCGAGGGGATAGGCGCGCGGCTTGTGGCCCCGTAGTCCCGCTTTCCAAGGGCGGGCGGCATTCGTCCCTTATCCAGGGGCGTCTGCTCCTTGATCGAAACCGGGATGATGGGATGTCGGCTCCTCCTTCCGTGGACATCTCCTCGGAACTCGTCGCCTAATCCGGGTCTCCCTCATAGATTTAAGAATGTTCGTGAATCTCGTTCCCGACGCCATATCTTCATGGACACCGGTTAATTACGCTGCATCCGCCCGGACGCTCCAAGGAGTCCGGTCGGGGCAGCAACCTGCGGTGAGGAGACCGGGTGGCTCTGGGTGTCGGGGGCGTGTCTTGACACTGCGACTCTGCATGTCTGTCTTCCGTCCCTAATAGGACTTCTCGAAGGCGTGATGGCCTGAGGCATCCCGCACTGGGTACGGGGAACTGCGTTACCTGAGGTTTTCCTCAGCTTCCCATGTTTAACACGGGGTATGCCGCGAGTTTAACGTCCAGCGGGGACGACATCAGACTGATC
The DNA here is from genome assembly GCA_963277665.1 of Viscum album. Classification (NCBI taxonomy): domain Eukaryota; kingdom Viridiplantae; phylum Streptophyta; class Magnoliopsida; order Santalales; family Viscaceae; genus Viscum; species Viscum album. Next base: position 1,860,865,465 of record OY728158.1, read on the forward strand.
AACACGAGAAGTGGATCAGATGACAGAACCCCTTACGGGGAACCTCCGACGCTGGGGCCAACACATGGGCGGCTTCCCGAGTGAAGTGGAGTGGAATGAAATGGCATGACCCCACCGGGATGTGGCGGCCCGGGTAAGGATCAGGATGGATGATGGAGTGAAGAGCTTGGACCCCATAGGGGCTTCCTACGTACCGCGCGTTAGCGCGGATCAAAGTCAGCGTAGTTCAGATATACAGTTTAACGTCATGTTGGACGTCGTCAAGCCGACTCACAGAGAGATCGAGGCCGCCGGGCGGAGGATTGAACCGAACCACCTCGCACAGAGGGGGATGGAACGGCCGGGTGGATCACAGTTTCACGTCATGCTGGACGTTGGCAAGCCGACTCACAGAGAGATCGAGGCCGCCGGATGGATGATTGAACCGAACCACCTCGCACAGAGGGGGATGGAGCGGCCGGGTGGATCACAGTTTCACGTCATGCTGGACGTTGGCAAGCCGACTCACAGAGAGATCGAGGCCGCCAGATGGATGATTGAACCGAACCACCTCGCACAGAGGGGGATGGAGCGGCCGGGTGGATCACAGTTTCACGTCATGCTGGACGTTGGCAAGCCGACTCACAGAGAGATCGAGGCCGCCGGATGGATGATTGAACCGAACCACCTCGCACAGAGGGGGATGGAGCGGCCGGGTGGATCACAGTTTCACGTCATGCTGGACGTTGGCAAGCCGACTCACAGAGAGATCGAGGCCGCCAGATGGATGATTGAACCGAACCACCTCGCACAGAGGGGGATGAAGCGGCCGGGTGGATCACAGTTTCACGTCATGCTGGACGTTGGCAAGCCGACTCACAGAGAGATCGAGGCGGTGAGGAAGCACAATGGAGATACACACGTGCAGTCCCCCACGGAGCGGATTCATAGGTGAATCGACGCAAGTGTGAACCCAGGAGGGGTCCACTGATGGACGAACCGACGTAAATACGATCGGGACGACCAGGTGGCGGGCTTGAACCTCGGAGAGGCTTCCTACATACCCCGTTTAGAAGACAGGGATCAAAGTCCACGTAGTTCGTTGGGTTTGTAACACTCTACCCCCGTGGGGAAAGGCCACTCCAATCCCGACATCCCTGCAGAGACGAGCGGGTGGGGGCCACATCCAAACCGGGAGGACCCTGCGTGCGGAGCACGGGATCAAGATGCGGACGGTTTAACGTCTTGCCGGACGAAGTACAGTTTAACGTCGTGTGTTGAAGACGAAGGTGCTGGGCAGTTTAACGTCTTGCCGCGCGGACGAATGCAGTTTAACGTCGTGCGGGACGTATGCAGTTTAACGTCATGCAGGACGTATGCAGTTTAACGTCGTGCAGGACGTGGTGCAGTTTAGCGTCATGCAGGACGAATGAAGCCGCCGGTAGGTCCGTGTCACTTCGCGCGAGCCTGGAAGGCTGCACGGGAAGACAACGCACGGTGCGGGCACCTGCGATGAAGATCATCGGGCGCCATGCAAGCGGGTACCCAAAGGGGGTCAAAGGAGGCGACCCTGGCGGTTTGCGCGCAAAAGAGGAGCTTTGCGCGCAAAACCGCGGGTCGGCGCGCAAAAACGGCGGGCTGGCGCGCAATTGGGCCAGCGCCTTGCGCGCGGATGGTTGAGATTGCGCGCACCGGGCTTCGGATAGCGCACGGGGGCAACAGCTTATTCTTAAATCGAATGGCCACTTTGAGAAGGGGGGGGTGCGCGCAATCGGACCGGATTGCGCGCACCCCGGGGGAAATTGCGCGCAAGAGGCTTCTTTTGCGCGCGAAGGCCTGAGGGTGAAGAATGAATCAAAGGAAAGGAGCCCAAGGGGTTGCGCGCGAAGGCGAACCCCGGGGCCTTATTGCGCGAAAGAAAAGAGGTTACCTGAGGATCGGCATTGCGCGCGGAAGGGGTTGGATTACGCGCACGAGAGACCGTTCGAATTCTGGCCACCTTCAAAACGTCGGGGGTCGCCTTATATTTATAGGCAACTTCGGGCGCGGAATCCCGGCAGCGGGCGCGAAATTCCCTTCGCGGGCGCGGAATCAGGACCCGGCGCGCAAGGGAGCCGCGCAGGCCACGGGCGCGCAAAATAGGGCGCCGGCCCAGCGCATTGCGCGCATCCTGGGAGGATTGCGCGCCGCGGCTCAACTTTGCGCGCGGGCCTCTAAAATTCCGCGCAAGTCCTCCGGGCCCTCCGGAACAGGCTTCTGACTCCAAATATCACTTCGCTTTCCGCATCCGGAGCTTTGTTTGGGAACAACGGACTTTTCCGGCGTCTACAAAAGCCCCCCCTCGGAATCTGATCGGCGAGAGGTCGCAACGATCGGGTTCCGAGGGAGACGCCGGAATGCCGAAGTCCTGGGCGGCGCGGGACTTAGGCGCGCAAAACGGGGCGTCGGGCGCGCAATTCGCCGCTGCGGTCGCGCAAAACGCTTTCCACGCAACGCGGACCCCGGCCTCGTCTATAAATAGGGGTCCAGGGTCCCGCATTCCGTACACAGGCCTTCCGCGCGATAAGCTCCAACGCTCTCGTGCGCGAAATTGCCTTTTCCGGCGCGAAATTCGCCCGATCGGTGCGCAAAACCGCCCGGATTTCGCCCTGCCTTTGCGCGAACACCCGGAACTTTACGCGCCATTCTTCCCGATTGCGCGCCGTCCACTAGGATTGCGCGCCAACCTTCAAACTTCTCTACCAGCCTCGTCCGATTCCGCACGCTTCATCCCTTAACCCGCACGACTCCCGGAGCTTCTGAGATGGCCGCGAATCAAGGAAATGAGGGGGGTGCCGCCACTCGCAGAGCTGAGATGGCGACGAACGAGGAGGTTTACGGAGCCAAGGAGATTGTTTCCAACAATCAATCCTTGTTCGACTTGCTGACGCCGGCCCAGAAGACATATCCACTGTCGGACAACCTGCCGCTCTGGAACTTCGGTATCCTGGATGAGGTTCCAGTGCCAGGGTTCGAGATTGATGCGCCGCGGACCTGGGTGACCCGGGAGGACGAGCTTCTCCGCTATAACATCACTAACAATGGGCATCCTGCCAGGGAGACCAGACACTTGGATGTCTATGTCCTGAACCCGAGGACGCGAACCATCGTCGGAAGTGAGCCTACTGCGGAGAACTCTCCAGCCCTCTACTCGAGCATATATCGCCAGAGTGTCACGGACGACACCAAGGGCTGGCTGAAGGGCTGGGACTTGCGGTCTGGGGGCAATTTCACCAGTGAGTGGGCCTGGGCGTTCTGGGTACGCCACACTTGCGATCACTTCGCGGAGGAGCTGCGGTACATCGGCCTGTTTGAGGCGGTGTGGACGTCGCAGTTCCACTTCTACCAGCAGTCCGAGCTCGGGCCGGAGCTGTTCACCCGCTGGTCCCCGGATACCAACACCTTCCACCTTCACCATGGGGAGGTTGGTATCGGTCTCTAGGACATCCACTGCATCGGAGGTATCCCGCTGGAGGGTTACCAGTACGATGAGTTCCTGCCACCGAAGAACACCTGGGAAGACAGGTCACGGACTCCCATTCTGACCTGGCATCTGCTTGACCTGGCTACGCAGCGGCTCGGGATCAAGGACTTCTAGAAGGACATATCCTACAAAGAGTGGTTCGGCCAGTTCTTGGAGCATGACCCGGCGGTCAAGATGCCAGGCAGGGGGAAGCGGTGCCCGACCGCGGCTCAGAGGAGCCGGAACGGGTCGTACTGGCGGGTCCTGGAGACGGGCGACTACCGCTCATGGGGGTACCGCGTCATCGAGGCCCGGGACCCAAATGTCCGGTACGCGGCGTTCCTGGCCGCCTTTCTGAGTGGGTGGCTCTGGCCAGTGCGGGACGCGAGAATGGGCGTTCGCCCGGCGACACTGGCGATGGCGGGCGCTATGGCCGCCAACAAGAGATACAACCTCGGGGTCCCAGTGTTGGCGAAGCTGTATGCCATCCTGGGACGCATCTCACGAGGGGGGTCGCCACGAAGGATCTGTGGGCCCTTCCAATTCTTCCACGGCTGGGTGGCTGCTCACCTTGGTGGGTACACGTTTCCGAACGCCATCATTCCTCCGGGCAACGGCCTGCGACCCTCCCTGCTGAACATTGCGGGGGTCGCTCCGATGACCCTAAGTGAGGAGGGCGTGAGGATTCGGATAGGCAATCATGCCAATTTCAACTTCAGCCCGTTCCCCACTCCCATTGGCCAAATGATCGACAACGGGCAGGGTCCGCTGGAGCAGCACGAGTACTTCCTGAACATGCGGGGCGGGGTGCTCGTGGCTCGGATCGACGGGAAGGTGATCTGCGAGCCTTACGTGCCAACCCGGTTCGCTAGGCAGTTCGGGTGCCTTCAACGGATGCCGAAGAGGGTATTCACGGCTGTCCGGGAGGAGACGAACCCTGGCGTCCTTCGTCAGATGTGGCTGATGTTTGCCGCTTTCGGCTCTGGCGACGTCATCACTCTCCCTCCTACCGGGGTTGACGCAGGCTTGGCAACCGAGTACGCCGAACAATGGGCCATCGCGTATCCCGAGGGGCTTCTACAGAAGCCAGTTCGGCGGCTCGAGGTCACCCGTGCGGAGACCGGGCGTCAGGGAAGGAGGCGAGGCGCCGCCACATGGGGGAGAACGGAGGCGCGCCAAGCAGCGGAGCCGGCGCGAGTAGGGACTTCGGCGGCGGGTACATCGCAGGCTGCCGCTACGACCTCGGCGCCCAGAGAGGGGGCGCGTGCGGTGGTCGAAGAGCGGCCCGGGAAGCAGGTAAGGCGTCTGCTCGAACCCTCCCACGATGCAGTCTTCCCGGCGCTGTGGTCGGCCTGGATGACCCTGCGGCAGTCACTGGGGACCGATGTCATCTGGCGAAAGATACTCAGAGAAGGAATCTATCTGCCAGAGGTCGGGCGCCTCCAGATCGCCGACAGGGTGGACTTCAACCGGCAGTATGCGTATCTGACGGCCATGGACGAGTACGCGCGCCAACGTGGTCAGCGTGCGGAGCCATCCCTTCTGGTGAAGGTGATGCTCGGTCTCGAACCCGCTCCAGAACAGATGCCGCCGGGAGAAGATGACAGTAACGACTCCGAGGAGGAGGAGGAGACGGGGGAGGATGAAGGCTCCGAGGGAAGGTCCCATCGGGGGAGCCCGCGGGAGAGCGGCGAGGTGACCGGCTCTGACAATGTTGATGTCACTGAGCTCCTAGAGGTCCGCTTCTATCCCTACTCAACCTGCTTCATCCATTCTCTTATGCAGCTTCTAACCCATTTCTCCACCTTTCTCAGGAGCACACGGATGCTGGTCAGGCGTCCTCAGCGGGAGTAAGAGAGGCGCCAGCAGGAAAAGGCGGGGGCCAGACACCCATCATTGAACTGACAAGCGCTGAGGGGTCCCCTGCTGCAGTTGCTCCTGCGGCGACCGGGATAGCGGAAGATGACGCTCTGAACTCCCGTAAGTCTCCTTTACTGCTGGTTCTTGCCGCTGACGATCCGTGACTAACCACGGCATGCCCTGCGCAGTGATCTCAGGACTGGAGGCCCGTCGGGCTACCGAACCCGGGCCATCCACGAGTGGACCAGCGGCAGACATGCCGCCTGCTCCGAAACAGACTTTTCACACCGAGTCGGCCTCACCAACTGCTGATCAGGGGGCTACGGACGTCGGTGGTGCTGCCGTCGGAGAGAGGTCGGGGGCTGACGAGGGTGTCAACGCCGCTGGGGCGGGAGAAGAAGGTCGCCCAGATGTCGGGGAACCTACCCCCCGTGAGGACATCCCAGGGGCGGACCCTGCAGCAGACCTGCTGGCTGCCTTCCCTGCCTACCGGCCTGCCGACCCCGAGGAGATGGACGACTCGGACGCGGAGGCGGTCGAGGAGAGCCGGATAGCGCGCCGAAGGGGGTGGAAGTGCATCCAGCGCTTCCTCAAGCGAGACCCATCGGAGTGGCTGGGGCGCATGGGGTCACTCCAAACCTGGCTGCGCTTCCTGTGTGCCGGGGGAGCTGATGCTCAATGCCTCCATCTGACGGTCCGTGATTTCATGGCCGAAAAGATGCGCGAGAGCCGCCAGCGTGCCGACGTCACACAATGTCGGGACATGTCGGAGAACACGCGGGCGCTCATCGCGGCGGAGCAGGAAGTCCGGCGTCTCGAAGGGCAGGCAGCAGAGAAGGAGGCCTTCGTCGCAACGTGCACCGAGCTTGTGGAGCAACTAGCAGCCCAGCTGGTTGACGCCCAGGTACAGTTGACGGAGGCGGGCCAACAAATGGTCACAATTCAAGTCGAGCGGGAGCGTGCACAGGCCAGAATCGACGAACTGCGTGCTGCGACCGCTGACGAGGAGAGGGCACGCAGAGAGTGAGAAGCAGCTCTGGAGGCCGCCAGCTAAAGGGTAGCGGCGTTAGAAAGACTTATCCAGCACGCTAATCCCTAGGGGATTTGTTTTTTCCATTCCCAAAACATTTGCTTCCGCTACTTTGATCCATTTGTATGAATCAATATATTTATCTGCATCTTTTGGATTAACACGCTCGACCACAATTCTTTGTCTTGAGGGAGCGTTAACCAAGCATCAGGCATCCATAATTGGGCCTGGATTTCTGGAGAAAAGAGGGAGGTCATTCCTAAGAAAGGAGACCTCAAGCCCAATCAATGTATCATCCCCCCAACTTGTTCCAACACACGAGCGAGACAATGCTAGGGGCGTTGAGATTTTATCCGAACATAGGGAAATGAGAAAGGGTGAATCGCGTGTCCCGAATCCAGACATCCACAACGGTCGGCCTTCCAGGAAATACCCAAGACGGTAGGCGGACAGTGGATCGACCATAACAAATGCAATAGACGGACCGAAGGTCATCATTCATATTGCAGGAGGCGGACCACATGTCATCATGAATACCGCTTTGGGGTTCCTTCAGACACAAGGGTGGAAATCCAGATCAACAGGGCACGCGAAGCATGGGGTGAAGTGACGATTTGTTCGGACAGAATCCAACGCTCTCAAAATTGCGCCACCGTGGGGAAAGCGTATTAGGCGGATGCACTAATCTGGCCGTGAATCACCCCAATTCTCAGACAGAACCTCTTTGACGAGGAAACTGTCGCTTCCCATCATTGCGATGGGGCATCCCGAGCTGAATCGGGGAGAATATCACAACTGCACCACTCTACCCGAAGTCAGGCCAGACGGCCGACGACGAGGAGGGGCGGGACTTAGCGATCCCTGAGGCTGGACCCGAGTCGGAATGCCCGGGCGTTCCTACGTACTCCATCAAGCTGGAGATCAAGCCACACGTAGTTCTGAGAGTGCAGTTTAACGTCATGCAGGACGTAGAATCCCGTTTGGGGAGATCTTAGTTTAAGGTCGTAGAGCTTGGACCGTAGGGGTAGATCTTAGTTTAAGGTCTTAGAGCTCGGACCATGGGGCTAGATCTTAGTTTAAGGTCTTAGAGCTCGGACCATAAGGAGAGATCTTAGTTTAAGGTCTTAGAGCTCGGACCATAGAGGTAGATCTTAGTTTAAGGTCTTAGAGCTCGGACCATAAGAACCTCAAAGTACGCCGCATCGTGGTCCTATCCCCTGGATATGCGAAGATGCACTGAGGGATACTGTCAAGAGTGTCGAGATTTTTCCTGGTCAGAATGGGGGGTGGAAAATGTGATGTGAATCATGCGGCCATTCACTCAAGGACTGGGGGCACCGGCGTGACGATATGGGAGTACTGCCGACCGTGGCGGAAAAGCAGCATCAATATCGCACTAACCGTTGATGGAATGAGGCAGCAAACGAGCATCGACCGCTCAATCGCAGGATTCATATCGATTTGCTGCCCGAGGCCATTGGGGGCACCAGCCCGAGTCGGTGGGAGAGCACTGAGGCATTGTGTCCAAACCGTTCACGGGGGCTCCACCCAGGGCGTAAGCGATGGGTCTGAATGAAAGGGAGCACGAAGCCTGAAAATGGAAGGAACCTGACCAAGCTGAATTTGACCCTCCTGGCAATAAACCAGAGTACTCTTGACACCAGTGGACCACTGCAAGGGGTCGAGGGACACGCCTTGAGGGTGGCCTGAAGGCGGCGGATTCCCCAGAGAAGGGGGAATCTCTAAGAGGTGGGGGGCTGGACCCGGAGTTTCAAACATCCGGGCGTTCCTACGTATCCCATAAGGATGGGAATCAAGCCAAACGTAGTTCTTGAAGCGCGGCGCAACACAATCGGGCACCAGCGCGGGAAAGGGGTGCGGGTCTGACCCTCGCACACAGAAGAAGCGGTATTTGATATTTCTTGTTTGTACTTAAAGGTGGATGGTTTTTCTTTGTGCAGCGACATGCCTGTGATTAAGGAATCACTGGCGTCGCCACAATAATCAAGCCATGAAAGGCATTGATGAATGGCGTGGTTATTAACCAGCGCCCAGCGTGAGTGTCCCCTGAGGAGAACATCACGATGCAGTGCCATTTCTCGTCGGGCGGCCAAGACGATCACAGTTTACGGTCGTGTGGTAGGACCATACAACACAGTTTAAGGTCGTGTGGTTCGGACCATTGAGGAATCCGCGTATTGCGATATGGCGGACTCAGCGGAGGTGGGAACATACCCAGCCCTGCGGTCACGCACGATTCCAGGAGAAGGATCCTGGGATAGGGGCCTGCGTATGTCCATCACCCGAGGGGCAGAGATGCTAGCCTCCAGATATACCGGCCCCAGAACTCGATTGTTCGGGCGACTCCTTCCTCCTTATGGGGACGAGGGTCCAGCTACGCATGGCCCTTAGGGAGGACATCAGCGTATACCCTTGGCGCTCAGATCGTGGGAGCCTCGACAGACACCATTACCCTGGTTGGCCTGCCTAACGTGTAAAGGTGTACTGAAGGTCAGTATGAAGAGAGTGTCGAGATTCCACTACAACGCACAAAGGCGGAGTGTGATGAGGACCGCGCAACCAACGCTCGGAGCCTAAAAGAGCCGACATGGCGATCAAGGATGTCGCTGACCATATTCGCAACACAACATCCAATCGCGTCAGCCTAGAACAGGGCAAGCAAACGAGCATCAACCGCTCAATCGCAGGATTCATATCGATTTGCGGCCCAGGACCCGCCGGTAAATCGACCCGGAGCAGTAGGAGAGCACTGAGGCATCGTACCCAAACCACTAACGAGGATCCCTTTGAGTGAAGGCTCAAACAAGAGGAAGCACGCGGACCGACAAGCAGCACAGGACTTGTCGGGATTGAATCCGACACCACGGGTCATAGACCAAAGTACCCAAAACATGTTAACAGATCACCGAAAAGGGTTGGAGGACTCACCCTGAGAGCAACCAAAAGACAGCAGATCCCTGTAATCAACCAAGAGACGGGGCTGGACCTGAGACAAAAGCGTCCAGGCGGTCCTACGTATCTCATAAGGATGGGAATCAAGCCGTACGTAGTTCTTGAAGTGCAGTTTAACGTCATGCAGGACGAAGAGGGGTGTGAGGTAGTCCCACACACGGGGGAGGCGTATGGCGCGGTCAGTAGACCGACGTGAATGAGGACATAATCCCCCGCTCACGCTACACGCCTCGCACAAAAAGGAGGGGAACTGGGGCCAGAGGCCCAACGCGGGATAGAGATTCCCGAGAAATGGGGCTGGGCCTGAAACATGAATGTCCAGGCGGTCCTACGTATCCCATAAGGATGGGAATCAAGCCGAACGTAGTTCTTGAAGTGCAGTTTAACGTCATGTAGGACGAAAAGAGAAAGAAAAAGGGGGAGCAGAAGGCATCCCCGAACGTGGGGGCGTACAGCGTGGCGAGCAAACCGACGTGAATGAGGGCGTAGCCCCGCGTCCACACCATACGCCACATATCCAGAGGCAACTGGGACAAGGGCCCGAGGTGGGATGGAAATTCCCGAAGGATGGGGCTGGGCCTGAAAACATGAATGTTCAGGCGGTCCTACGTATCCCATAAGGATGGGAATCAAGCCGCACGTAGTTCTTGAGAGGCAGTTTAACGTCATGCAGGACGAACGCTGAACAGTTTAACGTCTTGTAGCTCGGACGTAGTACAGTTTAACGTCATGTTGGACGAAACACTTGGCAGTTTAACGTCTTGCAGCGCGGACGATATGCTAGGCAGTTTAACGTCGTGCAGCTTGGACGTATGCAGTTTAACGTCGTGCAGGACGTGGTGCAGTTTAGCGTCATGCATGACGAATGTACACTCAGGCAAAGTACTGCTTGAGGAACCTAGCGTTGGTGGGAGGAGTGACACGCTCACCATCCATAGTCGCTAGGGAGTACGCGCCATTGGGATAGACTTTGTGGATGACAAGAGGTCCCTCCCACTTGGGCTCCAACTTGGGTGGCTTCCTGCCGGGGATCATTGGCGCTCTTAGGGCTAGCACTAGGTCACCCTGCAGGAAGGAGCGGAGGCGAACCTTCTTATTGAAAGCTCGAGCCATTCTGCTTTGATGCCTCTCCAAGTTGTGCAAGGCGCGAAGTCTATTCTCATCCAGTGCTTCCAACTCGACTAGACGGGCTTCAGCAGCTCTGTCCGGCACTTGCTGGTCGTAGACCGCAGTGCGCAAGGATGGTAACTGGATCTCGATGGGCAGGACGGCCTCAGCTCCATACACCAGGGAATAAGGGGTCATCTGGGTGGAATTGCGAGTCGTCGTCCGATAAGCCCAGAGGGCGTTGGGGAGCTTGTCCGGCCAACTCTTCTTGTTCTGACCAACCATCTTTTGCAGAATGTTAGAGAGGGTCTTGTTAAACGCCTCGATCTGTCCATTCACCTGCGCATGATAGCGAGAAGTATGGTTCGAGCGAATGTTATACTTGGCGTACAACTTCTTCAACTCGGCTGCTCGGAAATTGGCTCCGTTATCCGTGAGGATAGCGTGAGGCACCCCAAATCGATGAATGATGTTGGAGGTCACGAAGTCAGCGATCGAACAGGATTTGACCTCTCTGAGCGGAATCGCCTCTGCCCATTTGGAGAAGAAGTCCGTGGCAGTCAGAATGAACCGGCACTGGCGAGCCGTCGCCGGCGGGTAGGGTCCCACAACGTCCATCCCCCAGACTGCAAAGGGCCAAGAATACCTGGTGGTATGGAGAGGCTCCGGTGGCCGATGCACAAAGTTCGCATGAACCTGGCACGCATGGCACCTCCTGGAATACTCGATGCAGTCGTGGATCATGGAGGGCCAGAAGTATCCCAACCTCCGAATCTGGTGGGACAACTTCGGTCCAGTCTGGTGGGCACCGCATGAACCAGCATGAACCTCTTGCATGACTCGTGGGATCTCAACTCCCTGAAGGCAACGGAGGAGAACACCATCAAATCCGCGTCTATAGAGGATCTGCTCCAGGCCGGGACTACTCTGGAGGACAAACTGCGATGCGCGGCGTCGAACTCGCTCGCGCTCGGCTCGATCCGATGGGAGAATGCCATGTTGGAGGTACTCAACCAAAGGCGTCCTCCAATCAGGGGCTGATTCGACTGCCATATCTGGGGTACTCGGGGCTCCGGGCACAGGGGCAACCGCGGTGAGATTACTTACCGACGAGCCGCGATCTCCCTCCGGGATAACAGGAGCGATGAGCCTGCGGTGCGTCACGCGGACGATCAGGTTATCCTGTTCAGGCTCTACAAGTGACGCAGCCAGGCTGGCCAAAGAATCTGCTCGACCGTTCTGCGACCGGGGAATATGGACAACTTCTGGCCGAGAAGGGAACCGGGCCATCAGAAGGAGGGTGCACTCCAGCAACGGCACAAGTTCCGGCTTCCTGACAACATAGTCGCCATTGATCTGCTTAACAACCAGCTCGGAGTCCCCTTTCACACTCAGATGGGGCACGTCGATCTCGAGAGCTAACTCGAGGCCAGTGATGAGGGCATGGTATTCCGCCTCATTGTTGGTACAGCCCTCTGACAACAGGAAAGAGTATGGCAGCACGGCTTGCTCCGGGGTGATGAAGACGATACCCAAGCCCACTCTGTTGAGCTTAGGATTATCGAGCCTTCTACCGGTGGGGCTCCGGGAGGCACCGTCAAAGTGCATCTGCCAGCATGGACCGGCTCGATCGACCGAGAGGATGGCCTCATCAGGAAAGTCTAGATCCAGCGGCTGATCCGCGGAGGTTGGGTGAGCAGCCAGAAAATCTGCCAATGCTTGCCCTTTGATGGCCTTCTGAGACACATACCTGATGTCGAACTGCTGGAGAATCACAGCCCACCGCGCTAGACGGCCAGTCAACATAGGCCGGCTCAGGATATATTTCAACGGGTCTACCCGAGAAACCAACTGTACCTCATGGTGCTGCAAGTAGTGCCGCAATTTCTGTACGGCAAATACGAGCGCCAGGCAGCTCTTCTCGACGGGGGAATATCTGACTTCCGCATCGAGGAGCATGCGACTGAGGTAATAGAGGCTATTCTCTGTTCCCTCGTTGTTCTTCTGGGCGAGAAGGGCGCCAAGGGACCGTTCCAGGGCGGTTACATAGAGGACCAGCGGCTTCCCGGATACAGGCGGCATCAGAACCGGAGGTTGCAGCAGGTACTGCTTGATTTCCTTGAAAGCGGTCTGACACTCTTTATCCCATACATAGGTGGCACATTTCTTCATGAGCCGAGAAAAGGGCTTACACTTGCCGGCCAGATTCGCGATGAATCGGCGTATATAGGCTAAGTGGCCTTGGAAACCTTGTAGTTCCCGGATGTTACCTGGGGGAGGCATCTGGCTAATCGCCCTGATCTTCTCTGGGTCGATCTCAATACCCCGGTATCTTACCACAAATCCAAGGAACTTTCCGGAGGTGACCCCGAAGGCACACTTCAACGGGTTCATCTTCAGGCAACGAGACCGGAGGAAGCCGAACACTTTCTCAAGATCTTTGAGATGGTCCTGACGCTGGCGCGATTTGAATACCAAGTCGTCGACGTAGCATTCCACTAGTGTGCCGAGGATTGGTTTGAATATGAGGTGCATCGCCCGTTGATAGGTGGCACCTGCATTCTTCAGGCCGAAAGGCATGACCCGGTAACAGAAGGTACCTTGGGGGGCCCTAAAGGCAGTGAACTCCTCATCCTCGGGGGCCATCCGGATTTGGTTGTATCCGGAGTATCCATCCATGAAGGAGAGGGCTTGGAACCCTGCCGTGGCGTCAATCAACAGCTCTGTCACTGGAAGGGGAAAATCATCCTTCGGACAGTGGCGGTTGAGATCGCGGAAGTCGATGCAGACTCTGATCTGCCCGTTCTTCTTCCTGACCGGCACAATGTTGGCCAGCCATTTGGGGTACTGGACTTCCCTCACGAAGTTGGCTTTGATAAGCTTGTCAACTTCGGCCGCAACCATGGCACCGTGAAATGGGTGCATCTTCCTGGGAGGCTGCTTGAACCCGCGATGGTTCGCCGGGAGACCAAGTCGGTGGACGGCTACCTGAGGATCCAGCCCCGGCATCTCGTCATAGCCCCAAGCGAACACATCACGGTGCTGCCTGAGAAAATCCACGTACTGCTGCCGCTCCTCAGAGGGCATGGCGGCACTGACCAATGTGGGTCTCGGATCTGCTTCGGTTCCAAGGTTCACTTGTACTAACTCATCGACCGTGGCGGGGACGCCCTCCTCAAAGGCTGGGGGTGCATCTTCCACATCCTCTCCACCCGGGGAGGGATTGTCCACGGGAGAGACTGCGTTGGCAACTGCATTGGGGCTACCAGATCCTGCTGGGCCGCTGGTGCTGGCACGGGCGGTCGCGGTCATCTCATCAGGAGACTCACAAGCCGTTGAGACCATGGCTACGTCCAACCGTTGAATCGGGAGGACGTAAGCGTCATCCAAACTTGCCCAGGGATCACTTGCAACAGCGACAGGCTCGACCTCACCTGCCAGGATTTGCTTATCCTTGCTCTTGTAATAGTCCGCGTCCAGATAACGGGCTTCACATGAGGCAAAAGGAGAGGCATCTCCTTGAAGCACGCCTACTCGACCGTTAAGGGAGTATTTGAGGTATTGGTGGTATGATGAGGGAACCGCCGCATGAAGGTGAAGCCATGGCCTGCCCATCAATGCGTTATACGCAGTGTCCTGAGAGACCACCATGAATTCGGTGTTGGCAACCAAGTCACCGAACTGGGTCTTCAAACGTATCTTGCCGACCGGAGTTTGCTTGGTGCGGTCGTACCCCTGGATCCTGAGGTCGGAGGGGATCAAGTCACCCTCAGACAACCCCAATCTCCGGAGCGTCCGAGTTGGAATCAGGTTAATCCCGGACCCCGTGTCGACAAGACAGTGCCGGACTTCAAGGCCATTGAACCGGCCGGTAACATACAGCGGACGAATGTGCCCCTGTATAGGAGGGTCTTCATCCTTACCAGAGAACGAGATAACTGCCTGGCATTCGGCGTCCTCAATCGTTTCGGCGTGAAAGGCCTCTGCAGCCGCAACCTCTGTCTCAAACTGGAGGGGGCTCTTCAGGGCTTCAGCGAGTGCCTCGCGCATCTCAGATGACATGCGCAGAGCCTCAAGGATGGAGAGTCTCGCTGGGATGTCGGCCAAGTGCTTCAGGACATCATACTTTTTGGCCAAGCGCGAGCCCCTGGTTGCAGGAAGTTGCTCTGCGGTTGGAGGCATGACGGGCCTTGCCGGTTGGGCCGACGGTCGACTGGTGCTTGGCGCATCCCGCTGTTCATTGGTTGAAGCCCGGGAAATGGTCACCGTACTGGGGTCAGGAGGCCGGGATGGACTCGTGGCAGGGCGGAGCTGATTGCGACGCGGCTGAGGCGGTTCTGCCTGGTCCCATACCACAAACAGTGGCGGAGGCGAATCCGTCATCCCCGGATGGGGGGCCTGCGCACGCTGAGCTCGATCTTGAGCCTGCTGCCTAGTCTCAGTGGCGTGCACGGCCTGGCTGGAGGTACCAACTGCTGTGCCCCGGCGACTCCTGTTGTTGCGGCTCCTCCAACGGTGGCGACGACCGGGGACGCTAGGGAGGTCCACCTGGTGTTCTTCAACGTCGGGAACCGAGAAGGGATTTACCAGCTCGACGGTATTGACCGAAGCGTACCCAATACTGTCATCGGACGAATCATTCACCACGGGGTGGATCCGAGGAGGGATCCCCATCTCCAGGGGCATGAAATCGCCGAGAGTGCGGGATAGTGGCGGAACTGGCGGGGCGCGCTCTTCCTTCTTGCGCCGCCGCCGTTTGCTCTTCCCGGAAGAGGCAGGCTGGGACGACGATGCCGAAGCAGCACCCGCAGCTTCTGGGGGCTCAGGATGATTCAAGCGCACACGAATGATTCCATGAGCGCGAATGATCGTCTTGCGGGCCATCCAGTTTTTATACTTCTGGGACCCGCGGTCGGAGACCAGCTGCCATTCGTCCTCATCGCCGCTATCGTCATCTGATCCCACGAACACGCCCGCCACTTGTGCTGGAGATGGGCCCAACCTGATTACATTGTTGTTAATCTGGTCTTGGAGCCAATCCTTAAACACATAGCACCGCTGGATGGTGTGCCCCATGGCCCGATGGTAGGGGCAGTAGCGGGGGTTATCCGTGAGATGTGCCTCCTCTGGATTCCAACACTCAGGCAGTCGCACAATCCTCTGCTCCAGGGCGCTCCGGAAATAACCGGGGACCTGATCCTCGTGAAATGAGTAGGTCAGGTATCGCGGGCCCCTGGGAGCGTGGTCTTGACGAGGGGCTGGAGGGGCCTGCCGAGGAGGTGGACCCTGATTATCTCGCCTGGGTTGTGGCGGTACATTACGCGGAGGGGCCGGTCGGTTCTGAGGCTGCCGCTGCTGGGCCGGGAACTGAGCCCGTGGAGGCGGATTCCTGTGAGGCTGTGGAGCTGGTCTCGCCGGAAGCAGCTCCAACGGCCTGGGGGCCTCTATCTGGGCCACAGAGGCGGGCTCAGCCCTGCTGGCTCTCCTTGCAGGAATCATAGGAGGTAGCGGGTGTGCCTGGCTGGCCTGTTGCAGGGCTTCCTCAAGACGTTGAGCTTTGTCTAAGAAGTCCCTGAACCCTCCGGGGTAATTCTGAGTGATCAGGGAAGGGACCAGCTCGGTCTTGACGTTCCCAACGCACATTGTCAGCAACTGCTCCTGAGTCAATGGCATGTCAAGGGAATACGTGAGACCCTTCCATCGGGCGACGAAGTCCGCGACTCGCTCATCAGGCCTCTGCTTGCACTTGAAGAGGTCTGCGATACTCGTCTTCCGGGTCGTGGAACTGAACTGGTAGAGGAATTGTCTACGAAGGTCCTCCCAGCTAGTTATCGACCCGACGGGGAGCTGGCTGTACCAGACAAATGCTGGCCCTTCCAGTGTCTGGACAAAGCAGCGAAGCTTAGCGGCCTCTTGCTGCGCCGGAGTCCCCAACATAGGCCCGCACCTCGAGTTGAAATGGGCCAAATGTTGTGGCGGATCTCCAGTCCCGTTGAAGGGGGCGAAAGTGGGATTCCCGAATCCCGGAGGCGCCGGCATGTCATCCACCCATGCTGGGTATGGCTTGCCGTCCGGTGGGATTGCCACTTGCCGAGTCTCCAAGGCTTCCAAGCGGGCAATGAGTGTCGCCATCGGATCGTCCGGACATGGGTTCCAGTCCTGGCGAGGATCTCTAACCACGAGCGCATTGCATGGCCCTTCAATCGGGTCGTCGACCGGGTCGTCGAACTCGGCAGCTCGTGGGATGGCGGGCGGAGCGGCCCTTGGGGCAGCGGGAGGAATCCGAGCGAGGTCTCTCAGGTAGTCACGCCGCTCGGGAGGGTGTGGTGAAACATACCGCGCCCTCTTGCCATAGGTGATCGCCTCTCTCCTGTCGGCGAACACAGCATAATCACAGTTGCCCGGGAGAGCCTCATCGAGGGGTGGTTGTTCCTGTCCCTGCTGTCCTGGCCTAGGATCACCGTAGTCAGGCCGCTGCTCTGCAGCGCGCTCGGCGAGGAGCTGGTCAACTAGCTTCTTCTGCTCGGCGAGCTGTTGGCGTAGCATAGCCTTCTCGGGATCTTCATCTTCCCTCTGCGTGGAGGCAGACGGGTCGGTGGGCTTTATAGCCTCGCCGTGCTCTTTACCTTTGTTGACGTTTCGGCTCAACGTCAGTGATTCAGTGGGTGCGGGGAGCCCCAGGAGGTTCCTCTGATGACGAGTAACTCTCACCGATGGATCCAGCAACGGCTTGTCTTCGGGGGGAGAGCCCCCGTCGAGAAGTTCCAAACCGTTCCCCTCCCCCGACAGGTCAGCCATATTGACCGTTTCCGTCCCTGGGGATATACCCTCAGGGCCGCCCAGCGAATCGGGCTGTCGGCGAATCGCACTGAAGCGTAGGGCAGCGTACTGCCCCCATCCACGGATATACACGTGGGGAGTGGCTTCCTCGATAACCTTGCAGAGTACTTGAAAACACTCAACGCATCGTTGTTGGAGGGCCTCGTGGTGCCCAAATGACCCGGGGTGCCGAACCGCGGGGAGCGTGGCCAGGTCAATTTGATGGCACTGCTCACCAATATCCTCCAGGTGCACTTGACTCCCGGGATATGGCATTTGTAAGCGGTGAAGACGGGAGTGAGTCTCCCGGAGAGTTCGGCGGAAGCATTCGAACTCATCCGGGGTGAGCGATTCGGGTGCATCAAAGTCCGGTCCTGCGACTGGCCAAAACTTCTCAGGGAAGTGGCCCTCTGCAAGGACGGTCCAGAAGCTCCACGACTCAAGCTCGGGACCCAAGTCTCCTTGGTCCTCTTCAAAGACTGGGAATGGACGGGGAACCGGCAGTGGTGCCGAGGCGGGCCGCTGGGCCGACGGGCTGGCCGGCGGTGAACACGGCGAGCAGGCCGATTGGCCTCCATATCCCGGGCCGCCCTCTGAGGGTGGCGGTGCCCTGGCTACCACATCACGATAGGACGGGCCGGTGAGCGAACATCCTGCCGTAGCGTCGGTGCTCGCCGAGGGTGCACTAGATCGTGGTTCGGCCGTCGGTCCCCAGAAAAAGTCTCCGGGTTCTCCGATCGAGGCAGAAGGCGCTTCCGGAGGGTCCGGTACCAACCACAAGTTCGATCCTTGGGGGTCCACCAGGCCCTCGCTACTCCGGATATACCTTCGGAGAGAAGCGGGGATCGTGTCGATCTCGCTCTCGGGAAGTACGAGGCTGACGTGCCGCATTCCTACCCCTGCTCCTGACTGGCGGGATTGGGGGGAGGGCTCTATCGCCGAATCATACTCCGCCTCTGTATCAGAGAAACGGACCGGTCGGATCTCTGTCCGGAATTCCACAACATTATTCCCTCGGCGTCGACGCCTCACCCTCCTGCCCCTGGGTGGTTCTTCAGGGCACGGCTGATCTCTATCCTGGCGTCCTCCGGCCGCACTGGTGCTGGGGCCAAGAGGACTGGGAACCAAGGTGCGAGGAGCACCGGGACAGATATCGAAGGGGACGCGGGAAGAGATGATTCCGGGCAGGCCTCCGGGCCGGGATCGGAAGGTGGGATGACCCATGCCTCTTTGATCGGCCACACGGAGTAGCCCCTGTTGGCGAATAGCGCTGCCGCGAGGTGGTCTGCGGTGGCTATTGTCTGTACTAGCAACCGGGAGAGTCAACCCAACCTGCCTTTGGGGCGGTCGGGGCCTCGATCCGGGTCGGGCATAGAAGTGCCCCTGCTCAGGATGCGCAGGGGCCCGGTAACTGGAGCCATCATTGGCTTGAGCCAACGCGGCCGCTGTTGCTAGGGCCCCAAGGTGGGTATCCTCTTCCGCTCGTGCCCGACGTTGGCGTCGAGACAGACGAGTCGGGATGAGCGGCGCGGGCAGGTGGAGAGCCTGTTCCTCGACTTGGGGGGCCTGGCGGCGGTGTCGCCATGGCCTGGCGGGAGCCCTTATCGTGGATCCCTGGAGCGGACCTCGGATAGGGTAGTCCCGGGCATCTTCCACTTCATCCGCATAGGGGAAGGAGTTGTCGGAGCGCTCTGGGGATAAGCTCCCAAAGCGGTTGGACGTCGAGGTAGGCAGCGGTGCCTCCCTGCGCGGCCCTCGGGGGCGGCGTTGGCGGCGAGGCGCGGCTCCCTCGAGGTCTAGGCGAGCCATGTCCCTAGTGGGGATGACTCCCTCTTCCTCGTATCTCCGCACCAAGCTGTTGATCACCCTTCTTTGGATGACCTCCGAGGGGGAGAGAGGGCGTGGTTGCCCCGCAGCTGCGGCTGCTGGGACGACTGTGGAACGGGCGGGACCGCGCGGAGTAGCCGCGTCGGTGTTTCCCCTACCCCTGCGCCAGTGGGCGGGTGGCGATCGGGCACTGGATTGGGCGACCTGATTTCTGAAAGCAGGGAGAAGAACCCATTAACACTGACAGGAAAAGGAATCAACAACCAACCATTGGCGCCACGACGCCTTCCGTGGGGGGGGACCCAGGCCCTCGACGTCACGAGACGGAGTGCCCGAGTTCCCTTCCCCAGCCCCTGGCGGGTAAAACTGAATGCTCGGTCGAGCAGCATGCTGGTCTTCCAACACCTCTGAAAGCCATCGGTCTTCGTATCGAGGAGAAGATATTCACGTCGGGTTCACCATTTTTCTGTTTCGGTGCGGATGTGCGTCGGGTTACGCTGTTCCGCCAGGACGCGTTCGTGTGTGCACCCGTCGACCCGAGGGGATAGGCGCGCGACTTGTGGCCCCGCAGTCCCGCTTTCCAAGGGCGGGCGACATTCGTCCCTTATCCATGGGAGTCTGCTCCTTGATCGAAACCGGGATGATGGGATGTCGGCTCCTCCTTCCGTGGACGTCTCCTCGGAACTCGTCGCCTAATCCGGGTCTCCCTCATAGATTTAAGAATGTTCGTGAATCTCGTTCCCGGCGCCATATCTTCATGGACACCGGTTAATTACGCTGCATCCGCCCGGACGCTCCAAGGAGTCCGGTCGGGGCAGCAACCTGCGGTGAGGAGACCGGGTGGCTCTGGGTGTCGGGGGCGTGTCTTGACACTGCGACTCTGCATGTCTGTCTTCTGTCCCTAATAGGACTTCTCGAAGGCGTGATGGCCTGAGGCATCCCGCACTGGGTACGGGGAACTGCGTTACCTGAGGTTTTCCTCAGCTTCCCATGTTTAACACGGGGTATGCTGCGAGTTTAACGTCCAGTGGGGACGGCATCGGACTGATCAACACGAGAAGTGGATCAGATGACAGAACCCTTTACGAGGAACCTCCGACGCTGGGGCCAGCACATGGGCGGCTTCCCTAGTGAAGTGGAGTGGAATGAAATGGCATGACCCCACCGGGATGTGGCGGCCCGGGTAAGGATCAGGATGGATGATGGAGTGAAGAGCTTGGACCCCGTAGGGGCTTCCTACGTACCGCGCGTTAGCGCGGATCAAAGTCAGCGTCGTTCGGATATACAGTTTAACGTCATGTTGGACGTTGGCAAGCCGACTCACAGAGAGATCGAGGCCGCCGGGCGGAGGATTGAACCGAACCACCTCGCACAGAGGGGGATGGAACGGCCGGGTGGATCACAGTTTCACGTCATGCTGGACGTTGGCAAGCCGACTCACAGAGAGATCGAGGCCGCCGGATGGATGATTGAACCGAACCACCTCGCACAGAGGGGGATGGAGCGGCCGGGTGGATCACAGTTTCACGTCATGCTGGACGTTGGCAAGCCGACTCACAGAGAGATCGAGGCCACCAGATGGATGATTGAACCGAACCACCTCGCACAGAGGGGGATGGAGCGGCCGGGTGGATCACAGTTTCACGTCATGCTGGACGTTGGCAAGCCGACTCACAGAGAGATCGAGGCCTCCGGATGGATGATTGAACCGAACCACCTCGCACAGAGGGGGATGGAGCGGCCGGGTGGATCACAGTTTCACGTCATGATGGACGTTGGCAAGCCGACTCACAGAGAGATCGAGGCGGTGGGGAAGCACAATGGAGATACACACGTGCAGTCCCCCACGGAGCGGATTCATAGGTGAATCGACGCAAGTGTGAACCCAGGAGGGGTCCACTGATGGACGAACCGACGTAAATACGACCGGGACGACCAGGTGGCGGGCTTGAACCTCGGAGAGGCTTCCTACGTACCCTGTTTAGAAGACAGGGATCAAAGTCCACGTAGTTCGTTGGGTTTGTAACACTCTACCCCCGTGGGGAAAGGCCACTCCAATCCCGACATCCCTGCAGAGACGAGCGGGTGGGGGCCACATCCAAACCGGGAGGACCCTGCGTGCGGAGCACGGGATCAAGATGCGGACGGTTTAACGTCTTGCCGGACGAAGTACAGTTTAACGTCGTGTGTTGAAGACGAAGGTGCTGGGAAGTTTAACGTCTTGCCGCGCGGACGAATGCAGTTTAACGTCGTGCGGGACGTATGCAGTTTAACGTCGTGCAGGACGTATGCAGTTTAACGTCGTGCAGGACGTGGTGCAGTTTAGCGTCATGCAGGACGAATGAAGCCGCCGGTAGGTCCGTGTCA
Source organism: Viscum album (assembly GCA_963277665.1). Taxonomy (NCBI): domain Eukaryota; kingdom Viridiplantae; phylum Streptophyta; class Magnoliopsida; order Santalales; family Viscaceae; genus Viscum; species Viscum album. The sequence continues at coordinate 1,860,886,929 of OY728158.1, forward strand.
CTTCGCGCGAGCCTGGAAGGCTGCACGGGAAGACAATGCACGGTGCGGGCACCTGCGATGAAGATCATCGGGCGCCACGCAAGCGGGTACCCAAAGTGGGTCAAAGGAGGCGACCCTGGCGGTTTGCGCGCAAAAGAGGAGCTTTGCGCGCAAAACCGCGGGTCGGCGCGCAAAAACGGCGGGCTGGCACGCAATTGGGCCAGCGCCTTGCGCGCGGATGGTTGAGATTGCGCGCACCGGGCTTCGGATAGCGCACGGGGGCAACGGATCATTCTTAAATCGAATGGCCACTTTGAGAAGGGGGGGGGGGGGTGCGCGCAATCGGACCGGATTGCGCGCACCCCGGGGGAAATTGCGCGCAAGAGGCTTCTTTTGCGCGCGAAGGCCTTAGGGTGAAGAATGAATCAAAGGAAAGGAGCCCAAGGGGTTGCGCGCGAAGGCGAATCCCGGGGCCTTATTGCGCGAAAGAAAAGAGGTTACCTGAGGATCGGCATTGCGCGCGGAAGGGGTTGGATTACGCGCACGAGAGACCGTTCGAATTCTGGCCACCTTCAAAATGTCGGGGGTCGCCTTATATTTATAGGCAACTTCGGGCGCAGAATCCCGGCAGCGGGCGCGAAATTCCCTTCGCGGGCGCAGAATCAGGACCCGGCGCGCAAGGGAGCCGCGCAGGCCACGGGCGCGCAAAATAGCACGCCGGCCCAGCGCATTGCGCGCATCTCGGGAGGATTGCGCGCCGCGGCTCAACTTTGCGCGCGAGCCTCTAAAATTCCGCGCAAGTCCTCTGGGCCCTCCGGAACAGGCTTCTGACTCCAAATATCACTTCGCTTTCCGCATCCGGAGCTTTGTTTGGGAACAACGGACTTTTCCGGCGTCTACAGTGTTCTGATATGTACAAGGGAAGGTTTGATGTCTAGGAGGTGCATCCTCTCTTTGAGGATCAAGGCACGTGCTTGGATATTATTGTACAAACTGGTCTGAAGGTTTCTTCTTTTCAGCAGACTTATGCTGTCTCATGGTTAAGAATTGTTGATAATGAGGATTTTTTAGATTGAATAGAGCATTCTTCAAGATAAGGGGGGAATCTTGAACAAGGAGAAGTCCTTTAACAGGGGTTCCATTTCTTGCAATGATTATTCTGCTGGAGATGGTGTTTCCTTGACTAGAACTTACAAGAAGATGAAAAGGAGGATTCCCATGTGAATATTTAACCTTATAGGTAGTCCTCATTTGATCATGAGGATGAATCTTACCTACTTTAGGATGTATATTTTAATTAGGGTGGTAGTAATGGTAAAAAGGGTGCAGTTGGGGTGACTCTCTAGATAAATAAATTCAATAATAATGGTGCATAGGTTGGCTCTAAGGTGGGTGTACCTATTTATTATTATTTTATAGGAGAACATGATTCTACTTTGAGGAGTAATCCCTAAATTATAAGGTATAAATGTACACTACTAATGCAAGATGACCCTGATTCTCTTTGCAATAATGTGTTAGGATCTACGGAATTTGGTGCTCCTCATGTGGTTTCTGATTCCAAGGTGGCTTGTCCCAAAGGGGGTGGTCCCACTAAAAGTTCATTCGAGAAGGATTATTCTATGAATTACCAATATGAGCAAGGATATCTTATAGTACCCAGGCATATGATGACTAAGAAAGAACCTCAAACCAAAGGTAAGATAATTTTAAGGGATGAAGAGGGTTTCCAATTGGTCACCCCTCATAAATCTAAATCATTTTTGACTGTATCTAAGTTGGTGTGGACATCTCCTACACCCTTGTAGGTTGTACACCCAAATATTAATGTTGATGTTCTTAAGAATGTGGAATAGAATTATCCACTTAATTTCTCCGATATTTTTAAAAATTCATATGGCTACTTTCGTAATGCCTCAAATGATAAATGTGACATTTCACTGGACAAGAACTCGATTATCATTCCTCCAGAGGATCAGGAATGTGAAAGGACTCTTGATGACCTTAGTGAGAAAGTGTAATAATGTTTTTTTCTCACAATTGGAAGTCATTGTTTCCATGATGGAGCCATATGTGTTTAGTTATAATGATTATTTAATAGTCTAGAATCATTTTTCAATTAATATTAAAGATGGCTTTTGATCCCACTCAGTGATGAACTTTTGAGACTTATCTTGTAAATTTAGGATCTTCTCCATGTTGGAGGAGTCCTCTGAGTCATCATCAGATGAAGACTATGGCCCACACAAAGGGTCAAGACATGGAGGAGAGGCCAACACCCAAAATATAGGGGTAGATATCCTAGGAATTTGGGATCTAAAGGGATTTGCAGGAAGTGATCTCATGTTTTTAATGTGGGCATTTTGTGTCATGTTTAAACCATTACCTCCATTGCACTTTCATCTTTTATTAATAAATTTGGATCCATGGGTTTATCTTCTAAACCCAAGACTGCGCCGTTTGGGTAATTATATATAAATAATTTTTAAATATATTTATTTATAATTATAATTATAAATATATATATATTTAAATAATTATAAAATTATAATAAATATATTTAAATAATAAATATATTTATTTTATTTATAATTATATATATTTATATGTTAATATAATTCATGTTAATATTTAGGAGGTTAACCAATCAACATGTTCATATAGGGAGAGGTAGTCTTCAAGTAGAAAGAAATCATGGGTGGATATTGCAGCTAAAATGGACACTAAGAAGAAGATAGAAAATAATGTAGTTGATGTGCCTAATGGTCAGTCTAAATTTGAGAATTATGTGAATGAGAAAGTGGATAAATAATTTCATCATGAGTGATCCTTACCCATGGCTACAAGTAAAGGAAAGAAAAATATGGAGGAAGCTATTGCTAACAAATCCACAGGGTCTAGTGCTCTCATTACGATAGTGGATAAAATGATTAGTAAATGTAATAAGGGAAAAAATGTCCTCATTAATGATGATGACTTTCAGATGGTCACCCATGGGAAAACCATCTCGTCTATATTTTCGCCTAGTTCTAGACCAACAAACAAAGAAGAAGAGTGGGATTCCTTGTAATTACTAAAGGGAAACACATCAATCAGTATGGACTGTACCTAAACTCCATTGGATTTGAGTAAAAACAACTTTAGCCTTCTTGAAATATTAAATAAGTCCAATATCAAGGAGGTATTTTGTGAAGAATTTGGTAATGCTCATGCTATCAAGACTGTAATAAGGTACAACCTTGAGAAGGTATCCTTGGAGGGCGCTAGTCCGACTAGCGAACATGATCCGATCCTGTAGTATCCCATCCCACATGATGATTCTTGAGTGGATGGAAAGACATAGAAGTATCCCAAAACATGGAAGTAGGGTTGTCATCTGAAAAGTATAGGTGGTGGTAATTTCGATAGATTATAAATTGATTTAAATTTTTGGCATTGGTTTTCACTAGCCTTCATATCCCATTATCTATTGTACTTTTCTGTTATTTTATTTTCAATAAATTTTAGGATCATGGAATAAAACTAAAGGTTCATACTATTTTGGTAAATATTAATATATATATATATACACACCATAAATGGTGTGAACAAAGGATTAAAATCCATAGTCCCATAAAATTTATTATTAAAAATGAAAGTCCACAAACAAGGAAATAGGGGGTTACAATGCTAAAATTTGGCACCAATAATTCCACCAAAGACAAAAAAATCATTCAACAGTCACCTTATTTTATGTTCGCCTCCCATTCCTCAGGAGCCACATGACCTATCAGGTGCCTGCCTCTCTTCCAAAACTTAGGATCCTTCCAAGTATCATCCTAATTATCCATTCCCTATGATTCATTATTCTCATAACAAGGATCAATTCCTATAGTGTAATCATTTTTTAGTATAAAAAAAGATTCATCTTGATTTGAGATATTATCCTTTAGCTCGGAATTGATTCTTTCCTTAACATTCCAAATGTTTGAGGATTGTCCTTAAACTCAAAAAGGTCTATGAATGTTTCCAAATTCCTCAAGGAAAAATTACCTACTATTATATCTATTTCAAATATCATGAAGAGTAAATCTATTAATACTGGGACCAGAATATGGTGGTATAGTGACACCCACCTCGATTGTTGCCTTCCCTTCCAGTTTACCACTAATAAATAGGATACACACTGTATCCTCAAGACTAGCCTACTACTATTCACGTGTTTCTATAATTTTCTTAGATGATGCCTTTCTAAGAATTGATGGAGGATCCTTGGACTTCCTAGGAGTGATTAGATAAAATCCGTCCTCATCTTGAACATCTCTACAGGCTTCATCCTGCACCAAAACACCCTGTGAGGAAGACCATCCAAGAACCGTGGGAAGATATTGGTGTACCCACTGTCCAGAACCTGCTTCTATCTAATCCATTGGTACCTAAATATCCACAAAACCATTTTTTGGTGTCTTTTAGTTTACAATATGTGAACCATTATTTCCATTACTATTTATAGATCTTAGGTACGCCTATCCAATCTAATTGACAGAGTCGAGGTTATCATCCTTTTCGAAGGATTCATCCTAATCCAGTCCCTCCACATGTAGTGTCTTATTAGAGTGGAAATAATCATTATGGTGTTGTACAACCTTGTCTTAAGCCTTCACCAAAAGAGTCCTAGAGGGATGAGAATCAATAGAATTATCTCCACCCACAGTAGCGGAAGCTGATTCTTGAACCATGTCTTTATAGGACCTCCCTTGGTTCCTTACCGGTGACTCAACCTTAGCACAAACAACCAGACCTTTTCCAGAGACTCCTTTTTCATTGGTATTGTGAGACACAACTTTTTAGGTTAGATCATGCCTCCTTCCAAGACTTGACCAAGAGGCCCCCTTCTCTGGATCAAAAAGAAATTTGAATTTACAATAGTCCACCAGATGAACAACCTTCCCACAATTGATTAATCTCATATGAAAAAACTTCTTTCCTTATAATGACCAATGAAATTTCAAAAAATATAGAAATCAAGTAGCTGTTCAAGTTATACTATGATTTCAAGTCTAAAATCACTAGAAACTAAGCATATAGATTCAATAATAGTGGAATAAAGGTCCAACTCAATCAAAAATTTAGTAAAGTGACCACACAAAGTACGTTCAGTTTCTTTATCAATCTTTATGGGGGTTCCCACTACATATGAAATGTCCCATAGTAATTATGTGTGCCAAAAGAACCATTTTAATAACGTTATATGAATCAAGTCTTAGGTAACTGAATTTTTCAGACAAGATGGATCAAACAAGGGATCCTACTCTTGGATTCAAAGAAATACAGGTTTGAGAGATATGGATCCAAATCTCTAGGCTTTCAATTTCAAATCATTATAATGTAAAATGATATGGTAAAAATCGTTACCAATCATAGTCATTATCCATCCACCAAATCCCAAAATTTGAAGCATCCTTTTCCATAGATCTCTGATCTTCCAATTTTTCTTCTCTTAAAAGGAGGAGACCCAAGAAATAATAGAGTATTGGAACTCCCTGATGTGATCCTAAAGGATTATCAGATACTATTCCACAAAGTCCAAAGATCCATTCCTCATAATAATATTATGAGTAGAGATAGAGTCAACCAATCAATCTAGGAAGAACCAACTGGTTGACGCATTCATCTAATCTAAAGCTTGCTTCAACCCTAAATCAACATGGGACTTAAAATTAGTAGCATTGCCAGTGGATTTCAATCCATGATCCGCAAGCAATGGAATAACATTCAAACCCATCAGATAATGGTGATGTGATACAGGGGGCAGCTGAGATGGAAGCTCCAAGGATGAGATGCGATGTAGGTCCAGGGGTGATGTTTTCCCAGCTGATGCTGGCAAGAAGGTGTGAACACCAGGAGGGTGACCAACTGGGAAAAAATAGTGTGCGACATGGGAGGTGGGCAGTGATGCGGTGGGTAGCTTCAAGGGCACAGGTTCATAACAATGGTGATGATGATCTTTATATAGACCCAACAAAGAGCAGTGCATGAAGTGGACTAGTGGAAACAATAATAGTAAAGCAATGAACCTACCTCGATAATTTGTTCCTTCATAGGGCTTCAAGAGGTTGCTATGCAGCTATCATCCATCGATACTATCCTTTGATAGCCAGACTCGTGTGATGGAGGGACACCTTAGTTATGATGAGGGAACTTTGCTATGATGGCGGAGGTTGGTCATGATGGGGACTGCAGCTGAAGGGTTTGTTATAATGGACATATGGGCTTAGTATCTAATCATTGCAGGTTATTAGGCTATACACTGAAGGGATTGCAGGACTTGTAAAAATAAAGGGTCTTTTGAGACTATTTAATAATGGTTGGATAGGGCGGGTTTTCCCTGGGGGGGCTATAACCTACTCACTCATCCAGCTAGTGTGTGGCATGTGTATGTTTTTATTTAATTACACCCACAAATATCTAATATATATAAACATATATTTATTAATATATTTATTTATAAATATAATTATAAATACATAAATAAATAAAAATATATATTTAAATAATTATAAAATTATAATAAATTTATTTAAATAATAAATATATATATTTATATATTAGTAAATATAAATATATATGATGATATAAATATATATAATTATATAAAAATGTAAAATTATATACAAATATTTATAAATATATTTATTTATAAATATAATTATAAATAAATAAATATATATTTAAATAATTATAAAATTATAATAAATATATTTAAATAATAAATAAATATATTTATATATGAATAAATGTATATAATTATATATATATATGTATATATATATTTATTTAAATATACCCTCGAAAAGGTCTGAGTACGAGTTAGAAAGCCAACCCACACCCACCAAATTTATTAGAAAAATAGTAAAGTGCAACAAAGAAAGGAAAGTGAGACTAAACAATGTTAGAAATTCCCGCAATAAGGAAAACAAGTGATCTACTCCTATCGCTCCCTCTAGAGCCCAAATTCCTGGGATATCGACCTCTTTCCTTTGGGTGTCTCCCTCTCTGCCATGACTTGGCCCGTTAGGGCAGCATGAGCTCATTACTCTTTGATGAATATAAGGAGTCCTATTGAATGATGTTTCTCATGTATTTCCATGAAATATCCTAAAAGTTAAGCCTTGGATTATGCTTGTAACAACCCAAATTTTTATCAAAGGAATTTATTCCTTCCTATAGTAATTTCTCATAGTATAAATCACATAAAATCACTTAGAGACCATAATAAGAACTTTATAAATGAATAATTAATCAAATAAGAATTATATCTAGAAGTTAAGGAACCAATACTGATGAAATTGTAACTTGACATTAAGAATAGTAATATAAACCTTATGAATAGTAAACTGGACAAATGAATAGTAGACTGACCTATGAAAGTATAAATAAAATTTTGGCATATTATAAGTGAAAATATAATATAATTATATCATAGTATAAGTAAGTAAATATATTAGAAATTACTAATTAAGTGTTGATATTTTTATAAGTCATAAATATTTAATTACAAATTTATGATCGATTTAATAATTTAAAAGAAAATTTATTTTCAAAAAATGTATTCATAAATTAATATTTTGATGTCTTATGATTTGAAGATAATTTTATTATACCTTAAGTAATTTTTCAAAGTGTTATAAAACCAATTATAATTTTAAAATATATATTTTTTAAGTAAATGATGATTTTAATTAAAAATTTAATTAATCATATTTATAAAATTATTTTCATAAAATGGAGTACATTTTTTAATTATACAGGTCGAAAAATGGTTAGGGTAATTTTTTTTGATTTTTTTGAAATACTTGATTTTTTTGTGAATAGTAAAATATGATAATTTACGATAAATGCTAAAAACCTGAAGTTTTGAGTCATGCTTGAGTCATTGATGATGTAAGTGAACATCGGTTCGAACTCACATGAACTAATTACTGTATTTAGTCAGAATAATCCTCACTATTTCTTATCTTGAGCAAAATAATAAACTAATTATTAAAATAATAAGAAAACACCCCTCTCAGCCACTATAAACACCACCCCTCACACCATCTTCTCCTCATACCTCTCAAGCTTTGAGACTTGCCTAAATTATAACCAAAACTATTCCCTAGATACTACCCCATGTCTATGACTTCTTGTTCTCATCAAAAGACCAATCCTAGATTCCTTGAGGAGGAACTCAAGAGGACAATTCAAGAGGAAAATCCTCTCTTTTTCTTTTAATTCCCTTTCAATTTTATTTATTTTCTTATTCTATACTCACCTCCCTTCATCCAAATGGAATGATAACTCCAGTAACTTACATATAATATAATTATATCTTGATAATGGAATATACATCATTAAACTCCTCCCTCTCACTCTTTTATTATAAAAATAAAATCGTCTCCCATAATGTGTCAATTTACCGACATCGTGGGCAATTCACTTTCAATTACCTTAAACACCTTCAAGGATGTTAATAAAAAAATTGAATGGTTTGAAACAGATTTTATTGTGTATTATACAACCCTATTTATCATATGTAACTAACATTTATACATAATAATAAATGATAAAACAAAACGAGTTTGTTGTGATTGAAAAACTGCCAAAATTAACCTAAACCGATCATCATTAACTTTTATCTAATGATCCATCATCATCGTATATAAAAAATTTATTTATAAGATCCTTTAAACTTATATAATATCATTAATTAAATATAATAACAATTCTGGTTATTTATCCACATTTTACATGAACTTCTATTCATGAATACAAGTGAACCGATTGTGAAAACTTAGAAAAATAAATGCTCCCGAACAATGAAATTAAACACTATAACTCATTGAAAGGCCCATAAATTAACTTAATAAAACAATAATGAATAATATTCATATATAAAATGTTATTTAATTGTTAATTAATTAATCTAAAGTTATTTAAAGTACATTAATGTTGAGAGAAAATTCATACACAATGTAAGGGGATTTATCAAACCTAACTCTCTTTCTTTAGGTTTTCCCTCTTTAACACATTTTCAGTATGGTTATTCCTTAAAAATAATTTATTCATCATTATATTACCTTTTCTGAGATATACATGTTTTCTACTTGCGTTTATGAAAATCACAATGTTTTCCAAAATAACTCTTCTTTCAAACATACCTTTTACTTCTCAAGATTTTTTCCTTCACTCAAGGTTGATGATTCTTATATCAAGTATGTTATTCCATCTTTCATTTGGGAAACAAAAATTTATGAATGTATGATTATTAAATGAAATCCATTATTTTCCATGGTTTATTATATTTTCATGATTGATATTTTTTCTATGTGGCATGCATGATAATGTAAATGTTTTGATGTGATGAGTGTGCCTGTAATTATATAGCGTAATGTAAATGTTATGATGTGATGGGTGAACCTAGAATTATATAGCACTCAAATGAATTTTTTAATGTGAATAACCTCATGATATAAAGTTAAATATGCATGATCATGATGCTATCTTTGTTCACAAATATGTGTGGTAGTTAACCACTAAGACATGATGTTTCTTTTTTATGCATTTCCACATTCTAAGCATTTTTATTATTGCTTACTCTTATGTTTATGAACATATTACTATGTTATTATTATAATTATTATGATCACCCCAAGTTATATTGTTTCATGTTTTTATCTATCCTCTTACTGGGCTTTTAGATCACCCTTTTTGATGTATATCCTTAGGTGACTACTTGTACTAAGGAGAATTCAAGGGACAATAAGAATATAGAGAAGAAGGATTTAGATAAATGTTTATTTTTTATTTTTTAAATGTTATGTATGGTCCTAATTTTCCCAAGACATTAAACCTTTGGATCATCATGGTGTAATGATTTTATGTTGTTTTTCTTTAAAATGATGTAATAAGTTATGAAAGAAAAAGAAGGGTCACTATAGTTGGTGTTAGAATACAGTTCAGTTAATTTGGGATTTAGGTTTAGAGAACCTTAGTGAAAACCCTTAGTATGAGGCTAAGTATAGGTAAGCACCTAAGAGGATTTGTTTTAGAAAATTCTAAACATAGGGATCCCATAAGATATGTATTTTAGATTTAAATTCATGAAGGAATATATTATTTATTCATGAATTGTTGACTTATATTTTGTTCTAACCTTTTCTATTTTAGAAAATAGTGGGAACTAGGAGAAACCAAGCTAACAACCAGTGTGAGGGATAATGCATCAATTTTCTGAATGACATCCCCAATGATTTGGGAGGTGGAGTTAAAAACTTCATGGATATTCTTACCCAGCTGTCTCAGGTTATGAATAATAACCCAAATAATGTGGAATGACCTCCTTCAATAAAGAGGGAGCAATTAGCTATCAAGTGTTTTATGAGGTAATAACCACCGAAGTTTAGTGGATATTCCAATACACTAGTTACAGAACAGTGGGTCAACTCATTGGAAAATATCTTTTCTATTCTTCATTGTTCTGAGATGGAGGAGGTGAATCTTTCTGTTTATCAGCTAGATGGAGAGGCGATCAATGGTGGGATTTGATTAAGAACACCAAGCTGAGGGATGAGTTGAAGATATGGAGTGAGAATACTTTAAGATATTGTTTCTTAATAATTATTTCCCTTGAACTCTTCATAAAAATATAGAGAGATAATTATAGATCTAAATATAAAGGAAGGAGAGTCCGTCCCGACCTATTAATAAAATTTCACAAGGCTTGCAAGGTACGCTTTGGGTTTTGTTATCAACAATGATAGAAAAATTGATAGATTATTTAGTAGTTTAAAACCAAACCTTTTAAATGCTCTTGAAATTTGAGACTATGGGAGTTATGAATAATTTTTTTGATGTGATCTCAAAGTGGAGATGGAGTTTGAAGAATGGTCCCATGGATATGGTGATAAGAGAAGAAATATGGAGTTTCAAGATGGAGGATATAATGAGAAACGTTGAAATAAAACTCAACCACCCACATGTCAAAAATGTGGGAAGAAGCATCATGGGAACTACCTCAAATGGATGGGGAAATGCTTCAACTATGGGAGATAATGCCACCAAGCTCATGAATTTCGAAAAGACATGAGGAAGTAGGATAATGTGGTGGAGGAAAGGAGAGCACTGCCCATGGTCCAATGCTACAACTATAGGGAGCAAGGGCACTATGCAAGATAGTGAACTGAACCTTGAGTTATCAAGGGTAATCAACATCATCAACCACCAAATCCAAGGGAGAAAGAGAAGGCTTATTCCATCACTACTACAAAATTGGATCAAGAAAATGAAGTCATACATGGTACACTTCCTATTCACTCAAGAGTGGAAAAATTATTATTTTATTATGGTTCTACACATCCCTTCACATATTTCAAGTTTTCTAGAACTATTTAATCGAATCCATGAAACCTTGAAGTATAAATATCTATGAAAAAACCAAGTGGTTCAATAACTATAACCCAAGTATTGGAATCTTCCTCTATTGGCGTATATGGAAAGATTATTCTAGCGAATATATTAATTATTTACTTGGTGGAATTTGAATCTATACTGGGGATGGATTGGATCTCATTATATAGAGCACATATCAACTGTCAGGTAAAGGAAATATCTTTTCATATTCCAAACCATACCATTCTCCTCTAAAAATTAAAGGAAGATCATGAATATCCTTTTTAAAATCCTTTAATAGTGTGGGTGTTGATTCCTTGTGAAGAAGCATACCTCGCCTAAATGGTTGAGTAAAAGGAAGTTATCAACCTAGGGAAAATTACCATCGTGAGGGAATACAATGATGTATTTACAGAAGAGTAACCCCGACTTCCCATGGATTGTGAGGTAGAGTTATCAATAGAACTCATACCCAAAGCTACTCATATCTCAAAGTGTCTCTATAGGATGGCTCTTATCGAACTAGAGGAGTTAAAGAAGTATCTATAAGATCATTTGGACAAAGGGTTCATACAACCTAGTGCATCACCTTGGGGTACACCAATGCTCTTTGTCAAGAAGAAGGATGGACCAATGTAGCTGCGTATCGATTATCAGAAACTCAACAATATCACCATAAATAAAAAGTATCATATTCCAAGGATTTATGGCTTGTTTGATCAATTATGAGGATATCAGTACTTCTCAAAGGTGGATCTCTATTCTGGATATCATCAACTAAAAGTAAATAAGAAATATATTCATAAGATTGTCTTCCATATAAGGTATGGGCACTATGAGTTTTTGGTGATTCCCTTTGATCTTAATAATTCCCCTACAATCTTCATGGATTTGATGAATAGTCTTTAGACATTACCTTGACAAAATTTTGGTACTATTTATGTTGGGAAAAATCCCTCAAGGCAACATTGAAGCATTTTTGGGTTGTTTTTATTTGTTGACAAAGAGGGTTTCTTAGTCAGTTGTGGTGTTCCTAAGATATTTTTGACAACCTATGTTGAAAAAGAACCATGAAAAAGGAATATATGGTTTAGAGGTGGTACAAAAAGAATAGATATATGGTGGAGCTGTTTTCCAGTGTTTGCCAAATTTTTGGGCCACAAAATAGGAAAGTGGAGAAAGATGTTTTTGGAAAAGGAAGTTGCGAGAAAGATTGAAGGTGGTTTGGAAACTTGCACACAAGGAATGTTTCAGGATCAGAATGTCGAAATATGGAAAATGCATGAAGTGCACGAAAGACTTGGAAATGTGAAAAAAAGATGAGGTTGCGTGAAAGAAACTTGTGTGCCCAATGAAACATCAAATTAGGTGTTGCGTGCACATAGGAGATCTTGCACGATGCATCAAATATTCTATGTAGGGGCTGGTGATGCCTATAAATAATAGGTGACCCCCTCATTCCAAGTATCTCAACACTTAAAGAGAATCTGAGATCCGAATCGTGTAAGAATTTTGTGTAAAGGGAGTTGCATGAAAGAATTGGAGTTGTGAACAAGTTAAGGAAGTTTCATGTAAGATTGGTGTTGTGTGTAAGATTGAATTTGTGTGTAAGAGGAGGTTTTGTGTTTAAGGCATAAAACTTGTGTGCAAGGTACAATAAGGGTTGCATGAAAGATTTGGAGTTGACCGGTACATCTGTGGTAAAGTGGTGTTCATCAGTGGATGAAAGTGGGAAATCAATAGAGAATTTACATATAGTGTAGGATTCATTCATTAAAGACGATTAAGGGACCAATATGTCTATAAATTATGAGTGGATCTTCTGAAGAAGTAGTGAGCACACTTCAATTGAGATAGCAGTGAGCTTTCAAATTGTGATTGGTTGTAAACCAGGAGGGATAGTGAGTCTAATTCAAACATTTTAAACTACATTGCCATTTTAGTGGATTTGGTACATCAACACATTTCCATTTTATGATCCTTGGACGTATCCCAGTGAGGGTGAACCAAGTAAAAATTTCTTTGTCTCATGCATGCTTTAATTTCTTCATACTTTTCTATCATAAAGAGAGAGAATATATTTTTTTAACAATAAAACAAGATCAAAAGATGTAGTTGTTTTAATCCGTCATACCCTGATTCACCCCCCTCTTAGGGTATTTGACCTAGTGGACCTAACAATTGGTATCATAGAGGAAGGTTAATATCAGTGTTTCTCTCTCAATGGAGGTTATCAATCAAAAAGGGATTCTGATCTTCAACGAGAATAATTTTTAGTTATGGAAGAGTCAGATGCAACACTACTTCTGATCATTAGGAATGAATGTCTTCACACTAGCAATTCACGGTATTTCAGAAAATATCAATAGTGGTTCTTTATCATAAGTTGAAAGAAGTGAATTGGATGCTGACACCAAAGGAATAAATTCTTTAGGGGGATCCCTATCCAATGCGATATATATGAAGGTGATTTAATGTAAAACATCACATGATATGTGGGATAAGATCTTGAATATATATGAAAGTGATTTAAAGGTCAGAGAGGAAAATCTATAGATTCTATGGAACATGTATGATTATTTGAGAATGAACCCAAATGAGTCCGTTGATGCATTCTTTGGCAGGGTGAATGTTGTAGTGGAAGCAATGTGTGGTATTGAAGATATTATTGAAGATGTAAAGATTTTCAAACGTATCCTAAGAATATTTCCACCTCGGTTCAATCTTAAATTTTTTGTGTTGGAGGACAAAGATCTAAAGGAGCTATAATTGGACACCCTGAACAGTACTCTTGTTACATATGATATGCAAAATGAGAACATTGATTCTACAAAAAAAGGGAATTCCAAAGAAGTGGCATTCAAGGCCATAAAGAATCTCACCATTGAAGATTATCTGAAAGAATAAGAAACATAATAGTTGATGTCATTCCTCTCCTCAAATCTTAAAAGAGGAAAATGAAAGTTCAAAGGGAAACTTCCACTTTCTTACTTTATATGTGGAAGGGTTAGTCATCTTGAAGCAAGGTGACCCAAGAAGATCCAAGAAGATGAGGAGGATAAATTTGAAATCCCTATGAAGAAGTCTTCAGCCTATGTGAAAGTAAAGAAAAATATTAATAGAAATTTATTTAAGAAAAAGAATCTTATTTCACAAGAATGTTATAGTTCAGATGAATCTGAGGTTGAAGAGATAGAGAACTACAAGGATCATTGAGAAAGTTCTATGGAGGCAGTTGTCAGCAGAAATCATAAAAGGGAATAAGGGTAAAATGATAAAGAAGAAGTTGAAGGAAGAGTTGACTTGGAAAATGAATTAGAATCCACTCTTAAAGAGATAGATTTTTGGAGGTCCAAAACTAAGAAATCCAACAAAGTGGTCTGTGATGCCAAAATCTATATATAGAAGTAGGAAGAAGTTAAGTATGAGATGATATAAGAAATTGAAAAACTTAAGTCTTTAAATCTAAAGATCTCAGAAAAGGTGGTTGAGTATAAGCTCAAAATTGAGGAGAATAAAAGTGAAATAGACACCTTAACTAACACCAGAAGAGATCAAATCAAATGTATCGAAGATCTTTAAGTGGAAGTTGTCTGTTTGTGAAAAAAATTTAAGGATCAAGTAAAACTCTTGATTCCCAATGTGACATTGGGAAAGTAGATCATTCTAAATATTAAAAAGTTGAATGTGTTACAAAGAGGTCCAGTAAAACATAAGTATTAGTCAAATCTAAGTGATAAGGATGGTATGGGGCTTGATTAAAAATATAAATTAGTCATGGTTGAAGTCAGACCACAAGAACCTGCTCCGAGATTGAAAATTGATTTGGGTATGAATCAGAATCATAAGATTTAGATAACCCAAGAGACATATAAAAGCACATAAGTGACATATAGGAATGAACCCTACATTAGGTGTTATTGCTGTGGAAATATGGTACATTCAAAAAATGTGTGTTCCATAACTATGAGATATCGAAGGGCACAAGAACAAAAGTGGAATCCAAATAGAGATTAATACTCTATAATATCATTCATGGGAAATTGTTTTTGGTGTGGAAGATTTGTGCACATGGATAGATATTGTACATCAACCATTCAGAGGAATGTTCCGAAGAAAAAACCAAGTGGTCGCAAGTAGAAAATCAGAGAATCAACAAGTGAGATGAAAATAGAAAATTGATTTACAGCTCTGCATGATGAATCTGGTTCATCATACTCTGAGGAAGATAAAGATTTCCAATCTATACCGAGTATGAAGTAAAAAACATGGATCAAGAAGAAGATATATGAGAAGGTAGTGGTTGCTGAAATTGCCCTTAAAGCATCATATCATTTTGGTGTATGTATCCTTAATAGTGGTTTCACATTCCATATGAAAGGAATTAAGGACCTTGTTACAGGAATAAAATATGAAAAAGAAGGAGTTTTCAAATTTGGAAAAGATGAAGGCCTGAAGATAATTGGATCAAGGAAGGATAGGTTTGGGGGTAAAGAAATGAGACGTGCTGATGTCTTAGTAGTAGAAGGTCTCAGTCAAAACTTTCTTAGTTCCATAAAACTATGTGACTTAGGGAATTCTATAAGATTTACTAAGAAGATGTGTATCATCAAAGGAATATATGATGTAGTTTTTATACATGGAAAAAGGACAAAGGGAAATCTATACCTTATAAGTGAGAAGAAGATATGTTCTTTTTATCCAGAGAAGAAGAAAACAAGTTGTGACATAAAATAATTGGTTATCTATATCAACCATCCCTAGAAGATCTGGTAATGTGTCATGTAGCTAGAGATCTCCCTAATCTATCATGTGATTATACTCATACATGCGATACATTATAATAAGGGAAGTTAATAAAAAATACGTACAAGGAAAAGGAATATAAGATAAAAAGAGTTCTTGAATTAGTGCATACTGATGTATGTGGACCTATCTCACCAAGATCCATTGATGGAAAGAGGTATTATGCTCTTTTCATTGATGATTATAGTATAATGTCATGGGTATTTTTCATTTCCCATAACTCTAATGTGTTCAGTTGCATAAAACAATACCAGATGGAATCTAAAAGGATGTTTGGATAGAAAATTCTGAAGTTTCATACTGAAAATGGTACAGAATTCACAAATAGTCAAGTGGAGGACTATCTCAAAAAACATGGGATAAGGCATTAAGTTTATTCAGTGAGAACTCCTCAACAGAATGGAGTGGTTGAGAGGAGAATTTGGATCATCAACAACATGGCCAGAATGATGCTTATTAAAAAAGTCCTACCAGAGAAATTTTGGAAGGAAGCAGCCTTGACATCAGTCAACATCTCTAATAGGATTTTGTGTTTAAAGGAAGGAAAGACTCTATATGAGATGTGGTATATAAATAATCCAATGTTAAAATACTTCCAAATATTTGGAATTAAGTTCTTTATTCTCAATAAATAAAAAAACAGGAAATTTGAGTCACGTGGAGATGAGGAGATATTCCTTGGGTACTCAGGAAAAAGAAAAGCATATAAATGATTTAATAAGAGGCTGTGAAAATTAGTTGAGAGAAATGATGTCACCATACTGTAAAATGAATAGAATATTCAACAACAAAGTGAGTAGTTTCTTGATGAAAGTGATGAGTAGGAAAGCAACACAGGGGTAACAAAAGTGGAAGATGATGATTCAAAAGAAGATACTAATGATGAGCAAGAGAAAGTCAAGTCTATACCTGGGAAGAAGCCAAATATTCAAGATAAAATTGATAGGAAAAATATCATTAGTAATCATACGACTCCAGTTAAAACAAGAAGAATTAAGTCATTAGAGTAGGCATATTTAATATATCAGATAGATCCTAAATGTTTTGTTGATGCATCTGAAGATGAAAATTGGGTTTAGGGTATGAATGAAGAGATAGACCAGATTGATAAGAATCAGACGTGGGATATTGTTTTGAGGACAACAGATAAGAATGTCATTGGGACTAAATGGGTGTTTTATAATAAGATGAATGAAGATGGCGTAGTGATTTGAAACAATGCATGACTAGTGTGCAAAGGCTACTCCCAAATAGAGGGTATCGATGTCGATGAAACATTTGCACATATTCCAAGGCTGGAGAAAATCAGATTATTCTTATCCATTACAGTGCAATAGAAGTTCAGAGTTTTCTAGATGGATGTCAAGTCCACATTTTTGAATGGGGTTTTATAAGAAGAGTTTTATATTGAGTAGACAGATGGTTTCTCATTCATAAATATGAGAACAAAGTTTATCAACTGAAGAATGATCTATATGGGTTGAAGTAAGAACCAAGATCTTGGTATTCAAGACTAGATTAGTATTTGAAGAAGCTTGGATTTCAAAATGGTGGAGTTGATTACAATCTATATGTGAACAATGATAGTAATCAAATGATGATGGTACTGGTATATGTTGATGACATAATATTCAGAGGTTCAGATGAATCACAGTGCATACAATTTTCAGAATTCATGAAAAGTGAGTTCTAGATGTCAATGATTGGAGAGATAACATTTTTCCTTAGTTTATAGGTGACATAAGGAAGGAATGGAACATTCATTTCTCAATCTAAATATGCCAAGGAGGTTTTGAGATGGTTTGTAATGTATAATTCCAAGGAGATGAAACTCCAGTGGCTACCCAAATGAAAATATCAAAGGATGATGATGTTAAGGTAGTTAATATCATAAAATACAGGAAAATAATTGGAAGTTTACTACATTTAATAGTGAAAAGAACTAATATTTTTTTTACCACATTCCAAGAATCGAGATATTAAAGCAATCCCAAGGAAAACCACATGTTTGCTGTGAAAAGAATACTTTAGTATATCAAGGTAATTGTGGATTCCATTTTTATGTATAATGATAGATCTCAGAAGGAGTTATTGGGATATACAAATGAAGATTGGTCCAGATCAGCAGATGACAAAAATTCAATGTTAGGTGGTTCATTCTATCTTTTTGGATTATGTATTTCTTGGATGATCAAGAAACAATATTGTATTTCATTGAGCACCACATAAGTTGAATATATTATGGATACTCAAGCATGCACACAACTATTGTGGATGAAGCACCAGCTTGGTGACATGAGAGTATAAGTGAAGTCTCCAATCAGAATCCATTGTAATAATTCAAGTGGTATATAAAAAATCCAACCCATTACTCAAGGAAAAATCACATTGAAATCAAATATCATTTTATCAAGGAGAATACGGAGTGAGGGCTTGTGAAGTTTGAGTATGTGCCTATAGAACTATAAGTTGCAGACATTTTGACAAAGGACTTAACCAAAGAAGCATTTGAGAGGCATCAACTTGATCTGGGAATCCATTCGACTCCCTGTACTTGAAAAAGTGTGGATGTGGGACCCCCTCTCCCCAAGGTATGATGTGTTTTTAACTAATATACTAATCTGTGTTCTTTACCTTCTTGAATCCCACAACAGAGTAACCTTTGGGTTTATTGGAGAAAGTGTGGTTCTTTAAGGGGTCGAAATTGTGGCTCAATAAGGGAGAAAATGTTTTAAGTTAAGACATAGAGAGAAGCTAACAGGTGGAGCAACAAGATAGGGGGAGCATCGAGATGGGAAAGATATGGGGAGGAGTTTTAAATCTGATGATGATATAAGTGATCGATAGAAGGATATATATCATGATTGATGTGGTTAGTGATGAAGGAAGTTGTTTGGTTTCACTAATTGGTGTCAGGAATGAAGTGATTCATTGATGAAATTTTCATTATACTATTGTTTCTTATACCGAGCATGGATTATATAGGCTTAGACAATGTGTTGAGTAAATCTTTGATCGTTATCTGAATCACAAGAGGTGAATGGTGGTAGAATATGGAAGTGTATTTAATGAGGTATCAATTTATGAAAGATTTTCAACAAACCCAAAGGGGGATATTATTGGTAAAAAATCCCTCAAGGAAACATTGAAGCATTTTTTATTTTTTTATGTTTGTTGACAAAGAGGGCTTCCTTGGTCAGTTGTGGTGTTCCAGAGATATTGTTAAAAATCTATGTTGAAAAAGAACTGTGAAAAAGGAATGGATGATCTAGATGTGGTAAAAAAAGAACATATATATGGTGGCACCATTTTCCAATGTTTTCCAAATTTTTGGGCCTCAAAATAAGAAAATGGAGAAAGGTATTTTTGGTAAAGGAAGTTGCGTGCAAGATTGAAAGTGGTTTGGAAACTTGTGTGCAAGGAATTTTTTAGGATTTGAATGTTGAAATATGGAAAAGACATGAAGCGCGTGAAATATTTGGAAATGCCTGTGAAAGATGAGGTCGTGTGAAAGAAAATTTCTCACTCAAAGCGACGTAAAATTGGGTTTTGCGCAGGCAAAGGGAATCTTGCGTGACACATCGAATCTTCCACATAGGGTCTAAATATTCCTATAAATAAGAGGTGAAACCCTCATTCAAAGCAGCTCAAAATTTAGAGAGAATCCAAGCTCTGAATCATGTAATAATTTCTTGCAAAGGGAGTTTCACGAAAGAATTGGAGTTGCATGCAAGATAAGGAGGTTATGTGTAAGATTGGAGTTGTGTGTAAGATTGAAATTTCATGTAAGAGGAGGTTTTTCATTCAAGGAATAAAACTTGCGTGAAAGGAACAATAAGTTTTTTGGGAAAGATTTAGAGTTTCCCAGTATATATGTGGAAAAGTGGTTTTCATCAGTGGATGAAAGTGGGAAATAAATAGGGCATCTACATACAGTGGAAGATACATTTATTAGAGATGATTAAGGGACCAAAAAGTCTATAAAATATGAGTGTATATTCTGAAGAAGTAGTGAGCACAATTTAATTGAGAGATCAGTGAGCTTTCAAATTGTTATTGGTTGTAAACTAGGAAGGAAAGTGAGTCCACTACAAACATTGTAAATAGTAGTGTTCTTTTAGTAGATTTGGTACATCAACACATTGACGTTGTATTCTCCTTGGATGTATCCCAGTGAGGGTGAACCAAGTAAAATTTTTTGTTCATCATGCATTATTTAATTTCTATTCATACTTTGCTACGAGAAAGAGAGAGAAGATAGTTTTGTTTAATAATGAAACAAGATAAAAAGGGGTATTTGTTTTAATCTGTCATACCTTGATTCACGCCCCTCTCAGGGTATTTGACATAGTGGACCTAATAGTTTATCGATGATATTATTATATACTCTAAGATCAATGAGGAACATTAAGAACATCTAAGGCTTGTGTTGGTAACATTAAAAAATGAGAAGTTATACACCAAGTTCAGTAAGTGTGACTTTTAGATGAAGCAAGTAAAATTCTTGGGACATGTGATTGCAAATGAGGGAATTTCTGTGGACCCTTAAAAAACAAAGGTGATTGAGGAATGGACCAGACCCTCTATTGTCATAGAAATCTGTAGTTTTCTTGGATTAGAAGAGTACTATCGATGTTTTGTGAGAAATTTATCATGATTGTCAGGCCTGCTAACTAAGTTAACAATGTAATGGGTATAGTATGTCTGGATGGAAGAATGTGAGGAAAGCTTCAAGGAGCTAAAGATAAAGCTTACCACTGCACCTATACTCACATTACCAAAAAGTGGATAAAGTTTTGTGATACACAGTGATGCTTCCAAGAAAGTCTTGGGTTACGTTATAAGGCCCCAGTCATAAACATTACATAATATTTAATTAAGTTAATAATTCATATTGAGGATCATTTTAGGTTTAGAGTTTTAGAGAATTAGGCCGTAACTATTACATTACATTTCAAAAATTACAAAGTAGACACTTCTACTCTATCCAAAAAATTTCACAATAATAAAAATCATTAAATAAAACAAGAGTTCTTTTCTTGATATAAATATTCTTAAATTCTTCCTTTCTATTACCCTTCCTTATACCCTATGAAAAAACATTTCAAAAACTTGGTATGAGAAGAAAAATACCAGTAAGGGTTATAAAACAAGGAAAGAAAACATTAGTACATCAATACATACAAATCAATGAAATCATACTTTTCAATATTTAACATACCACACAAAATCATAAGTTTTATGAATAACACATGGAAATAATAAATCATAAAGGTAACCTGTGGCATCCATAACATACTTACATTGTATCTTTTATAGAAACATAGGGAGTTACGTTTGGAATACCCATCATGGTATATTCCCTAAATATCTTAGGAGAAACATTAACGTTTACCTCTGTCATGTTACCCAATTCATTGAAGAGTTATATCGGGCCCACCCACCCTAGGTTTATCAAAGAACCACCCATATACATGAATAATGCCCAATAACCATAAAATATTCATAACACATAAAACAAGAATAAAGAAAAGATAAAATTTCTACATTGAAATCAAAATATATCATTTAAAGATATTGACATAATCAATTATTTATCAAGCCATTTTCAAAACCATTTAAAACATTTAATAAAGAGATTTTTGAATCAAAGTTTACCATACCACTTTTAAGCTTTTGAAAGAAATTTTAATTTCAAAACATTTATGCACATATAAATAAATACTTAAAACCATTTTTAAAACATGCACATTAATGAGAAATATTTATAAGAATAAATATTTAAACCATTTAAAATGCTATTTTAGTTAAAGAATTCCTAACTAAATGAGAGACGCTTGGATTGAAATAATTGAGGAATAACATTAATCAAATATTATAATATCCTAAGAATAAGGATATTCATGATATAATATTTCAGTGGGAATTATATACACCATATAAAAGTGAATTGGTGTATAACAACAAATAAGTCACAATGGAATGTAAATTGAGACAAAGTCCCTTGCAAAGATCATATCCTTATATTAAGGAAAAATCAATGACATAATTATGTGTGACAAATAAGAATATACCCAAAATAAGTGGATACTAAGTGTAAAACAATAATAAGTCATTAAAACATATTTATAGCATGACATAATCAAGAAATATAAGTTTAACCCAAATAATTGAAATTGGGTTAAGAAGTTATCTTACAAAAATTCGACAGCCTAACGACGTCGCTTTAAAATTAATAAAATGAGTTGATGAGAGAGAAAAGGGTCTCCCACCACATGGAAATAAAATGTACATAAATAAGGATATAATAATATATCCCAACATTAGAAAATGGAAATTTTAAAAGACATAACATAAAATAAGTCTTTGATTAGAAGAGGAGAGTGAAAGGTTCCCTTACCAATTTGGTAACTTACGAAACATACACCACATGAAAGAAGAATAGTACAATAAAGATGTAAATACACATAAATTAAAGTATATTACACAATTAATACAATCATGGGCAGTACATACACCAAACAAAAATTAATAGTGGAAAATATAGCATGAATCTCAGAGGAATAAAAAGTGATATGAAAACCCCTTACCTCAAGTCCGACTTGTCTTGTATGTTCCTTATTCTTCATAAATAATAAACTTAAGTTAATTTATAATTGATTAAGAAATTTTTTAAAGTTTATCATTCCCTTTATATCACTTATTACCTTGATATAACTATTAGTTAATTATTTGAGTTCTTATCGGACATTTTGTCGATGTTCGGAATTTGAGTAAAAAATGAACATGTTATAATTACAAATTGTCCATGGGGTCAAAAGTCCATTATCTCCAGAATGATATTAATTATTTTGATATAATATATATCATATATATCCAGTATATATTTGTTTAGAATATTCCATATCATTTGGATATCTGAAAATTAAATGCACCGTTCATGGAGACGGTAAGCCGTACGTACGCATGGATGCTACTTTCATTTCATTTTTTTTTCATTTTTAAGGAATGAAAACCAAATGATACATAAGTATATTATTATTACAATATAATATCATATTTTATATACATTAAATAAGTTCATTAACACTATCCTTTATATGTTCCATTTATGGTATGAATGAGTCATATCACCTTGAGGGGGCGGTAGTCCGCACTTCCTCAAATGAAATTATCGTATTTATACAACATGAAAAACATAAAGCAATGTTTTAAATGATAATTACAGAAGAATATATATAAAATAAATATCATATATATCATATATAATTACATTGTCATCATAATGGCTACCATGATAGGTGGTAGGGAAAAATTGAACAATCATCGTTTCGTGAGGCTCAGTTCACTGTACACAGAAACAATATGTTCTTTACCCATTAGACGGAGGTGTGTGAAAGTGTAGTTATAATCCTTATCCTAAAAAAAACCTATTATATTGAGGATACTGATTTTGTTATGTAAACAAATAATAAGAATAGAATACGGAGTGAAGAAGTAAAATAAAAGAAGAGAACTTGAGGGAAGACGTTACCTTTAAATCGGGTAACTCCCTTTGGTTTGAACCAAAAGGATTTATTGAATCACCTTATTCCCAAAGTAAGGATTATAGGTGGAATAGAGGGATTTTGGGAGCTTATTAAAGTAGAGTTTGGATGAGACAATGGGATTTAGAGGTGTGGGTAATGGGTTAGAGGTGGTGTTCTTTTTAAGAGGGAGGAAGGTCTCTTTAGGAAAGCTTTGGAATATTATTTTATTATAAAATTATTTTCAGTTTCAAACGGTCCCAAACCCATTAAATTAGAATTTAATATAAATATTATTATAAATACTCTCAACTAATAGGTTTTAGATAAGTTTTGGTTTCATTTTTAACCTTATCATTTATATTTAATCATTAGTTAACTAATTTAACTTTTACCATGTCTTCTTGTATATTCATACTATATGATTAATATAGTTACTATAAAATTACAAGTGACCAAAAATGGATCATTAATGACATTTTAACATCATATATTTCATTTGGACGAATATTAGATTTTTAGGACTATTTTATCATTTAATAAAATATTGATTGATTTAAAAACTCTTTTATGTCAATGTTAATACTATTCATATCATGACTTTTAAAAAAATCCAAACCAACTTGATTATTTCGAAAAACCTTCATTAATTCAAATATAACAAGTTATAATTATATATAAAATTCATGGATGACATAAATAGTTTCAAAATGAATTTATTTTAATATTTATAATCTCATTTATTTAAATATTTCATTAATGAGGTAATCATCACATCATCATTATGTCATAAATAAATTTATTTATTTGATGTCTGAAAATTATAAATAAAATAACATAATGTAGGAAATATTTTTAGATTTCTAATGACTATTTATAGTTGATAATATCACTTATATTACCCATTATAATTGTTTTACTAAGAGATATGTGTTTTGGTTACATTTTCCTTAACTTTAAATTAAATTTTATAAAGTGTCATTTTCACTTACAAGTGGCTCCATGGGGTTCCAAAATCAACCCAAGGATGCGCATGGCCAGAAATGTATTATAAAATAGGATTATGACATGTGTTAGGGTAATTTAGTATTATTATAATATTATTTGTAACCCTTATTTACCAGATTTACCATTTAACCATGGTAAATAAAATATTTACTAAAGTTACTATTTATAATGTCTAAAAATAAAATTTAACTCTTTACACAATTTTTACCTCATGATTACTAATATGGAATCCATTTTTCCAAATTCAAAAAACATAATTTGCAGAAATTAATTTAAAATTAATTTCTGTTGTCAAAACCAAAAAGCGTGTTTTTAAGAAATAATAACTATCAAAAGATTGACACTTGTTTATGTTCAATTTCAATGTGAAATAACTTAAAATGACCAAAATTTTATTAAATGGTAAAAATATAATCCAATTAAACTTTAAAACCAATTAAAAAGATAATCCAACCATATAAATAAATTATATTAAAAGGCAGTTTTGAATTAAAATGCAGTATTTTTCACTATTCATTAAAAAAATGAACATTATCAGAAAAATACCAAAATTTCATCCAAAGTAAATTTTGATGTCTCGATTATCAGAAGAATATTATTTTTTCAAATAGAAAATATAAAAGTGATAAAAACTATATTTAAAAAGGGTTCACCATCAAAAGGCGGTAAATCAATCTTTCAAAGAATATTAGAGTATTTATGCTTAAAATTGGATTCATTCACATTTTAAGACTCTAAATTTTATTGTATAAATGTAAAAATATTTAAGAAACATGTACAATAATATTGTAGTTAGTTCTGTTTCATTCTCTCCAATACAATGGCTAGTCGTTAACTACCATTTAAAATAATAATATTATTATATTATTTTTCGGTACAACTCAAAGTTGTGTGAAATGTAAGATTTAAAAGAAACCTATTATTGAGTGTTGATTACTCTATAGAACATAGAATACCCTTTAAAGTAAAATTAATATTTAATTCACAAATATTAATAAATATGAAAATTTCATATCCTTTATTTACCTGGGATGTTACATCCTTCCCCCTTTTGGAAATTGCGTCCTCAAAATTTTAAAATTGGGCTTAAAAACTTCATTGAAAGTCCCACATTGGAAAAAGAGTCAATAAAAATATCACTTTAAAAGAAATAAAGAGAATTAAAAAGGTCACCCAAGATAACACATACTAGGATTCCATGAAAACATGGATATGGAGGAGAAACTAAGTGTCAAGTTTTAATGGAGAGTGATGGAAAACATGATTATGAGAAAGTTAACAATATGAAAACCACAAACTTGTGATGGGTTAAATGGTCTTTGATTCCCAAGAAAGAAAAGTAAATGGACAACATTTTTTTGTTTTAGTCTCCCTTTCATAAAGTTGGATAAATTTATTTATGATATTGACTAAGAACATAAGGAAATATACTTACATTTCAAGTAGAGTTTCATTCTTTAATAAATTTCTAGCACAAACTCATCTTTTCTCTAAATGATGAGTATTCATGATGACATGGTCACACCTAAAGTGCTAAAATAAACTTCTAGAGAATCACAAAATCTACAAAAGATGAACTATATATTTTCCATGTCTTTAGACATTAGCTAAAACTAAAATGGTTAGTAAAATATCAGATAATCCCCCCAAAAGGATAATCTTTTATAAAAAGAAAAACTACTCTTAATCTCCAATATTGAACAAAAAATACCCAAATTTAAACAAAGACCATTCAATAAACAATTATCCTTAAAATCCTTCAATATAATCAAAACTAAGATTGAAACCCAAAAAAATCATATGGATTTGATCACCTAGTCTTACATGATAAATCTTAAAATTTATCTCCAAATAACATCAAGTACTCTTAAAGTCTCATATTGAAAATTAATTAACCTAATCACATATTCTCTATGACAGGTTAATCATTTCCATAAATAATCCAAATTTCTATATCTCCATAATAAAAAACATGGATTCTTCCAAAATAATATTCTACCATTAATCCTCAAATGAAATCTCATAATATTCTATTTTACTTAGGTATATAGTATTCCTAAAATAGCAAACATCTTCCAAAGTAACCTTTATCACTTAATCACCAAATCATTTTCCTATACTAAGGATATTCATTTGATAAAACACAAGTTACCAAAATCAACTTATTCTTGATCCATAAAATCATTTAACTAAAAATAATAAGTCATACTAACAAGGGAATTCACGTAGGCGAGTGGTAGGTGATAAATCCCAATCGAATTTTGGTTGTGGGTTTGATTACCATAGCTTTGTCCGACGCGACGGGTTGTCACACGTTCTGTGTGTTGTCCTTTTTTAAAAACTATATAATTTTATGAAATTCCAAAAAATGAGATAAATTCTTCAAAAATAACCATAACATATTTTAACCACAAAAGTTCTCATTGCAGCTCCCATTTCATTTGGTTTCTCATTAAGAAAACCACCAAAATTTCCTTCATATCTATTGTTACGTTGGTCCCTTCTAGATTCACCCATTTACTAAAACCAAGAAGGTTAGTCTAAGTATATCAGTAAAATTAACATATAATATCTTATGAGGAGGGTAAACACTAAGATATACTTATTAATGTTATCTTAAACCCATTCAATTTGTCTAAAATAACTATGACTCATTATAATATTCTAACCATTATGGTTATGTCACTTATGCTTAAAGAACACCCTAACCTCTAAAGTTATCTAAACCGACATTTGATACCATCTATAAGGTCCCAGCCTTAAAAATTACATAATCTTTAATTAAGTTAATAATTCACATTGAGGATATTTTCAGGTTTAGAGTTTTAGAGAATTAGGCTATAACTATTACATTACATTTCAAAAATTAGAAAGTAGACACTTCTACTCTATCCATTTTTTTCACAATAATAAAACTCCTTAAATAAAACAAGAGTTTTTTTCTTGATATAAATCTTCTTGAATTATTACTTTCTCTTACCCTTCCTTATACCCCATTAAAAAACATTTCAAAAACTTTGGATGAGCATAAAAATCTCAGTAAGGGTTATAAAACAAGGAAAGAAAACATTAGTTCATCAATACATACAAATCAATGAAATCATACTTTTCAATATTTAACATACCACACAAAATCATAAGTTTTATGAATAACACATGGAAATCATAAATCATAAAGGCAAATTGTGGAATTCATAACATACTTACAATGTATATTTCACAGCTATATAGGGAGTTACATATGGAATACCCATCACGGTATATTCCCTAAATCTCTTAGTAGAAACATTAATGTTTACCTCCATCACGTTACCCAATGCATTGGAGAGCTATCTCGGGCTCACCTTCCCTAGGTTTATCACAGAACCACCCGTATACGTGAACAATGCCCAATAACCATAACATATTCAAAACACATAAAACAAGCATAAATGAAAGATAAAATTTCCACATTTCAATCACAATATATCATTTCAATATATTTACATTATCAATGCTTTATCAGACCATTTTCAAAACCATTTAAAACATTTAATAAATAGATTTTTGAATCAAAGTGTCCCATACCACTTTGAAGCATTTGAAAGAAATTTTAATTTCAAAACATTCATGTCCATATAAATAAATCCTTAAATCAATTTTTAAAACATGGACATTAATAAGAAAGATTTAGAAGAATAAATATTCAAAACATTTAAAACGATATTTTAGATAAAGAGTTCCTAACCAAATGAGAGATGCTTGAATACAAATAATTGAGTAATGAAATTAATAAAAGCTTATAATATAATGAGAATAAAGAGATTCATGATATAATATGTCAAATAGAAGTATATACACTATATAAAAGTGAATTGGTGTATAACAACAAATAAGTCTCAATGGGATGTAAATTGAGACAAAGTTCCTTGCAAAGATCATATCCTTAGATTAAGGACAAATCAATGACCTAATTATGTGTAAAAAATAATAATACACCTAATATAAGTGGATAATAAGTGTAAAACAATCATAGTTTATTCACACATATTCATATCATGACATAATCAATAAGTATAAGTTTAATTGAAAGAACTGAAATTGGGTTAAGAAGTTCTCTTACAGAAATTCGACAACCTAACGACGTCACTTTAAAATTCAGAAAATGAGTTGATGAGAGAGAAAAGGGTATCCCATAACATGTACATAAAATTTAAAGAAATAAGGATATATAATAACATATATAAACATAATAAAATGTAAATTTTAAAATACATAACATAAAAGAAGTCTTTGATTAGAAGAGGAGAGTGAAAAGTTCCCTTACCGATTTGGTAACTTATGAAACATACACCACATGAAAGAAGGATCATACAATGAAGATTTAAATACCAATATATTAAATTATATTACACAATTAATACAATCATGGGTGGTACATACACCACAGAAAAGGAAATTGTGGCAAATATAGCATGAATCTCACGGGAATAAAAAGTGAGATGAAAACCCCTTACCTCAAGTCCGACTTATCTTGTATGTTCCTTGTTATTCCTGAATAATAAACTTAAGTTAATTTATACTTGATTAAGAACATTTTTCAAGTTTATTATTCCTTTTATATCACTTATTAACTTTCTATAAAAATTATTTAATTATTTGAGTTCATATCGGACATTTTTTTGATATTCGGAACTTGGGTAAAAAATGAACATGTTATAATTACAAATTGTCCATGGGGTTAAAAGTCCATTATATTAAAAATTATATTAATTATTTAGATATCATATATATCATATATATCCTGTATATATTTATTTAAAATATTCCATATCATTTGGATATATGAAAATAAAATGCACCATTCATGGAGACGGTAAGCTGTACGTACGCATGGATGCTACTCTCATTTCATTTTTCTTTCATTTTTAAAGGAATTAAAACCAAATTATACATAGGTATATCATTATTATAGTATAATATAATATTTTTTATAAATTAAATAAGTTCATTAACATCATCCATTTATATGTTCCATGTATGGTATGAACGAGTCATATCACTTTGAGGGGGCGGTAGTCCGTACTTCCTCAAATGAAGTTATCATATTTATACAATATGAAAAGCATAAAGGTATGTTTTAAATGAGAATTACAGAAGAATATATATAAAATAAATATAATATGCATCATATATAATTACATTTCCATCATAATTACCCCCATGAGAGGTGGTATGGAAAAGTCAAACAATCATCATTTCGTGAGGCAACAATTCACCGTACACAGAAACAATATGTTTTTACCTGTTAAACGGAGGTGTGTATAAGTATAGTTATAATAATTATCATAAAAATAACCTAGTATATTTAGGACACTATTTTTGTTTTTTTAAAAATAATAAGAAGATAATAGGGAGTGAAGAAGTAAAATAAAATAAGAGAACTTGAAGGAAGACGTTATCTTTGAATCGGGTAACTCCCTTTGGTTTGAACGAAAAGGATTTATTGAATTTCCTTATTCCCAAATTAAGGATTATAGGTGGAATATAGAGATTTTTGGAGCTTATTTGTGTAGATTTGGTATGAGAAAAGGGTATTGAGAGGTGTGAGTAATGAGTTAGAGGTGGTGTCCTTTTATAAGAGGGAGGAGGGGCACTTTAGGTTAGCTTTGACATATTATTTTATTATAAAATTATTTTCGGTTTCAAAAGGTCCCAAACTCATTAAATTAGAAGATAAGATGAATATTATTCTAAATATTCTCAACAAATATCTTTTAGACAAGTTTTGGTTTCATTTTTAACCTTATCATTTAGTTTTAACCATTAGTTAACTAATTTAACTTTTACCATGTCTTCTTGTATATTCATACTATATGGTTAATATAGTTACTATAAATTTACAAGTGACACAAAATGTATCATTAATGAAATTTTAACATCATATATGTCATTTGGACTAATCTTATATTTTTAGGACTATTTTATCATTTAATAAAATATTGATTGATTTAAAAACTCTTTTATGTCAATTTTAATACTATTCATATCATGACTTTTAAAAAAATCCAATACAAATTTATTATTTAAAAAAACCTTAATTAATTCAAATATAACAAGTTATAATTATCTCTAAAATTCATGTATGGCATAAATAGTTTCAAAATAAATTTATTTTAATATTTATAATTTCATTTATTTAAATCTTTCATTAATGATGTAATCATTACATCATCATTGTGTCATAAATTAATTTATTTATTTGTTGTCTAAAAATTATAAATAAAATACCATGAGGTAGGAAATATTTATATCTTTCTAATGACTATTTATAGTCGATAATATCACTTATATAACCCATTATAAAAATTGTTTTACAAAGAGATATGTGTTTACGTTACATTTTCCTTAACTTTAAATTAATTTTTATAAAGTGTCATTTTCACTTACAAGTGGCTCCATGGGGTCCCAAAATCAACCAAGGGATGCCCATGGTCGGATATGTATCATCCAATTGTATTAGGACACGTGTTAGGCTAATTTAATATTATTATAATATTATTTTTATCCTTATTTACGATATTTAGCCTTTAACCATGGTAAATAAATTATTTACTGAAGTTACTATTCATAATGTCTAAAAATAAAAGTTACCTATTTATACAATTTGGCCCTCCTGATTCCAAATATGGAATCCATTTTTCCAAATTCAAAACACATAAGTTTCAGAAATTAATTTAAAATTAATTCCCATTGTCAAAACCAAAAAGCGTGTTTTTAAGAAATAATAACTATCAAAAGATTGACACTTGTTTATTTTCAATTTCAAAGTGAAATTAATTAAAATTAAAAAAATTGGATTAATTGGTAAAAATATAATCTAATTAAAATTTAAAATCAATTAAAAAGATAATATAACCATATAAATAAATTAGATTAAAAGATAGTTTTGAATTAAAATGCAGTATTTTTCACTATTCATTAAAAAATGAACATTATCAAAAAATACCAAAATTTCATCCAAAGTAAATTTTTATGACCCAATTATAAATAATAATATTATTTAGTCAAATATAATATATAAAAGTGACAAAAACTAGATTTAAAAAGGGTTCTCCATCAAAAGGCGGTAAATTGACCTTTTAAAGAATATTAGAGTATTTATGATTAAAATTGGATTCATTCACTTTTTAAGCCTCTAAATTTTCTTGGATAAATGTAAAAATATTTAACAAACATGTATAATCATATTTTAGTTAGTTTTTTTTCATTCCCACTAATACAATGGTTAGGCATTAACTACCATTTAAAATAATAATAATATTATATTATTTTTCGATATAACTCAAAGTTGTGTGAAACATAAGATTTCAAAGAAACCCATTGTTACATGTTGAGTAAACTATCAGACATAGAATCCCCTTTAAATTAAAATTAATATTTAATTAAAAAATATTAATAAATATGAAAATGTCATATACTTTATTTACCTAGGATGTTACATGTGTACTCATGAAAAATGATAATGTGATAGCCTATGCCTCCCGACAGTTGAATATCAATGAGCAGAACTACTCAACACATGATCTAAAACTAGGAGCTATGATTTTTGACTTGAAAATATTGCAATACTATCTCTATGGTGAGAAGTGTGACATATATACCGATCACAAGAACCTAAAGTATATATTCACACAAAAGGAGCTCAACATGCGTCAAAGGAGACGGTTAGAGATAATCAAAGAATATGATTACTCTATTCACTATCATCCTAGAAAGGAAAACAAGGTAGATGATGCTATTAGCAGAAAATAACCTTATACTCTATCCATGTTGCAGATTGAGAAAGACCCTATATTCATGGATATAAAAAGGATGTATTTGGAAATCATAAAGGTTTAAAATATATCCTACCTTTCCCAAATGATTTCGCAACCATCTATTAAAGAAAATATTAAGGAGGCACAAAGGGATGATCCAGAGTTACAAAAGAAGGTGAATGCAATAAAGGAAGGGAAGCTGCAAGAGTTCCATATAGATAATGATGGTGTAATTCAGTTTGGAATGAGGCTCTGTGTAGCCTCATCACCTGGGATAAAGAAGGATCTATTGGACAATGTATATAGATCAACTTTATTTATCCATCCCAAGAGTACCAAGATGTACCGTGATCTCCGAGAACACTTTTGCTGGGACAACATGAAGAAGTAGATTACTGATTATATCTCAAGGTTATTGATATGTCAGTAAGTTAAAGTAGAGAGAAAAAAGTCCAAAGGGATGATGCAACCATTTCCTGCACCAATGTGGAAATAGAAGAATGTCACTATAGAATTTATCACGAGTCTCCCAAAGACATCCAAAGGAAATAATGTGATATGGGACATGTTGGACTGAATCACCAAGACTGCCCACTTGATCTCTATTTAGGAAGATATATCACTTGAACAACTTGAAAATATTTATGTGATGGAAGTGGTGAGACTTTATGGGGTTCCAATATTGATTTTCTCTGATCATGATCCCAGGTTCACATCTAAATTCTGGAGGAGTATTCAACATGCCTTGAGTACTGAATTGAATTTCATCATGACCTATCACCCCCAAATTGATGGCCAACCTGAGAGCACTACTCAAATGCTTGAATATATGCTAAGATCCAGATCTTTAGAATTCAAAGGTGTATGGGATCAACATATCCCATTGGTTGAGTTCTCATGCAACAATAGCTTCCACTCGAGTATTTAGATGGCTCTATATGAATCTATGTATGGAAAGTAATGTAGAACTCCAACCTATTGGGATGAAGTTGGAGAAATTAAGCTACTTGGACCTGATCTTGTGTAAGAGATGATAGAGAAGGTTCAATCCATACAACAATATATCAAAGCCGCTTAGAGTTGAAAAAAGAATAATGCTGAAAACCATCGAAGGGACTTGGAGTTCAACTTTGGAGATAAAGTCTTCCTTCAAATATAATTATGGAAGAGAGTCATGCAGTTTGGAATGGAAGGGAAGCTAATCCCAAGGTACATTTTTCCCTTTGAGATCCTTGATATCATAGGAGTCATGGATTATCACCTTTCACTTCCATTGAATATGGATCAAGTTCATGTTGTGTTTAAAATATCACTCCTGAGAAAGTACGTACCAGATCCCTCACATGTACTAAACTCATAGGTGGTACAGTTGGAAGATGATCTCTCTTATGAGGAGAAACCATTAAAGATTATGGAATGGAGAGATAAGGTTCTATGAAATAAGATAACACACCTTGTAAAAGTGTTATTATGGAATAATAAGTATGAAGAAGCAACTTGGGAACCAAATGAGGTGATGAAGGAGAAGTACCCTCACCTGTTTATGTAAAATGAAATTTCAAGGGTGAAATTTCAAAAGGGGGGAAGAATGTAATGACCCAAATTTTTATCAATGGAATTTACTCCTTCCTATAGTAATGTCACAAAGTGTAAATCACATAAAATCACTTAGAGACCATAATAAAATCTTCATAAATGAATAACTAATGAAATAAGAAGTATATCTAGAAGTTAAGGAACCAATACTGATGAAATAATAAATTGACCTTAGGAATAGTAATATGACTCTTATGAATAGTAAAATGGAAAAATGAATAGTATAATGAATCATCAAAGTATAAATAAAATTTTGGAATCTTATAAGGGAAAATATGATATTATTATATCATAGTATAAGTAAGTAAATATTTTAGAAATTATTAATTAAGTGTTGGTATTTTTATAAGTCATAGATATTTAATTATAATTTTATGATTAATTGAATAATTTAAAAGAAAATTTATTTTCATAAAATGTATTAATAAATTAATATTTTTATGTCTTATGATTTTAAGATAATTTTATGAGACCTTAAGTAAATTTTCAAAGTGTTATAAAATCAGTTATAATTTTAAAATATGTATTTTCCAAGTAAATAATGATTTTAATTAAAAATTAAATTAATCATATTTATAAAATTATTTTAATAAAATGGAGTTCATTTTTTAATTATATACATAAAAAAATGGTTACGGTTAATTTTTGGTATTTCTCTGAAATACATGAATTTTTTTGGTGAATAGTAAAATACTATAATTTATGATAAATGCTAAAAACTTGAATTCTAGAGTCATGCTTGAGTCATGGATAATGTAAGTGACCATTGGTTCGAAATAAAATGCACAAATTACTATATTTAGTCATAATAATCCTCACTATTTCTTTTCTTGAGAAAAATAATAAACTAATGATTAAAATAATAAGAAAACGCCCTCTCCTTCACTATAAATACCACCCTCACACCCACTTATCATCACAGTTC
The DNA here is from genome assembly GCA_963277665.1 of Viscum album. Taxonomy (NCBI): domain Eukaryota; kingdom Viridiplantae; phylum Streptophyta; class Magnoliopsida; order Santalales; family Viscaceae; genus Viscum; species Viscum album. The sequence goes on from OY728158.1 coordinate 1,860,921,977, forward strand.
TCAAGATTTGAGCCTTTACTAAATTCTATACAAAACTATTTCCTAGAAACCCCATGTCCAAGATCTCTTGGTATAATTATAAGACCACATTGCTGCCTTGAGAAGGATCTCAAGAGGAGAATTCAAGAGGTAAATCCTCTCTCTTTTTCTTTTAATTTCTTTTCAATTTTATTTCTTTTCTTATTCTCTCATAAAATACATTCATAAAAATGGAATGATAAATATATTACCTTAAATATAATGGAATTATATAATTTTAATGGAATTTCCATCATTAAACCCCTCCCACTCACTCTTTTATTATAAAAATAAAATCATCACCTGTGATGTGTCAATTTACCGACCTCATGGGCGATGCACTTTAATTTTCCTTAAATTACTTTAAGGTTGTTAATAAAACCATTAAATGGTTTAAAATAAACTTAAATGTTTATGATACAACCCTATTTATCTTATATAACTAACATTTATACATAATACTAAATAATAAAACAAAATGAGTTTGTTGTGATCGAAAAACCAACAAAATTAACCTAAAACGATCATAATTAACTTTTATCTAATGATTCATCCTCATGGTATATAAAAAAATTATTTATAAGATCATTTAATATTCTTGAATATCATTAATAACTTATAATAACAATTATGGATATTTATCCATATTTTACATGAACTTCCATTCATGAATACAAGTGAACTGATCGTGAAAACTAAGAAAATGAATACTCCTGAATGATGAAATTAAACTCTATAACTCATAAAAAGGCACATCAATGAACTTAATAAAACCATAATGAATCATATTCATGTAAAAAAGGTTCTTGAAATGTTAATTAATGAATATAATGTGATTATATAGGATATTGAAGTGAAGGGAACGTTCAGACATAGGGTAAGGGGATTTCTGAAACCCAACTCTCTTTCTTTGGGGTTTCCCTCTTTAACCAAATTTTCAGTATAGTTATTACTTACAAAATATTTATTCATAATTATCTTACTTTTTCTTGGATATAAATTTTTTCTACTTGAGTTCATAAAAAAACACAATGTTTTCCAAAATAACTATTCTTTTAAACACAACTTTTACTTCTCAAGATTGTTTCCTTCACTCAAGGTTGATGATTATTATATCAAGTTTGTTATTCCCTATTTCATTTTGGAACCCAAAGTTTATGACTGTATTCTTATGAAATGAAATCAATTCCTTTCCATGGGTTTTTATATGTTCAATAATGATATTTTTTCTACGTGGCATGGATGATAATGTAAATGTTGTGATGCGACGGGTGTGCCCAAAATTATATAGCACAATGTAATTGTTATGATGTGATGGGTGTGAAAAAAATTATATAGTGCTACAATGCATTGGTTAATGTGAATAACCTCATGATATAAAGTGAAATATTCATTAACATGATGCTATCTTTTTTCACAACTATGTGTGGTAGTTAACCACTAAGAAATTATGTTTCATTTTTATACATTGACACATTCTAAGCCTTTTCTTATTGCTTCATATCATGTTTATGTTCCTATACCTATGTTATGACGATAATGATTATGCTCAACCCAAGTTATATTCTTTCTTGTTCTTATCTATATTCTTATTGGGATTTTATCTCACCCTCTTTTGATGTATATCCTCAGGTGACTACTTGTACTAAGGAGAATTCATGGGCTGATAATAAGCTAGAGAAGAAGGAATTAAATAAATGTTTATGTTTTATTTTGTAAATGTTATGTATGTTACTAATTTTCCCAAGACAATAAACCTTTGGATCCTCGTGGTGTAATTATTTTATGTTGTTTGTTTTTAAAATGATGTAATAGGATATGAAATAAAAATAAGGGTCACTATAATGATGAAAACTATATTCAATATTTTTTTATAACTATTTTAGGACTTTCAAATAATCCATGTATCCAAAAACATCTAGTTCGATTTTTTCAAAGGGAAATTCGAGTTGTAAAGAAAACCATTTTTCCATTTCATCTCTAAGGCCTTGGGGGTACCTCTCACCCTCAAAATACACTGGAGGATCCTTTTCATTTTTCCCTTATAGATTCACATTCCATAACCAAATCCATTCCAAAAGGTTCATTAGTAGATTTCATGAGTTGAGAAAATTGAGATGGGTAAGACCATTTTACATTTTCATTCAAGATCATTTTCCTAAGATCCCTTCCCCGACCTGTATCATCCTTACTATAACTATTGGCATCATAATATCTTACCTCATAAATTATTGGAATTTGCAACATAAGAAAATATTTTTGATCATCAAAAACATGAGAGGCCATATGATCCAAAGGCTGAATAATCCCCTACAAAGTAGGTTGTTAACCACCGTCTCCAACCTCCATTCCTAACTCCACATGGGAATTCTTCTTATTATCATCCTCACTGGTGCCTACAATAAGAAAATCCATCACTGCACATGTCTGAAAAAACTTCCCCTCAATAGAAGGTCTTTCTGTTACATACTCATATGCATAAGATGACTTGAGTTTTCTAGGAAGGATCATTTGAAAGACCTCATCACCCAAAACTTTATTGATTTTGTTCAGATGACTGTCCACCTCCTTACCAACCATGTGTCATTGAGGGTCTATCAATTGATTAAGTAGAGAGATTCTCACAGCAATTATGCGAGGAGAGGCAAGGGATAGAGAAACAACCAAGGGCAATGTAAACTGATCCAAAACCATAAAAGTCTCACTTTCTGCAATTGGGTCAGTACCTCCTAAGGTGGGTGAACTCAAGGTGGCAGTAGCGTTATAATAGGCTTTAAGAGAAGTTAGTCTTTTTATTCTAGTAGTAATCCTTGGATAAATATATTAATCAAGGGTTGGATCCTCCCTTACAACACTTTTAGATCTGGACAAGGATTATCCACCAATACAACTTCCCAATAAATCACTTAACCTGCTAGTAGTGTCACCAAGGTTGATGCCACCAACCACATCAACAGATGGAGCATGTTCATATGCCATGATCCCCACTCTACCCTACTCGGTTGATTGGGAATCCACACTGATAAAATATGAATTGGTCATAGTATCTGAAAATGGAATCTTGAACTTACATTGTTTAAGCACATTCCCAAATTTCCTAAAGTTAGCAAAAAAAGTCCTTTATAAAATTTATCAGCAATGTTGCAGCACTTCTGATAGAAATCAGACATTTTTTCAACTTCAATATGTAATTAAAATTTATAATCATCATCCACCAACGTTATGGTATTGGTGATGGTTGAGTTCATATCAATCTCCATGAGAATCCAAGAAAAATGCCCAAAAATTGCATGTTCTGTTTCTTTGTTGAACTTAATTGGGATCCCAACCACACACACCACATTCCACAAAATTTGGGGGTTCTATAGATACCAACTACAGCCAAAAACACAAATCTAGACTTGGGTGGTTGAAATACCAATAGTCACTAGATTAAAATGAGGATTCGAGTATTGAATTCTTAGATTTACAGGTTTGAGAGAGACAAAACCCATTCCCCATGCTTTAAAATTTATATCAATCAATGGAAAATTAATATGGAAGAATCCCTTACTGATTGATGCAGTTTTTCATCCTCCAAAGCCCCAAAACTACAGAATTTTATATAAATATATATAATTTCTATATATGTAATTTTATAAATATATATAATTATATACAAATATTTATAATTATATAAAAATATTTTTAAATATATTTAAATATTTATAAAAATATAGTAAAAATATATATTATATTTATAATTATCTATATTAATATATTAATAAATATATATAAATATATTTATAATTATATAAAAATATTACTAAAAATATTTATTTATAATTATAAGTATAAATAAATATATATATTTAAATAATTATATTTATAAATACATATTTTTAATTCTTTAAATATTTACTATATTATTAAAATTGGTTCTTTATTAGTGCTTTATTATCACTAATAAAGATTTAGTTTTATCAGCGCTAAGAAGAAACTAATAAAATATATCTTTATCAGTGGTAAAAAAGTGCTGATAAAGAGTAGTTTTTTCAGCGCTTACTTTTTAGCACCAATAAAACTACTCTTTATCAACAATTTTTTGAGTGAGTTGATAAAAGCCTAACTTGGTATTTTAAATAGAACCCTAACAGGTCCTCCTTACTCATGTCATTCAAGATTTCATGAAATTGAACCCTCACCACCACTCTTCATCAAGCTTCTCAAAGAATCTATCATCTCAAGATCTAATGTATGTGATTATTTCTTCTCCTCTTTAATCATGATCCAAAATATGCACCTGATCTGATTCCCATCCCACTGTATCTCATCAAAACTGATCAAACCTTCGTTGGCTGACCACTTTCACAACACTCATCTTCTACCGCTTACCCAAACCTTATGCCTTAACTCTTGGATTGCTGGATCATTTTTTGTAGACGATGAACCAAGGAGTGTTTTCTGGCTCATTTTCCATTTAACCTAGGAGGGATTTCCATTGAACTGAGGAGAGTTTTCTGTGTAGTCACATTATATTACAATAATTTGAATTCTAGTTGGTATTGAAGAGTTTATTTATTAATCTTATTCTTATATTATTATCCATGAGGAGAAATAGTTTTTTTCAAATTCTTTCAACCCTTTTCTTGAAATGGGATTCTATAAAATGTGTTTCTAAAAATGACCAAGTGATTTTTAGAAAAGTCTATGAGTGTTTTTTAATGTGTCAATTGATACCACCTTGAATTTATAAATGTAAATTTTGTATCAATTTATTTTCAAGAAAAATGTTTGTAAAAATTCCATAACGGATTATAAAGTATGTATTTGGTTTTGAAAGAAGTAGAGAGCCAAGGCATGAGGTTTTTAAATGTGTTCTTTACACTAAATGATTTTCAAACCAAGTGTCTGGGTGTTTTTAAGCATTTAAAATGATTGAAATGGGTTTTCGGTATTACCCCTATTCATATTTTATTCAATTATTTCTTAAATTAATATTTATATAAATAAGCATATTTGTTATTATTAATAATAAAAAACAATTTTTTTGTGTGTATTTAAATATTTTGTTAAATGTAATTTGTAAATAATTATTTTTATAACTTCAACATAATTTAAAAGTAATAATAAAAAAGATCAAGAACAAAATCTATCATGTCTAGTTTCAAATTAAATGATTAATCTGGTTCTTCTAGATTCCAAAGATCTTGTGGAAGAGTGCCTCAATGGTGGGAATCCACATCAAGTTTGATAAAGAAACTAAGAAATAAAGGCTTGGTAATTTTTCTTGGATCCTTTTTGAGGTTGATATTCTTTCCCCCTAATAAAATAGTTATTTTGGTGGCTGGTGAGTTTAGAATTGAAATATCATTTACTCTGAAGAAGCTTCCTGGATTTTTTTCCAAGTGAGAAAATGTTGGGTATCTCATTGACAATTGTCGTGGGAATTTTAAATGCACAAATTTCAAGAAGATAGGTCACTCGATTGACCGCTGTAAATTTAAGAAGCCACTCAAAGAAAAGGGAACCTCTTTGAAGGTTGGGAAAGTAGATTTTGGAGTCATGGATTCTATGAACACCCTTGCTAGATCTAGATAGGTCTCCAGGACTCGCAACATTGGATTACATGGTTCTCATTTTGATTCAACTGTCATTAGTGGTTTACCTAATCCTGTGGCATCTTAGGTTGACCATAAACTTGTGCAAGGGGTGACTAATCCTATTGAGGTTGTCAAAGTGATGAAAGTATCCACTATAAAGAATGACAGACTTTCTTCAGCACAAGGGAGCATCTTTTGTCTCCCTTTGATGAATAGGGTGTGAGATCCATGTGTTTTAATGGAATGAAGAACATTGGAATGACTCCTATTTAGTAGGGTTATGCTGAAGGATTTTAAGAAGATATTGCAGATATGGAGGAGAGGCAGCCTACGAAGATTTAATCTAGGGATGTTTTCAAGGATTTGAGGACATAAGTTCTTATTCTAATCAGAGCCTGAAGGTCTTTAATGTTTATAAGGATGATCTTCATGTAGATGCCTTACATTTTGGGAAGTTATCGGATGAGATTAATTTGGATGTATATGAATTTGTGGAGGATTCCTACTTTTATACTAGTGAAATTAAGGGGGGATAGTGAGCTTTTTGGGGGTGAGATTTCCTCTACAGTTGAAAAAGCACAAAAAGGGATGTGGAAGCCTACACTCTTCTAAGTAGGCATTTTCTGAACCATTTCTTGTTAACAATAAAGTGATTGAAGTGGGTCTACCTATTATTGCACCGAAGGACCCAGTTTAAGAATCTAAGAGTAACGAATGCTCTAAATATGGCCCTAGGTTGGAGCTTGCAGGTGGGGAGGATGTTTTGGCTCTTTAAGTAGGAAGTGGCACTAAAGTGGATGCTTTATATGTGAAAGTAAATTCTAGAAATCCCTTGATCCAAGTTCAAACAAAGTTAGGGGATACATCACTTAGTCTTCTTGACATCCTAAATAGATCTAATAGTAGGGAAGTATTCCATGAAAAATTTGGATCTCTTTGAGCTGAATGAAAATCATTAGATATTGAGAATATTAAGGAAAGGAATAGTTTTATTTTGGTACCATAAAATTATTTAATTGGAGGTAAATACATTGAGCCTCCTGATGAGGAAGATGAATCGTCTGGTATGGATGACTGGGATGACTCTTGGAAGGCCCCTAAGTAGTGGAAGAGAGGTAGACACCCAAGAGGTCAGCGTGGCTCATAAGGAAGGAGTGGAAGATATAAAAGAAGGTGAATTTTGAATGAGATTATATTCTGGTGGTGTTTTTTGTGACACATTTTTCATTGAAACCTATTCTTTCCTATGTTTGTGTACTCTATTTTTATTAATAAATTTTCCAAGTCCATAGTTTAATCCATGGTCCATGCCATTACTAGTATAAATAAATAAATAAATATAAATATATAAATATATTTATAAATAACTAAATATATAAATATATTTATAAATAAATAAATATATTTATAATTATATAAATATTTTTTAAAAGTATTTATATATTTATTTATAATAAATATATATATTTATTTAAAAATAAAATATATAATTTAAAATTATAATATTTTTTATTTAGAATAGTTAAGTATTGGAAAAATATATTTTTAAAAAGGGATATTTTTGGAATATTTCCAAATTATTTATTTTCTTTTATTTTAAAAATCATCACCAAACAAGATGGAGAGAAATTTAATTAATTTATTTTCTTTTACTAAATTTCACATTGAAACAAAATAAAGTGAGATTTAAATTACAATCATTTCTTTGTTTATTTTTTTTTAAATTTTTAAATTTTTATTAATATGTTTGTCTTAGTTTAAAGTTTATCTAATTTTATTATCCTAAAATTATAATGGTATATTAAAATCATGTAATTTAATCACTTATGATCCGTTGCTCCTCATTAAACATCGTTGTCTATTTTTAGTTTTCCCAAATGGTTAGAACAACATGTGCATAAGTGATCTTATTTATCCTTGGTATACCTCACTGATTCCCCATATAATATCTCTTACCTAAGGCTATTGTTAGTTTACACTCTCCCTTTTCTTCACATTCATTTTAAACCATTCATCATTATTTATCACTTCAAATGCATGGAGCTCCTAGCTATTCACTGCACAAAACCTGACCACTTATCATGAAAGTCCATGACTACAAATAATAAGTAGGTAGAGTTTTTATGGTGCACAACTGGTAATCATCACTAAGTTCCAATTATCCCTCCTGCTCCCATGTTCCAAGAAATATATTTTTCCTCAAGCCATTTGGTTCACCCACTCCCTCACCTTTATGTTTTTCACTAATTCATCATTATTTATCACTCTAGTTGCATGGATCTCTTAGTTGTGCACCGAAATAGCACTGTCCACTTATCATGTAAGGTGGTGACTGTAAATAATAAGTAGGAAGGTTTTTTGGGGTGCACAACTGGTAATAAACTCCAAGTTCCATGTATCCCTTCTACTACCATAGATTAAAATAAAAAAATTCTACCCATTTTGTTCCAAGTATCCCTCATACTTTCATGGATTAAAATAAAAATGTCTTTTTAAAACATGTCATTACCTTGTGTATTTTATTTTTAGTGACCATTAGAGTATCATATTTCAATATTGTTTTCTTTTCAAGCAACCAAAATATGGAAAGTATATTATGCGAAACATTGATAGATAAAATTTTAAATCTAAAAAATTATAATTTTTTATAAAAATAGTTATCAATTATTGATGTAGATAGAAAATTTCGAATATTTTTATTAATGTCCATATGTTGATCACCTCTATGTTGGGTTCTAATAGGGGATAAGTCTCTCTTGGGACTCTAATTAGTGCTATAGATGGTATATTAGTTTTATTTATTATAGAAAATGTTAATTATAACCCAAGTTAGTAAGATCATAACCACTAATAAACCAATTTATATATTTAAAATCATAACCATTAATAATATTACCTTACACTAATATTTTAATCATAAGATGAAATTTTTCTATGAAATAGTTTTTACACTTTATTTATTTTGTTAAATATTAATATTACCAAATCAAATATGATGGATATGAATAAAAAATGGATGGATGACAATTGCATGATAAAAGAGAATACAGATGTCCTGGAAGAGTTCATAAAGTTTTTAAATGATCATGCATATAAAACTTATAAAATCCTTTTTAAAAGTTTACATTGTTTTTATTCAAGACTAATTAGTCCATAGGAGTTTGAAGAACACTTGATTTGTCACAAAATAGATCATAGTTATAAATGTTGGACTAAACATAGGGAAAAACTGAATGTATCAAGTGACTAGGATACGACTTTATTTTATGGATCATATGATATGATTATAAGTGTGGAAAATGATGAAGATCATATTGAGGATATTATTAAAGGTTTGAACAATGATGAAGATCATAATGAGGAAATAAGAATGACATTTGGAGATGAACTTCATGATTTTCCAATTTTTTTGAGAAGTTAAAGAGTTGTGAAAGTAAACCATTATATGGTAGTTGTATAAAATATTAAGAATTTATAGCCATAATGAAGCTGTATAATTTAAAAGCTAACAATGAATGGAGTGATTCCAATTTTACTCAACTACTTGATCTCTTGAATGATATGTTCCCAGAAGATAATGAGCATCCTTTCCAAATACATGATGATAAAAAAATGCTAAGTTCAATGGGTATAATATTTGAAAGAATACATGTATATCCAAATGACTGTAAACTATTTCACAAGGATGAAAAATCACTTAAAAATTCCCAAAGTGTGGTGATTCTTGATACAAGAAAGATGAAATAGGCCCTATGAAAGTTGTATGGTACTTTATAATCTTTCTAAGGTTTAAGTACCTATATGGAAGTGAGGAGAATAAAAGAAAATTGACATGGAAAATTGATACAAGAAATAAATATAGGAAACTTTTTCACCTGGAGGAATATCCTTACTGGAATACAATTGATCACAAGTATCCTAAATTTAGAAATCACCTAAGAAACCTTCATCTTGTTAAATCTTTAGATGGAGTTAATCGTTTTGGTTTTCAAAGATACACTAAAAGAACATGGCTGTTTATGTTGGTAAATTATAAATTTCCAATGTGGCTATGCATGAAATGAAAAAAAATATGTTATCTTTGCATATATTAGGACCAAAACAACTAGGTAATGATATTGATATTTATTTGGCCCCATTGATCGAAGATTTAAAATTATTTTGGGGCTATGGTGTTATGTTGTATTATGCTTATAGAAATAAATATTTCATGTTGATAACCATGTTGGATTGGATGATAAATGACTTTTCTTCTTATCGATTTTTTTTAGGATATAACAATAAAGGAACTCAAGGGTATCCCATTTGTGAATAAGTTACATTGTCAATTAGGTTGAAACATTAATCAAAGACCGTGTTTCTAGAACATCACATATTTCTACCCTAGTGGCATAAGTATCGATCTTGGATGACATCATTGGATGGTATTTTAGAAGAACATACATCATTATCTCCACTAATAGGTGGCCAACTATTTGAGAAAGTAAAATATATGGAAACTACTTTTAGTACACATTTTTTCCAAATTTTTTTACAAAAACCAGTTGAAAAAATAGATCAGTTTTTTTTTAAAATTATCATACTGGAATTGTTTTTACATCAAGAATTTTCTTAATGTTATGGATGATGAAAAAAATGTATGTGTTAGTTTCACTAGAATATTACTAAATGTACTAAACAAAAAAAATATGGAATTAAGGATAGGTTAGATATGATTGACAAGGGAATATGGGAAGAGTTTCCACTAGTGAAGAGTAAAAAACATACTTTTATTTTTCCATCTTCTTACACTCTTTCCAGGAAATAGAGATATTAATTTTTCAACTTCTTGAATGATGTAAATGTTCCAGAGGGTTATTCATCTAATATCAAGAATATCATTTCAATGCTTGATTTAACGTTAAAGGGTCTAAAATAACATGACTATCATGATTTGATGCAAGATCTAATGCCTGTATCTTTACATTACATTTTTCCTAAGAATGTACATCATACATTAACCAAGATCTATTTATTTTTCAAAGCTATATAAAGAAAAATTATAGACCCGGTGAAATTTCCAACTATGGAAAAAGAAACTACTATCATATTATGTGAATTAGAGATATTCTTACCTCTAGAATTATTTTATATGATGGTTCACATGATGGTTCACTTGTTAAGAGATATTCAACTATGTGGTACTGTACATTATAGATGGAAGTACCCCATTGAATGATATATAAAGATTTTTAAAGGGTATTTCAAAAATAAAAAATCATATAGAAGGTTGTATTTTGGACTGATATGTTGTTGAGAAAGACATTGAATTCTATACTGACTACCTATTCTATGTGGAAATAATTGGTCTACTGAAATCTCATCACACTAGGAGACTTTTGGGTGAAGGAATTTCTAGAATATATGTTGTCATAATTACTATTATGAAACAAGAGAAGTCCCACCTATATGTTTTTCATAATATTTTATAGGTTTCCCCATATGTTGAAATCCACAAAGAAATTATTAGGCCTTTGAATACATAATGGACTAAAATATGGTTTTCAAATAAAAATAATCAAAAATTTATAGGATGGTTTTGAGACCATATTTTTAAGGAGTCAGCTAAAAATATAGATTCAATTTTATAACTACTTGATGGCTATCCAGAGGACCAAGTGATCATTTATGATCTTATAATTGTTATGTACTTAATATTTATATGTTATATAAAAATAAACATGATGAACACAATACCTTGAAAAATAATGGAGTTACACTTTTGGCTAAATCGATGCATGTATCTAGTACCAATGAAAGAAATCCAATTTATGATAATATGTCAAAATTTTTCATCATTAAAAAAATATGGGAGTTGGATTATACAACATTAAAAGTGATAAATTTTTAATGAAAGTGTGTTGATAATAGGAGTTCTATTAAAATAGATGAATTGGGTTTCATGAAAGTGGATTTCAGTAAGTAAGGGTATAAAGAAGAACATTTCATAATGGTATCATAGGTAGTATACATATTTTATGTTCTAGATCCCCCAAACTAAAAGTGGTCAATTTTTCTATTATCAACCAAAACCACTAAAGTATCAAATGTCAGTTAAATTGAGGATGACCCTTTAATTGGGATGTTTCAATAATTTCACAATTTTCCCAATGCAGACGGTGTCTTGTATGTTAGGGGAGACCATAATGAACGGATTTATATACTCGATAGAGGGGTAAAATCCCTTCAACCTTAACAAAAGAGTTCAATAATAAGGTTATATTTTTCTTGTAATATACATTACATTTTCTCATATTATTATCTATTCACTACTTCATTTATCTAATATAAATTAAATGTTCAACTACTTCTTTAGATAATGAATTTTGCACATGACGATGCTCCCAATCTTGAGGAGCAATAGGTTTCTCAACACGATGGTTCTCCCAATGCAGAGGAACAACAAACTTATGCACATGTCTATGCGACCAATCTAGAAGAACAACATATTGAAATTGTTGAAGTTGAGGAAATAGATGATGGTGAAAAACCAGTGTCTTAGAAATAACAAGAGTTCTATAGCGTGATAGTGTAAATAAAAATTATTAAGGTGAGAAACAAATGCATCAAATTCAAGGTTAGATGGAATGATGGTAGACAACCCGTTAACCCCAACAAGACCATGTTCAGTAGTTACATTGGTCTCACCACTCACATGCATGTGAAAATTGATATAGATTCATGGCACAATTTTGTGGCCATGCTGAAGAAACTTATTTGGGAAGATATTAGGGTAATATTATGATACACTTTATTTATTTTAATAAAAACAAAATAATGAAATTTTGATTTACTCTTCATTATCCCTTGTAGAGTGCATTTATAGTAGATGAATACCAAACAAAATTTGTATTAATTCTCACTATAAAGGCTCAAAGAATATTTCTCACAATTTTTATGAAGTTTTATCTCAAAGATATTGAAGGGAAAATAAATCTTTACCCAATACAGATGTGTGCACACCTGATAAACCAACAAGTGTGGGATGTGTTTATTGTTCATCATGAAGTGACATATTTTTAGGTACATTGTGACCAGTAATAAATTTCTTGACAATACATGTATTAATAAATTTGATTAAGAATTGTTAATTTATAAAGTAGAAACTGAGTACTGAAAATAAGAAATGATCAGTAAAACCAACATACCCTTACCATAAAGCAAGGATGATGTAAGATTCACTTGAAAAAATGGTACGTATTTTAAATCTATCATAATAATTTTTATGTGACATAAAAAAACATAATTATGTTTGTTTGTTTATATAAAAATTAATGAATCCAAATCCAAATACACATCCATCCCATGTCATGTGCTATGGATGGAGGCACATGTAAATAAAGAAATAATACTAATAGATGAAAACACAAAAAAGTGTGGGAATCATATGTAAGTATGAAATAATATTTTTTTTTCTATTTAAATCAATATTACATAATAATGATTGATTATTTTCCTATACTTTTTATCTGACTTATTCACAAGAATCATTATCTGTTATACCCGATGAACAACTAATATCAATGCCCTTGAAGAATATAGAAAAGTATGGACACATTAGAGGTGCGGGTTTTGGGGTGTCACCCCAAACATATTTTGAGAAAAGAAATGAATAGGTGGGATAATGATAAGAAAATTGAATATTTTCAGGCATGATTACCTACTCTTGAAGAAAAATTTAATTGGAAGTCAGAGTTGTTAAAAAAAGTTATGAGTAGTAATCAAAGAGAAGAAAAAACACAATAACATTCACTGTGTGAAGATCCCCCTCCCGCAATAGCTTGTAGGTGATCCATTCCCCTCAAAGAGCTGTCTTAGAAGAGGTAATCAATGTTATAATAATTATGAGAAATGTGAATCAGGTAGGCACTGACACCTTTCCTACACTGACATTCTATAAAGTGAAAATGATTATGATTTATATCTATCAACACCCACACATCACATTCTTGTGAGGGGTACTCTGTAAAATATCTATAGAGATATTATAAACAATAGAAAACTTCCAATAGGTTATTTGAGAGTGGTTATTAATGTAGATCAAGATCTGAGTGATGATATATATATTCCACTTGATTATGTAGATATTCATACAGTCAAGAAAGATATTTGAACATTTGTAGCATGACCATTAGATCTTGTAAAAAAACATGTTGAGAAGGAGCTATCCATTTCCAATTTATTTTTCATGAAATACATTTAACAATTGATGAAGAAAGGTCTGAACCAATGAATGTTATTATAAATGGAAAAAGGGAAGGGGGTGAAATGAAAGGTCAAATAAAAATATAAGATCCCAACCTTTTTTGGATTTATCTCAGGAAAAGTTTTAGGTACTTTTTGTTGTTTTTAAGTACCTTTGATTTTAATTATGACTTAGGGTGCGTTTGGGTGGTGTTTTGAGAAACAATTTGAGGAAAAGGGGTTGTTCATGGTTGGTTCACAGTTGGAGTAAACCATGCACCCAAACCCAGGTAACCGTACGACCTTGGAAAGTGAGGTCCACATGGTTGGTTCATAGTTTTCCTAACTATGTTCCCCTGCCCAGAAAAACACACATGCGGTTTTTCATTACTTGAAAAATTAATTTTAAATCCCCTGAACCCTCAAAACACATCCTATTATACCTTGTCTTAAGAATAAATATTTTTGGGAAATTCCAGAGATTTTTGGAGGTGTTCCAATGTTGTATTACCTTCGTTCATCAAGATTCAAAGCCCGAATCAAAGATCTGATCTTCTCCTGATATGTGGATCTCATCCCGATGCCTATCCCAATCATTATTCTCTATTTACTTGATATATTGGTGGGATTTATCCTATGTTAATTTAGATCTAAACCTTTTTGGTGATATCTAGATCTAGGATTTTAGATCTAGATCTAGATTGATAAGATCTTAATATCCTTGATTTTGTTTTGGGGATTTATATCTGGAACTTAGATCTATGACATTGTGTTGCTCGAATGTTGGGGATTTCTGTTGAATGAATGATTGTCAAAAAATTGAGGTAGGTAGTATAAGATCTAATTCCCATAATCATGGATTTGATACGTGTATGCATGATTATAGAATTTCTATAATTATTTAGAAATTTAATTCCTAAATTGGGTTAATTAGGTTGGCCAATTGATCTATTGAATCTTTGTTGAATTGAATGATTGATTGAGGAATTAATCATGAGACTAAATTGATGACTTATTGGATAATTAATTTGGTGGAATTTAATTATGAGAGTTGGGGGTTGTGATGTAGATAATTAATCAGGGGTTAATTATGAGATATTGAATTGGATAGATTAAGATAATTAATTTTGAATTAATTATGTGCCTTGACATTATGATCCTGATAGTTAACTGTGGGATTAATTATGAAGAGTGGAAATTTATAATGAGATAATTAATTCTGGAAAATTAATTATGAGATATGAATTGTGATATTAATTAATTAATTGATGAACTAATTAATGGGATTTACATACTTAATTCATTAGGGAGTTAATTAAAAATATTGATTTATTTATCTAATTGTTGAATTAGTAATGGAATTAATGTGGATAATTAATTATAAATTAATTATGTGAGTAAAGGAATTAGAACATGGTCATTCAATTGAGAAGTATTAATGGTAACATGGTTATTGTACTTATGAGTAAATGAATGGGAACATGGTCATTTGAATGGTAAGTATAAATGGTAACATGATCATTGTACTTATGAGTAAAATAACCAGAACATGATCATTCTATTGATAAGTAAGAATGGTAACATGGTCATCTTACTTATGAATTTTTTATTTGTAACTTTGGAATTTATGTGTGATTTTAAAGAATGGTAATAAAGGAACTCTGATATATGGCCTCACATGATAATAATTCAAAATCCAGCATGAGTCGAATCAGGTACTGAGATATCATATCACCATTGAATACTTTGAGCTCTGACACGAGTCAAAGTAGGTATTAAGATATGATATTACCTAGGGAATGATTCAGCCTCCAGTATGGGATGAAGTTAGTATTGAGGTACGAGTATCCTTGGGAACCCTAGAGTTAATATGACTAAATAAAGAATAAATGATAATATGATAACTATTTATTTATGCATTGTATTATTTTTTTATAGAATTTCTTACAATGACTTTTGACTAGATTTGTTGTAGACACTGTTGGGGGTGGCCTGCTGAGTTGTACTCACACCCTACTCCGGCTTCCTGATCGGTACCCGAATAGACTTTACTATTGCAGGGTAGGTTAAGGGTAAGGGCCCTATATTAGAATGTTGATTGGGGATGGATCTTGGATGAGGGAACCAGATGTGGTTTGGGACCTTCTTGGGAGTCATTAGTGTCTTTATTTTCAGTTGCGTTTTAGGCACTTTAACACTTATATTGGCGTAGCATGTTTTCCCTTTTAGCTGAATATTGTATTTTTTGTTTTGGTTATCTTATGAAATTAGTACTGTTTATAATTTTTATATGATTCTTATATTGATTAATTAGTTACTCTGGTGTTTTACTCTGATAAAAGAGGGTATATTCTCCCCATGATTGACTTATCAGAACCTCATTGCTAGTCAGAAACCTCTGAAATATGGGGAGGCGCACCTTAAGTCATGTGACTGAACAGATCTCAGTTTTTTTGCATGGAACTTGGGTCGGGATGTTACAAAGTGGTATCATAGGTCCAATTTTATTTATTCTTCTTTTATATTACAATTCGGTAAAGTTAGACATGAGACTAGGAATTTTCAGGGCTTGGTAATGACCTAGTGGATGGGAGTTACAAATCCATGTTTGAGGGAAAACCCGAGTACTCAAGGTGGTATTGTTGTTATTTTTGTTTGCTATTACAGTTGAATATTATTTCACCTTAGGTGACACACTTGTGGTGTGATGTGATTATTATTTATGAGAATTTTTGAGTATTGATTTTTGGCCCATAATGACATGAGAGTTGAGTCTTCTTGCATCATTCTATGCACTCGGGGTTATTGTGACATGCATCATTTTAGGCATGCACGAGAAAATGGGTTATTGGTAAATTATTGAACTTTATTTTTTTCCTTATTTGTGAGATTAAGATGAAAAAATAATTGTGCCTAACATGAATTGAGAAATAATGGAAAATAATGAAAAATGAGAATAATTGGTTGTCTAAATGAGAAAATTGTTTATGATAGTGTGTTTACCCTTGTTAACCAAAACTTAAGAGTAGGATGGTTAAGTGTAGTGATAACACCTCGGTTATGACCGTGTGGAGAGAGGTGGGGAAAGATGTCATGAACTATTGTGATTATTTATCTTACATAAATTCTATAAGGTTGTGTTATGAGACCTAAGACGTCTGTTTGTCATTGTATGGAGTACGCCTCCATGAATCTTGTTGAGGGAATGACCAAGGGGCATGGCTGGGAATGATATTCTAGTTAGGGAACTTGAGGCACTGATGGTGATAGTTGAAGATGGAGGGGAGTAGTTTTGGGATAGATTTGATCATTTCATGCAATTAATAGAAAGAGACCTAGGTAGGCTTATAAAATCATCTATGAGTTGACAAGGGAGTTTCAATTTCAGAACCCTCCGACTTTTACTGGAGAGGTTGGGCCTGAGGGATCTGAATTCCGGGTTGAGTCCATTGAGAAAATACTTGACCATTTGGAGACTTAGGTTGAGAGGAGGGTCAATATGGATTCTTAAATACTATGGGGATCAACTAAGTGCTAGTGGGACATTGAGGTGTGAACTTAAAAAACTAATGGCATGTTATATAATGATTTCTTGGAGAGGTTCTTGGAGAAATTTTGTCCAGTGAAGCTGAGACAAGAGAAAGATACATAATTTATGTATCTAACCCAAGGGAGTATGTATATGATGGATTATGATGGACTTGACACAGATCTTCAATGCTTTTCACCAGCATTAGCAGGAGATGATTCAGCTATGACAAAATGATTTGACGACGAACTTAAGTGCAATATTAAGTCCAAAGTCAATATTTTTCGATTAAATAAGTTTGATGAAGTTGTGGATCAGACTCTCACAACTAAATGGAACATGAGGGAGGATTCCTGTACTAGACAGGTAGTTGTTACTAGATGATCAAGAGGTGCGAATTTATGGAGTAAGAATCACTATTATGACAACTTTATTCAGGCTAGTTGGAAGTAGAGTACATAGACAGGAGGGTCAATTGGAAATGACCTTATTGGGGTGATCTGTCATCAGTGGGGTAGGATAGGACACTATCATTGATACTATTCCCGAATACTAGTATATTGTTGGTATTTTGGTAAGATGGGACACCTACAGAATTTCTTCAAGTCACAACAATAGACTAGTTTTGAGGGAGCAGATGGGCATAGTCAGAGTGTGGGAAGGGGATCTTCTACACCATATCGATCCAGTAGCTAGATCACTACTTTACATGGTGGAAGAGGTAGTGGATGTGGTGATATAGGTCTAGAGTTCCTTTATTAGAAGAGTGGTTCTATTCAGGGGATTCAGACAACATCACAGGGAAGAGAGGCAAGACAGTTACATACAGTGAAGCCTAAACTTGTGGAGAGTGAGGTTGGGCCATCGATAGTGAGAGGTACTATTCCAGTAGATTATACTTTATCTAGTTCCTTATTTGATACTAGTGACTCTCATTCCTTCATATCTATGAAACTTATTAATGGTTTGAGCCTGGTGGTGGATTTTGTGAGAGGGAAAATGAAAATAGATACACCATTGGGAGTACGGTCTAGAGACATCTTTTTGTAAATAGGATGTTCTCTCTAGATTAGGGAGTATCATATCTATGGGATATCTATATTATTTATATGTCAGTATTTGACCTAATTATGGGTATGGACTAGATAGTATCATAACAATCCCATATTGATTGTTAATATAGGATGGTGACCTTTACATCTCCTAAGGGTGACAATTACATTCATAGGGGAGAGTGGGATATACAGGTAGGCTCAGCAGGTCTAATTACTCAGCAACTGGGAGATCTCACGACCCAAGTTTCTAGTCCATTTTTGGATTATGGGGGTCTTAGGAAAGATTTACTTCCACTAGTAGTATAACTATTCATGATGTCTTTCCTGAAGACTTCGTAGGGATACCATCTGATAGAGATGTGGAATTCACTATTGAGATCATGCTGGGGGCTGAGACAATATCTATTCCACTATATAGAATGGAAAAAAATGAGATTCAAGATTTCAAGACTCATTTGGATGAGTTGCAGGATAAAAGATTTATCCGTCCAAGTACGTCACCTTAGGGATCGCCAGTTTTTTTTGAAAAGAAGGCTGACAAGAGTTTATGTTTGTGTGTCAATTACTGGAAGTTGAATAAGATGACTACCAAGAACCAATATCCTATTTTACATATTGATGAACTTTTTTATCAATTAAAGGGGGTTTTCATGTTCTCAAATATTGATTTGAGATCAGGGTATCATTAATTGAGAGTACAGACTTCTGATATATCAAGGACTGCTTTTAAGAGAAGTTATGGATTTTATGAGTTTTTTGTAATGCCTTTTGGGTTGAAAAATGCTTCAGAAGTGTTTATGAATTTTATGAATAAGATATTTCACCCATACCTAGATTAGTTTTTTATAGTATTCGTTAATGATATCTTAGAGTACTCCAAGGCTCATGATGATAATGCCTAATATATTGACATTTTCCTGAGCACATTGAGAGAGAATCATATATATTCCAGGATATCTAAGTGTCAATTTTGGATTTATTAGGTACACTTATTGGGGAACATAATCTTAGAGGAAGGTATGAAAGTGGACTTGGATAAGGTTTAGATAGTGGTTTCTTGGGAGCAACCCAAATTGTTTTTGATATCTAAATCTTTTTGGGATTAGCTAGATATTAGAGGAGATTTACCCAAGACTTTTTCTATTTGGAAGAACCTCTTTCAGGTTTGACCAAGAAGGGTATAAATTTTGAGTGAATGGAAGCATGTGAGAATTATTTTTAGAAGTTGAAGAATCATTTGATGACGTCACCAATTTTGATCCTACCTGAGTCAGGCGAGGAGTACACAATTTATTGTGATGCTTCTACGATCAAAATCAGAGATGTGTTAAGGCAAGGGGATCAATTTGTGGTATATGGGTCTCGAAAGTTAAGACCACATGAACATAATTAACCTATGCACAACCTTGAGTTGGAAACATGGGTTTATTATCTCAAGTGTTTGCAGCACTAGATTTTGGGATAAAAGTTCACAATTTATACAAATCACAAAATATTGAAGTATATCTTTCCATAGCATGATTTAAATCTTTATAAATTAATATGGGTAGAGTATATACATTCACTTGATTTAGAACTGGGATATATACCTAGGAAAGGAAATAATGTGGCTGATGTATTGAGTAGGAAAGCTCAAAATCAGATGGTTCAGGAGTCGAGTACAGAGTGGAGGATGATGACTATGCTAGCTAAAATGCATGTGGTGGTTCAGGAGAGTCAGGATTAGATGACTCTAGTTTTAGTTGCAGTGGAGTCTACACTTTTGATATGGATCGGGGATAAATAGTATGAGGATCCAGAGTTCTTATCCTTAAGGGAAAGCTTTGAGGGTAGGGAGACACCTTCGGGCTGGTTTATAGATGAGGACAAGATCATCTATGTGAAGAATTGAGTTTTTGTACCTACAAGTATATAAGAGGATGTCATGGGGGAATTTCATGCCTCAAAGTTGGTGGTTCATCTAGGTGTTACCAAAATGTACCATGACCTATGATGACTGTTTTGGTGTCTGAGCACAAAAAAGGAGATAGTCGGGTTGTGATAAGATTCTTCACCTATCATCAGGTAAAGGTAGAGCATCATTGACCTGAAGGTTTACTACAACCATTGGTTATTCTGGAATATAAGTGGGATGATGTGAAAATGGACTTTGTGGTAAGTCATTCAAAGATTATTAGGAATAATGATGCTATTTGGGTCATTTTTGATCGATTGAAAAAGGTATCACATTTCTTTCCAATAAGAGAAACCTTTACTGTTGAGCAGTTGAGAGAACTGTATGTTCAAGAGATAGCCCATCTACATGGGGTGCAACAAACTATAGTTTTAGATCATGATTCACACTTTAATTCACACTTTTGATAGGTCTTGCAGAAAGAACTTGGTGAATAGGTCTTATTGAGTATGAATTTTCACCCACAAATAGATGGGTAGTTGGAATGTACTATATAGGTGCTTGAGGATATGTTGCGGGCATGTGTGCTTGACTTCCGTGGGTCTTGGGAGAAGCATTTGGATTTAATGGAGTTATCCTATAATAATAGTGACTAAGAAACTATAAAAATGGCACCATACAAGACTCTTTATAGCAGGCTTTGTAGATCACCGCTATGAATGATGAAAGCAGGTGATTCAGATTTGTTGGGACCGAGTCTCATACAGGAGACATCAAAACATGTTTAGTTGATTTGAAAACATATAGATATAACTCAGAGTAGGAAGAATTCATATACTGATAGAAGAAGATGACCCCTAGAGTCTATAAAGAGTTATCTTGTGTTCCTTAAGGTGTTTCCTAGGTTGGGTCACTGTAGGATATAGAGGAAGGGAAATTTGGTACCCAGGTTTATTGGAGCGTTTGAGGTAGTGGAGAGAATCAGGATGGTGGAATACTGATTGGATCTTCTACAAAAATACAGCACTATGCGAGATTTATTCCATGTGTCACAATTATGAAGGTATCACCCCAACCTTCTCATGTGATCGATGTAGATTATGTGACCTTGATATAGATGCGTCCTTTGAGGAGCATCCGATACGTGTGCTGGATCATAGTGAGAAGGTGTTGCGGGGAAAGACTATGCCAATAGTTCGTGTGTTATGGTAGCATAGACGTGTGCAAGAGGAAACATGGGATAGAGAAGAAGAAATGATGGCGCAATGGCCCAATGTTTTTGGCTCAGAATCTTAGAAAATATTGGAATTATAGCTTGAGGACAAGCTATTACAAGGTGGGGAGATTTTAAGATCCCTACTATAAGAACCCAGACCTTCATTTCAGGTATGGGTTTTATTTTCTAGTGTTTTTGAGAAAAAGATGAGAATTTGTAAATTTAAGGAGTACACTCCATGTACTTTGGAGTACACGCCGTGTACCCAGTTTCTGTAGGTGACCGTGTACTGGCTGTGTAACGGTCGAGTACACGACCGTGTGGGGTGACCTGGAGACTGCCTAAAGCAAGGCCCAGTAAAGGCATATACACACCATGTACTTTTAAAAGACACACAATACTTTTCTGTTTAATTGTTATATCTGACCGGGGTCGTGTCTCATTCATAGAAAAACATTCTTCTCAGCCCGTCTCATCCAGGAGTGACCGAAGCTGACAATTCTTCTCCGAGCCTCCAACTCTCCATCCATTCTCTAAATCAATTTTTTTCGATTAAGTCGGAATCACTACAATGATCTCTTCCTTATTCTAGAGACTCATTTCTTGATTTCTATCCTTTCATGAGGTATCCTTGGTTGAACATTTTAGAATTTTTTTTAGATCTACCACATTCTAGGATGATTCAAGGGCCTACACTAGAGTATATCAATCATACAATGCCGAGTTAGGTGGTTTTTTTTGTAGTTAGTCTTTGAATATTATGAGCAAAATTTCCCAATACCTTAGAACGAGGTATTGCGTGTTTACAGATTTTAGCCCTGTTAATGCCTTCTAAGCCTTGTGTGCCTAAGTAGAGGTTGTTTGATTGTGAATAGAGTTATTTTCCATGCTATGGATGTGTTACCCATGTTTGTTTTGATATTTACCATTTGGTCTAGCATTGCCGGTTAGGTTGCTTGTTTTCCATGCCTAGTGTTGTTAGGATGGAGTGACATTATCTGATGCTGTTATATGGTTGTAGCTGTTTAGCTAAGTAGTTATTGAAAGCTATCATCCAAGTAGTTCTTAAGTTTTACTTTGGCTGTTGATAATTATTGTGCATGATTGACTTACACAGGGATGTGGGAACATGGTGTAGTAGACCATAGGGGTAATGGATGCTAAGGGCTTCTCCAGAGTGTCTATTTACCTTTACATTGTGAGACATTAGGGGGGATGGACTTTTTGATCCCTCAGAGTATCTGTAGTTCCAAGCTACGAGACCATAGGGGTAATTGGATGTTGAGTGCTTCTTCAGAGTGTCTATAGTTACCTATATGATACCACATGGGGAATTGATGGTGAGTGCTTCCTCAGAGAGTCTTTTCTAAAGATAAACTAGAGGGGTGAGACTATGAGTACTTCCCAGAGGGTTGCTTGTGTTTGATTAGTTGAACCATTGGGGTTAGGATATGAGTAATTCCCAAAGGGTTACTTGTTTTTGATTAGCTGATTACTTGATATATGAAAATGAATGAAACTTAAACTATATGATTTTTTACTATTGAGTACTTCCTTGTTTACTGATTCATTTTGCCTGTTTCCTGCCATATATATTCACTAACTATTAGGCACAGATATTTGGGTGGTTACCTACTGGGATTCATCTCACACCCTTTTTGGGCCCAAAAAAATTATATTGCTGTAGGTATAGATAAGAGAAAGCGCCCTTCTACGTCAGGTACTTGACTGCTGTGGAGCTGGAGAGCGTGGGACCAAGCTGAAGCTTGCGATGCTGCTAGAGTTTATCTGTTTTCTTTTTTTACTTTGGTTTAGTACTATATTCCATTATTGGGACTTGTTTGGATGATTTCCTAGACATATGTATTATGCATCACTTATATATGTGCTCCAATTGTTTATTACTTTCAGTCTTCCGTTGTTTACTTATTGCATGTTGTTACTGCTTCCGCTATTGTTATATGTTTATTTCCACTACATTATTCTTCCAATCAGGGCTTAGTTTCCCCAATATCACACCCAAGGCCCTTGCTGCTAGTCGGAAGCCTCTAGTGTTTGGGGAAATGCACTTGAGGCCATGCGACCAACTGGGTACGGGGCACCTATGAGCGGCACCCAGAACCAGTACATTACAAAGTGGTATCAAATGAATTATTTTCTTCTTGATTTATGGTTTGGATCCTATATTTAGGGATAGGATTGAATAGGTACTTAGTAATAAGATGTTTCTGGGAGTAGCTAACTCGTGTATTGGTAAAAGCTAATTTACCTCGTATATTGCAATTTTTTTGGTTTTTCAATTATTACAGTTGATTTGATTTCACCGTTGAGTGATTCACATGTTTTTTGTTGTTATTGTTGATATCATTGTGGTTCTATTTTTGTTGTAACCTGATGATATGAGGGTATTCCATCTGATGCATCATATATGCACTTTATAGAGATCACATGTCATGCATTATTTCCATTCCATTTAGGGTTCATTATTGATTAAATGTTGTCGTGATAGATGTTGTGCTAGATATTCTTGCTGTTGTGATACATGCCTTGATAGAATAATTGCTATTTTATAGGGTATTGGATTATATAATGTTTCATTTGAATGAATGCCAAAATTTGTTTCTTGAGGTGTTGTGGGCCCTCATGGATCAGAATTTGGTGGATCATTGCATTGTTATTCCTTGTATATGATGTGTATAAGATGAAAATATTTGATCAACGGGGAGTATGGGACCTTACAGATTAAAATTTGGCACTTTAATGTTCATTTTAGTGTTTTTCTAAGTTCTAGAGTAATTTCTGAGGCTTACTGTCTAGGAAAACCCAGAATACATGGCATGCATTGCTGTATACATGCCATGTATCCTTCTATTCAGGAAGGAACAATTTTTCTTAAGTACACACCATGTACTGAATGTACATACTGTTTAGTCTCTAACCGTGTCACTGGCTATGTGGGAAGGGACACAGGGATGGGAAATCTTTGCTGGAACATGCCATGTACAGGACGTACATGCCATGTGTATAGACTATGTGTCCAGCCGTGTGACCTATGACATGGGTGGATTATGGGTAGTTAGTACACACTGTGTCTGGAACAAACACGCTATGTAGAGTCAGCCGTGTAACCAGCCGTGTGACTAACAACACGGGTTGGTGGAATTCTTCTAGTACACACCGTGTCTGGAACAAACACACCATGTAGTATCGTCCTAGGAGAACCGTGTGGGTTATTCATGTAGAAGAACTCAGGTTGGGGAAAACGATTCAAGTACACAATGTGTCTTGGAAAAACACACCATGTGTATGGGGTGTTACCTGACCAGGGTTGGCAGGAGTACACGCCCATGTGAAGGCTTAAAGGAACACACTGTGTAAGGGTCATACACGCCATGTATCCCTATTTTGAAGAAATTGAATGCTTTACTTCTTCTATTCCTTTATTGCATTTAGAAATTTCATTCCTTGTTAATCTTGACCTAAGGTGTGTGTTTGAACTTGTAGAGTCATGACACTAAGACGTCCTCTGGTTGTATGACAATAACGCGGTAGTGACCAGACATCAGATATGGAAGATCGGGAATTGCCAGTAGATCCTCCAATCATGCTCATATTGGCACTAGCTGTTATAACAAATAATGGTGTCGATGCATAGTTCTGAGAGGTATTTATGAGGTTCATGCAGACCTTATGAGAAGCACCACATCCTACCCCATCTATGGTAGAGTTGACGTGGGTCTTTTAGCTGCATCCTCCTCCCACTTTCTCAGGGGATGGAGGACCTCAGGATATAGAATCATGGTTAGAGGCCATGATTTCGATCTTTGAGCATCTAGAGATTTCTCCAGAGAGGATGGTGAATCTCTCTATGTACATGATTTGGGATTCCACTAAGAGATGGTGGGATGTGATCTCACAGGTGGGACGCCAGCAGGTTATGGCTTAGGATGAGTTCCAATGTGCCTTCTACGTTTATTTATACCTAGAGACTTTGAGGGCCGATCGAGCCTGAGATTTCATGAGTTTAGAGTAGGGTACTCTTTCAGTTGTGGAGTATTCTTGTCACTTCATAGAGCTACATCACTTCACACCCATTCCCGGGGGTGATGAGTTATTTTTGGAAAGGAAGTTTGAGGACGGTCTCAGACATGACATCCGATCTCAGGTGAACATATTTAGTTTGACTTCCATCACCTCTATAGTCAACCAGGAATTGATTACAGAGCACAATATGAGGGATTCTAGAGCTGTGAGCTAGGGCGGCTTGGCATCCAGAGTTGGTACCCATCCAACTGATAGTAGGAAGCTCCATAGGGAATCCACGCATGGAGATCCAAGGAGACGGGATACTTCTTCTAGTAGCCAGGTGGTGTGCTACCAGTGTGGGAAGAGTGGGAATACAAGGCCACATTTCCTGAGAGACCCAGTGGAGTGCTAATATTGTGGAAAGATGGGTCATCTTTTGTGGTTCTATAATATTTTCTCACCATCAGCTGGTGATAGAGGTTCTATTTAGACTCCTCGTACAAGAGCATGACCACCAGTTTCTCATCAGTCTGGGAACTGGAGTTCTTCCAAACGTTCAGGCCAAGGTGGAGGTTGCGGCCATGGTATCCAGTCGGCAGGATTTTAGCGACATTAGGGTGGATTAGCTCAGGGTGGTCAGGAAGGGTCGCAGGACCGTGGTACATGCCGAACCTTTGTAGTGGAGCAGACCCAACAGGAGAAGGATCCCGAACCCCCTACAGTTTTAGGTACTATTCTAGTTGCCTCAATTCTAGGTTCTGTGCTTTTCGATACATGATCTTCCCATAGTTTCATATCTATTGCTGTTGTGGAGATCCTTGGGCTCTGTATCTTTACTTCTGCAGATTTCTTGATGCTAGAAATACCGTTGGGTGCTAGAACGACTAGTATGCATCAGTGCAATGATTTCCCTCTTGAGGTTGGTGAGTTTCACTTCTTATAGGACCTCTATGTCCTAGAGATCGCAGGCTATGATGTCATGCTCGAAATGGTCTGATTAGTTCCCTTCCAGGATGTTGTCGATTGGTATCACCATAGGGTGAGTTTCACATCACTAGAGGGCAGACCATTTCTTCATAAGGGAGAATGGGATGTCCTGGCGAGCAAAGCAAGACCCAAGCATCATGGGTTGGGAGGAGTTAAAAACAGATTGCTAGTCTATATCTGGATGACCAAGGGACTTCATAGTTTGACTTTCTTCCAATGGTGAATATTTTCAGGGATGTCTTTATAGAGGACCTTTCAGGTTTTCCTCTGGAGCGATAGGTGGAATTTTCTATTGAACTTGTTCTAGGAGTGGAATCGGTGTCTATTCCTCCTTATAGGATGGCTACACCAGAGTTACAGGAGCTCAAGAAGTAGTTAGAGGAGTTGCAGGAAAAGAGTTTCATCCAAACCAGTACTTCTCCTTGGGGTTAGCCTGTCCTATTTGCAAATAAGGTGAATAGTACCCTCAGACTTTGTGTGGATTTTCGAAAGCTGAACCAGTTGACGGTCAATAAACGATATCCCTCGTCGAGGATTGATAACCACTTTGATCAACTTCGTGGATCCCAGGTGTTCTCAAAGATTGACTTGAGATTCGATTATCATCAGTTATGCGTTAGACCATCTGATATAAATCTTACACCATTTCAGAGTAGGTATGGTCTATACGGGTACATGGTTATGCCGTTCAGTATCACAAATGCGGCTACAGTTTTTAGGGCACTGATGAACTCAGTGTTCCATACATACTTGGATTCTTTCGTGGTAGTCTTTGTGGATGATATCTTGGTGCACTCTCACAATCAAAACGACCATGCAACACATCTTGAGATTGTTTTGAGTAAACTGAGAGAGAATCAGTTATATGCTAAGCTCTAAAAATGCCACTTTTGGATGGACCAAATTTACTTCTTGGGTCATGTTATCTCAGAGACAAGAGTATCAGCAGACCTAGAGAAAGTGAGAAGAGTAGTTTCCTGGGAGAATACGAAGAATGTCTTTGAGGTATAGAGTTTCCTAGGACTGGCTGGTTACTATAGATGTTTCATACAGTACTTCTCATGCTTAGCAGCACTACTGATGGGATGGACTAATAATGGTGCGAAGTACTTGTGGTCAGATTCTTCTGAGTTATCCTTTCAGGAGATGAAAGGGAGGTTGACTTCAGAACCGATACTAGTATTTCCAGAGCCGGAAAAGAGCTATACTGTTTACTGTGATCCATCAGGTATCGAGCTGGGAGAAGTGATTATGTAGGGATAAGTATTCATTTCATTTGGGTCTCGACAGTTGAGGCCACATGAGAGGAATTACCCAACACACAATCTTGAGTTGGCTGCATTTTTTAATGCTTTATGTTATTGGAGACATTATTTGTTGGGAGAGAATTTTGTGGTTTTCACCGATCAGAAAAGTCTCAAATATATCTTTACTCAGGGTGATCTGAATTTGAGATAGTGAAGGTGGGTTGAGTACCTTCAGTCTTTTGACTCTGAGCTTGCCTATACGCCTGGGAAAGGCAACGTAGTAGCTGATGCATTGAGAAGAAGGACTTAGATATAGGAAGTTCAAGAGGCCATTAGTGAGTGGCATCTTATGGATCTATTATTTGAGATGCATTTGGAGGTTCACTATATACAGGGGTAGGCGTTTCTTTCTTATATCGATGTTACCTCTACTCTACTTGATCGAGTGAGAATGAGGTAGCTATTAGATTCTGAAGGCCTAGTTCTACAAGAGAGTGTGTTAGAAGAGGACCCTATTCTTGAATGGATTGTAGGAGAGGATGAGATCTTGTGTTTAATGGGCTCATATGGGTGTCAGCAGACATACACGAGGAGCTGATGCAGGACTTTCATTCCTTAGTTTGGGAAATTTATCCTGGTGTCACCAAGATGTATCGTGATTTACGCTACCAGTATTGGTGGCCATGTATGAAGAGAGATGTTGCTGGGTTTTTCAAGAGGTGTTCCACCTGTCAACAGGTGAAGGCATAGATTTAGTGACCAACAAGGCTTTTGCATCAGTTACCCATTCTTGAGTGGAATTGGAATTATGCCATGATGGACTTTGTGACAGGATTACTAAGGTCGCCTCAAGGGAATGATGCGGTTTGGGTTTTCATTGACAGACTCATGAAGGTTTCTTACTTATTGATGATCAAGGAGACCTTCGGCGTTGATGAGATAAGAAGGTTTTACATCTGAGAGATTGTGTGCTTACATGGGGTTTCACACTCCATCATTTCATATAGGGATGCTCATTTTACTTCTCGATTTTGGCGGGGACTACAGAGCGCTTTGGGTATATAGGTACTTTTGAGTACAACTTACCACCCCCAGACAGATGGCCAGTCTGATCGTACTATTCAGGTGCTGGAGGACATGCTTCGATCATGAATCCTAGATATTAGAGGTTCTTGGGAGAAGCACATACTTCTTCTGGAGTTTTCCTACAATAATAGTTTTCAAGAAACTATTCAGATGGAACCTTATGAGGCTTTTTATGATAGGCCATGCTGATCACCCCTATGTTGGATGGAGGCAGGAGAGGCAGCTATGCTGGGACCTTGTCTTATTCAGTAGACCAAAAATCAGGTGAAGTTGATTCAGAAGAGTATGGATACTACATAGTCATGACAGAAGTTTTATGCTAATTGACAGAGATGATCTCTGGAGTTTAAGGTCAGAGATCAGGTTTTTCTATGTGTCACACCAAGGTTGGGACATAGGAGGATTAAGAGACATGGAAAGCTTTCGCAGAGATATGTTGGACCTTTTGAGGTTTTGGATAGTGTCGGTCCAATTTACTGTTAGTTGTAGTTACCTCAGAGTCACCAGGCTATGCACGATGTCTTCCACGTTTCTTAGCTACGGTTTTACTTCTCAGACCCGTATCATGTTTTTCAACCCTAGGAGGTTGAGTTAGAGTTGGACACCTCGTTCAAGGAGAATCCTATCCAGATTTTTGATCATAGTGCAAAGGTTCTTTGTGACCAGTATATTTTTCTGGTATGATTTCTATGGTATCACGAGCAAGTATAGGATGAGACTTGGGAGAGGGAGGCTGATGTACGATCGCAGTGGCCGAAGCTGTTCGAGAATCCTTCTTCTACGCCGCCTTGCTAGGGAAATTCAGAGACAAATTTATTTAAGGGGGGAAGTTTGTAAGAACCCAGACCTTCTTTTCAGGTATGTGTTTTCTTTTCTAGTGTTTTTGAGAAAAAGAGGAGAATTTGTAAATTTAAGGAGTACATGCTGTGTACTTTGGAGTACACGCCATGTACCCGGTTTCCATGGGTGACTGTGTACTGGCCATGTAACTGCTGAGTACATGACCGTGTGGGGTGACCTGGAGACCGAATAAAGTGGGGCCTAGTAAAGGTATATACACACCGTATACTTTTAAAAGACATGTTGTGTAATTTTCTTTTTAATTGTGATATCAGACCGGGGTCACGTCTTGTTCACAGAAAACACTTCTTCTTAGCCGGTCTCGTACAGGAGTGACTGAAGCTGAAGATTCTTCTCTGAGCCCCCAACCCACCATCTATTATCTGAATCAATCATCATCGATTGCATTGGAATATCTATGGTGAGATCTTCCTTCTTCTAGAGCCTCATTTACTAATTTATCTCCTTTCGTGAGATATCCTTGGTTGAACGTTTTAGACTTTTTTGTAGATATACCACATTCTAGGTTGATTAAAGGGCCGAAGATTGATTATATCAATCGTACAATGCCGAGGTAGGTGGTTTGTGCCTTTTTGTAGTTAGTCTTTAAATATTATGTGCAAAAGTTCCCAATACCTTAGAACATGGTATTTCATGTTTAGGGATTTTTTCCCTATTAATGAATGCTATGCCTTGTGTGCTTGAGTAGAGGTTGTTTGATTACGAATAGGGTTATTTTCCATTCTATGGATGTGTTACCCATGTTTTTTTTGATATTTACCATTTGGTATAGCCTTTCCGGTTAAGCTACTTGTTTTCCATGAATAGTGCTGTTAGGATGGAGTGATATTATCTGATGCTGTTATATGCTTGTAGCTATTTAGCCAAGTAGTTCTTGAAAGATATTATCCAAGTAGTTCTTAAGGTTTAATTTAAATGTTGATCATCTTTGTGCACAATTGACTTACATAGGGATGTGGGAACCTGGTGTAGTAGACCATATGGGGAATGTGCGCTGAGGGCTTCTCCAGAGAGTCTGTTTACTTTTACGTTGCGAGACCGTAGGGGGGATGGGATTTTTTCTCCCTCAGAGTGTACGTAGTTCCACATTATGAAACCACAGAGGGAATTGGACATTGAGTGCTTTATCAGAGTGTCTATAGTTACCGATACGAGACCACACGGGGAATTAACGGTGAGTTCTTCCTTAGAGAGTCTTTGGTAAAGCTGAACCAGAGGGGTGATACTGTGAGTAAGTCCCCAAGGGTTGCTTGTGTTTGATTAGTTGAACTATAGGTGTTAGTCTATGAGTAATTCCCATAGTGTTACTTGTTTTTGATTATATTCTTACTTGATATATGAAAATGAATGCAATTGAAACTATAGGATTGTTTACTTTTGAGTACTTCCTTGTTTACTGCTTTATTTTTCTTATTGATTGCCATATATATTCACTGACTATTAGGAAATGATCTTTGGGTGGTTTCCTACTGAGATTCGTCTCATTCCCTATTTGGTATGGGCCCAAACAGATTATATTGTTGCAGGTATAGATAAGGGAAAGCACCCTTCTACGTCAAGTACTTGACTGCTGTGGAGCTGGAGAGCATGGGACCAAGCTGAGGCTTGCGATGCTGCTAGAGTTTATATGTTTTATTTGTACTTTGGTTTAGTAATGTATTCTAGCATTGTGACTTGTTTGGATGATTTCCTAGAAATATGTATCATGCATCACTTATATATGTGCTCTAGTTATTTATTACTTCCAGTCTTCTGTTGTTTACTTATTGCATGTTGTTACTGCTTTCAATATTTTTATTTGTTTATTTCCACTGCATTAATATACCAATGAGGGCATAGTTTCCCCACTATCACACCCAAGGCCCTCACTGCTAGTCGTTAGCCTCTGGAATTTGGGAAAATGCGCTTGAGGCCATGTGACCAACCAGGTATGGGGAACCTCTGGGCGGCACCCGGAACCGGGATGCTACACTTACATTTTCTAGAGTTATCTCGGGAAACTTTTCAGGTACTTTTTGTTGTTTTTAAGTACCTTTGATTAGAGTTATAAATTGGGGTACATTTGGGAGGAGTTTGGAGATTTTGTTTAGAAAAAGGGTCTATGCACATTTGGCACAAGGTTAGAGTAAACCGTGCACCCAAACCTAGATAACTATGCAACCCTAGACAATGAGGTCCATACGGTTGACTCATGGTTTGCCTAACCGTTAACCCCTACCTAGAAAACCATGAGTGTAATTTTTAATTACCTGAAAATTTAATTTAAAATCACCTGAACCCCTGAAACATGTACAATTCGACATTGGCTCAGGAATAAACATTTTTGGGAAATTCCAGAGCTTTCCGAATGGGTTCCAAGTCCTTTTGACCTCTGTTCTTCAAGATTCAAAGCCCGAATCGAATATACAGTCTTCTCCCAGTATGTGAATCTCATCCTGATGCCTATCTCAATCATTCTTCTCTCTTTCCCTAATATTTTCGTGGAATTTATCCAATGTTCCTTTAGATCTAAATCTTTTTGATAAGATCTTGATATAGGATTGTATATCTAGATCTAGATTGATAAGATATTAATATCCTTAATGTTGATTTGGGGATTTATATCCGGAACCCAGATCTATGACATTGTGTTGCTTAGATTTTGAGGATTTCTATTGAATAAACTTCTGCTAATGAATTGAGGTATGTGGTCTCTGCTAATGAATTGAGGTATGTGGTCTAAGATATAATTCCTAGAGTCATAGATTTTATGAATGTATGTATGATTATATAATTTATAGGATTCTTTATAAATTTAATTCTTAATTTGGGTTAATTAGGTTGACCAATTGACATATTGAAGATTTGTTGAATTAAATAATTGATTGAGGAATTAATAATGAGACTAAGGGGATGACCTATTGGATAATTAATTCGGTGAAATTTAATTATGAGAGTTGGTGGTTGTGATCTGGATAATTAATTAGGGGATTAATTATGAGATATTTAATTGAATAGATTAAGATAATTAATTGTGAATTAATTATGTGCCGTGATATTATGATCTTGATAATTAATTGTGGGATTAATTATGAATAGTTTAGATTTAGAATGAGATAATTAATTATATAAAATTAATTATGATATATGAATTGTGATATTAATTAATTAATTTATGAATTAATTATTTGGATTGGAATACTTAATTCATTGGGGAGTTAATTAAGGATATTGATGTATTTAGATAATTGGTGAATTAGTAATGGAATTGATGTAGATAATTAATTATGAATTAATTATGTGAGTAAAGGAATGAGAACATGGTCATTTAATTGAGAGGTATTAATGGTAACATGGTCATTGTACTTATGAGTAAATGAATGGGAAAATGGTCATTCAAATGAGAATTATAAATGGTAACATGGTCATTGTACTTATGATTAAAACAATAGTAACATGGTCATTCTACTACGAAGTAAGAATGGTAACATAGTCATCTTACTTATTAATTTGTTATTTGTAACTTTGGCATTTATTTGTGAATTTAAAGAATTGTAATAAAGGCACTTTGAGATATGGTCTCAGATGATAATACTTCGAACTCCAGCATGAGTCGAATCAGGTTCTGAGATATCATATCACCTTTTAATACTTTGATCTCCGACACAAGTCAAAGTAGGTATTAAGATATGATATTACCTAGGGAAAGCTTAAGGCTCTTGTATGAGATGAAGTTAGTATTGAGGTACGAGTATCCCCAGGAACCCTGGAGTTAATATGAATAAATAAAGAATAAATGTTAATATGATAACTATTTATTTATGCATTGTCTTATTTTATTTATAGAGCTTCTTTCACTAACTTTTGACTAGAATTGTTTTAGACACCGTTGGTGGTGGCCTAATGAGTTGTATTCACACCCTACTTGGGCTACCTGATCGGTACCTGAATAAACTTTACTATTATAAGAAAAGTTAAGAGAAAGAGCCCTGGATTAGAATGATGACTAAGGATGGAGCTTGGATAAGGGAACCATATATCATTTGGGGCCCACTTGAGAGTGGTTAGTGTCTTTATTTTTATTTTTAGTCACTTTGACACCTATATTAGAATAGCATGTTTTTTCTTTTAGTTGAATATTTTATTTTCTTTTTTGGTTATCTTATCACATCAATACTATTTATGATTTACATATGCTTATTCTATTGATTAATTACTTATAATGCTTTTTTACTCTGATAAAATAGGGTATAGTATCCCCATGAATAACTTACCAAACCCTCACTACTAGTTGGAATCCCTTGGTGTATGGGGAGGTGCACCTGAGGTCATGTGATCGACCTGATTTGGGAACTTTTGCATGGAACCCAGATTGGGAGGTTACACAATAAAATCTAAAGGATCAACCAACTAATTTAAAAGATCTTCAAAAAGTACCTTTACCCTTCCCATTCAACTTTTTTATTTACTAACATTAAAGGTTCATACAGATACAATGTTAGAAAGTGGTATTTTGACCAAAATTGATTGTGAAGAACAAATGTATGGAGAGACCATTACAAACTGTATTGGTATTGAGAATGTAAATGAAATCCTCATGTATGAATGGATAGTCTCAGTTGTGAATGTATACATGAGGTGTGTTTTCATGTTTTTTTGTCCAATAGTTGATATACTATATGAATTATGAATAAATACTATTCATATTTTTTTAGGCCTATATATGAATACTATTTGAAAAGAAAACCATATGAATAGAAATTTGGACTCATTAGTACTCACATTACTTCTACACAAAAATTCTCATTTGAACCAAAGAAAATTAAAGTAATAGAGGAAAAACTTTCCATAATGTTTGAATGAAAACTTACAGATGATAGACTAAACTTAATACCCATGATTCAGGGGTAAAACTATAAAATTTAATCACATTAAATATATTTTCATTCATTTCATTACTTATACCATTTTTTTATGCAGCATCAGTTACTCATTGAAATTAATTTGGATACTCCAAAGATGTATTTTTTTTGGATTTAATGCATGGATATCTAAAAAAATGACCACACATGATGAATTTTATCAATTTGTAATACACTGCATGCAACATTTTACAACTAAAATTAATGTTATACATTTTATATTATGTTTTAATGAAAATTATTTTATGATAAGGAAGTGTTCAAATATCATCAAAATCATGGCAGGGGGATAGTCCATGAATACAAGTAGACTATCATTTCTACAAGTGGATAAGTATTAGGGTATATATAACAAGTCTTCACTATCAAAATATATATATCAAAACAAATTACTTATTTTTATCAATGTTTATGTAGTGTCTGAAACAAAAAAATGGAAAAGATTGTGGTTATTATGTTTGAAAATTTATGAGAGATATCATATTACATTAACAAACTAGCATCCCTAGAGAGTTATTTTTGCAGATAATTACAATTTCATTTCAAATATTTATTAATACTTTGTTTATTTATATTTTTAAAATAATACCAGGATTGTCGTTAGTCCGCATATTAAAAATAGGAAATATATTTGTTTAGAAATGAATGGCAAACATACCAGATGTTAGAATGTATGAAGACATCATGAAAAGGAGATTACCTACAACTTATTTAGTTGATTTTATCATCATTTTATGTATTTTTTAGTTAATTTCCTCATCATTTTTAGCTGGTACTTTAAGGAAACAATCCATAAGTCATTTGTGACATGTATGTATCAACCAAAACTCAATATGATATATGGTCGTTTAGTCAAACCGCCACTATATTTCTTTTATTTTAATAATTAGAAATGATTTCCATTAAACCACCATGAAATGTTTTAAGAAAAACATATTTAATCCCCTCCCCTTCTCACTCTGAATGACCTCAACCCCTATCCTCCCCTCACTAACCTCCTCCCCTCCCCTCCCCGGTGTGACCCTGACCCCATGACCCCTCTGACCTCCCTCTTTCTAGATGCTATCCAGAACCTCCCCCTTTGACCTACCTCCACTATCCTTTGTGAAAAAACAACCTACACACCCCCCTCCAACCTCCCGCTTCCCAATAGCAGCACAAAACCCCCCCTCTGACCTCCCTCACCCCGGTGGTTCCCCTCCTTAGTAGAAATATGGACCCCCTACAACCTTCATCTACCAGGTTCGGTTCCACTCCTTAGCAGCTCAGATCCCCTCTCATTCAACCTATGCAAACCAGAAATACCTCCCCTCTCAATTATCCTAATTCCAAGGGACTCTCCATAACTTTTCATATGTATTATTAGTGATTCTTCTAGTTAAATCCCTATAGACCTCTTATTTTCCCCTCCTCTTCATTTTCTCCCTCTCCTTCAAATTGATGAATGGTCTAGATGACCAAGGGGGTTTTTAGATCAATTTTTACATGGTGTTTTGTGATTTTAGGGTTCCTCTTAGCCTCTTAAGGCTTCTTTGTCCTTGTTGTGGTGATTTAGTGTCACACTTTATGAAAGTGTAAGATCATAGGTTGGTTTTCTCTATTCTATAGTTCATTAAATTAATAAACACTGATTTATTTCCTCTTTAATCTAGGTTTTAGATTCCTAATGAAATTATTATGTATGTGTATAAATCTATTTTAAAGGGAAACCATGTTTCAATTGTTTTCTATTGAATGTGAATGATTTTTATATGAAAACATGTATTTTAAATTTATTTTTCAACTACTATACACACCTAACATTTTATAAAACACTAGAATGTATTTTACTATGTGATTTAAAAAAATTAAAAGTTTTTTTGGTCTTGAAAATAAATTTTAATGTAAAATCATGAATCTAAAGGGTGTTCATGGATTTTTAAGAACCAATGTTGGGTTACCTTGAATATAGTGACTTTATGATGATTGAGTATTTGATTTTTCATAGGAAATTTTATAAATATATTTCTAAAAGTTTATTCAAATTTATGGTTGGAACATTTCATAAATAGTCTTGAAATTTAACCATAGAACATTCCCCTTGATATATTTTGGAAATTGAAATTCTATGGCATGTTGATTTCCCATAGGGAGTTTTCATATTGATTATTGTTCATAACGAAAGAGAAGGGGTTGTTTCTGAAAGGGTTTATAGAGGTGGGGGTGAGCTTATATGTTGAGTGATTAACTATATTATTATGTGATAATTGATTTTGGCCTCTATTTTATAACATGGGAAGAGATTTCTAGTTTTATTGGAAATTTAGGTGCACATAAAAAATGACCTTAAATGGTTGAATGTAGTATAAGAACATATAACAACATAAAACTTTTGTGTTTATCCATTTTAGCCATCCAATAGTGTGTGATATCAAAATAAAGTATACTTTACATTCATATTTCTCAAGGGGTGCGCTTGTTCTTAGTTATACCATGAGAAATGGTTCAAACATTGATCAATGTAGCTAATTTTTCAATGGAATGAACCCTCCTTAGCTACAACAATAGGGTAGAATACACCATTATCTTTTTCTCCCATAAAAATAATACAATCTATATATAAAATATAAAAAATTGCTATGTGTTTGTCATCTTTAATGTATAGGTTGTTTTCCACACTTCCATCATTAAATATTAATTATTTCAAGCATTTATCAAACTTAAAATACCATGTTCTTGAGTCTTATTCTAACCCATATATATCCTTATTTAATATTGATTATACCTGTTTGATTAAAAATTTATATCTTTACATTTGAATGTATGGGGAGAATACAATCCAATACATATGGATAAAATTTGGATTAATTTTCCTCAAAGGTATGCTAAGAGATTGGAAGAATTTTTAGATTATGGAACCGAAAACCGATCAGTGGATGGTATAATAAACTCTTTGTGTCCTGATTTTAAATTCAAGTGGTGGTTGAATAAAAACAAATTAAATGAGAATTTGATATTGAAAAAATTTCCTACTCGATATGTATGTTGGATTTGGCAAGTTAAATCAAATTTTATATAAATTGAAAACAATGAAAATACCATCAAAAAAATAAAAAGTGACATGGTAGAGGATAATTTATTTCAAAATTTGATAAATTAAACGTTTTGTTTTCCATAATACAATGTCCAAGATTTTAATAGACCAATAGAACCTTCATTTGATCCTGAGTAGGTTAATATTGTTCAGAACTTTAGTGACAAAAAAATTATTTTTATGAATTAGTTGAATATGGATAATAAGAAATTTATAAAGGGTGGGACAAGTATTCAAAGTTGTATTTTTTTACTGAAGTTTTATCATATCAAGTGTCTTTATACAATTACTAAGAAAGAAATTTCCATGATTTTAGGGTTTCTTCATGATACATTTAGTTAAGCTAATATCACTACATAATTCTATGAGATGAATAATGTAATCAAAAAACATGTACGAGATTATATAAAGGTACATGAATTCCCTAATGATTGCATTCTTTAATGGGGAGAAAAGTATGATAATGAAGAATGAACAAGATTTTATACAAGTATATGGAATTAAATGAACAAA
Source organism: Viscum album (assembly GCA_963277665.1). Classification (NCBI taxonomy): domain Eukaryota; kingdom Viridiplantae; phylum Streptophyta; class Magnoliopsida; order Santalales; family Viscaceae; genus Viscum; species Viscum album. Next base: position 1,860,960,188 of record OY728158.1, read on the forward strand.
AAAGAGAGTATAAATCAATGAAAACCCAGTAAGAAACAAAAGAAGAAAACTTCTACAAAGTTATTGCATTACTTTCCTCTAAAACCATGCTTGTAAAGATTATTCATGTCATCTAAGACTGCATACAACATGAAGTGACATGCTCAGGATAATAACGATGGTTTGATGAGACATACAAAAGATTCAACATATTGGAAGATGTTTGATTCACTATATCTATATTTTTCTTTGGATCATAGGAATGTATGTTTGGGATTGACTTATGATGGTTTTAACCCTTTTGTCAATTTATGTACTAATTATAGCATTTGGCTAGTTATTTTTATCCCATATAATCTACCTCCATGGATGTTTATGAAGACTAATTATTTCATTATTTAGATGATTATTCTCGGAAAGAAAATGCCTATAAATGAAATTAATATATACCTTCAACCTTAAATCAAGTAATTAAGAAAATTATGGGATGATTGCATGGAAACCTATGTTGCTTAAATGAGACAACTATTCAAAATTCATGCTGCTTTAATGTGGAAAGTTAGTTACTTTCCTAGAGTAGGAAATTTATCTTGTTGGAATACTCATACTGGTTTGGCTTGTTCAATTTGTAATTTTGATTTTGAACCTCAACTATTACCTCATAGAAGAAAATGGTGTTTTTTTGATTCATTTCCAATTTCTTGACGCTTCTCATAAATTCAGGTTTAACAATACATGATTCAATAGAGATATTAAAATGAGAAAGTCACCAGATGTGTTATTTGGTTTATAAATCTTAGGATAATTAATGAATGGAACTGAATAATTTAGAAAATTTCATCAGTTTAAAGAAAGGGGGAAAAGGGTATGAGGTACAATATTCTAAAAATATGGAACAAAATAATTGAAGAAAAAGAGCATATTTTTCAAACTTCCTTACTGGGATTTTAATTTGATACATCATAATCTTGATGTAATGCATAATGAGAAGAATTTTTGTGACAATGTAATTTTTACAGTGCTTAATGATCAGGGTAAATCAAAGGATCACCTTAATGCTCATAAGGATTTGGAGTCAATGAATATAAATCGTGGTTTGTGGGAAAATGAGAATGAAAAGTATCCTTCAACTATTTTTACAATGAAAAATCATGAGAAAAAAGTATTCCTTCAAACTTTAAAGAATGTAAAATTAACAAATGGATATTTAAGTAATATATAAAGGTGAATTGATTTAAAACATCAAAAGTTACATGGATTGAAAAGTAATGACTCACATATTTTTATGGAGAAGTTGTTTCTGTTGGTTTTGGGTAATAATTTACCTGAAAAAGTAACTTTGGGTTTTATACTTTTTTTTGAGAGCTTTGTGGAAAAACTCTAAATCCAACTGAGCTTGATAAACTTCAAGAAAGAATTGTTTTGACATTGTGTCATTTAGATATGTTATTTCCCCCTTCATTCTTCATATTCATGATTAATTTGACTATTCATTTAGTTGAAGAAGCTAAACTTGGTGGATCAATACACTATCGATGAATGTATTCAACCGAGAAGTATGTTGATATATTTTTTTTATTTTCATCATTGAATTTTATTTTATCAAATTATTACATAATATTTTTAATATGTTTCTTATTCTTTTTCCAATAGTTACTTAGGACATTTTAAATCATATGTGAGTAATAAATCTCAACCAGAAGGTTCTATTACTAAAGGTTACATAGACTAATAGTACTTGACCTTTTATTCTAGATATTTGGATGGAATTAAGACTCGATTCAATCATGATTGATGTGATGACAATATCTTCACTAATTCTCATTCTAAAAATCAATCATCAGTATTCATAATAATGGGATGAACAATTAGAATGGGATCCAATTTTACACAGACTAAATCAGAGTTTCTAGAAGACCATATATAGTTCTAATCAATAGTGTTATTACAGATCCATTTATTGATCGATTGTGAATGCCAAAAAATAGACTAGGGGTTCGATCTTGAAATGAGATGGAATTAAAAAAATAAGTTAATATTGAGCTTGTTGAATGGTTCTATCATCGTGTAAGTATATACTCATATTCATATTGTTGACGTGTAGTTATTTTGTCTATGTTACAATTAACAGCTTAGATAATTTTTTTCTAGATAATGAATGTTAAAAATTGATCTAAAATATCAAATGATTTGATTTTTTTGGCTCGAGGTCCTCTAAGGAATTCTAAGATATTCAATTCATACAATATTCATTTCTTTAGGTCTTGTATAATTTATCATGAAGAAGACTTGAAAACTCAGAATAGTGGTGTATTTACATTTAAAGAGGTAGGATAATATGGGAAGATGAATGATATAATTGAATTAAACTATCATGAATAGTTTTCAATTGTCTTATTCAAATGAAAGTGGGTCAACATTGATAGGGGAATAATGAAATATTAATTTCATTTTACCTCTCTCAACTTCTCTCATTTGATGGATACTGGTGATCATGCAGAACATGATCTATTTATCTTGGATTCACAAGTGAAGATGGTTTATTATGTGGATGATGAAATACATGAAGGTTGGAGTGTTTTTGTACACTTAAAGAATATATAATTATATGGTATGGGTGAGTAAGATCAATTGGTTCTTTGTAACAGTGAAACTCATCAACCAAAAAACATTGAACATTTTTTTCTTGAAAATATAAAAATAGTAGAACTTGATTGAGAGGGTAAAAATGAGGACTCTTCACAATAAAGGTTTATAACAATGAAGATAATGAATATGAAGATAATTGAATGTATAAATTGGTAATGAAAATATATTAAAGTTTCTCATTGATAAGTGTTTTGTACATATATACATTGTTCCAGTTTTTCTTTTCTTTTTTTTTTTGTAATTTTTTTTCATTTTTCATTTTTTATTCATATTTTGTCGATCCTAGTGATTCTGTTATACCCTAGACTACTAGAGATCCATCCATTTCCCTAGATGTTTTTAGGAGCCCACAGCCTGATTAACCTTTGGTGACAGAGCAATTCGTCACCCCTCTATCTAGGGGATATTGAAGAGTATCCATTACTGGTATATATTCCATTTTCAAGAAAAAAATAATATTTTATTAATTGTTTAATTAATTTGTCAAATAAATAAAGAAAACCATAGAAGGGATACAAATATAAATACAAAATATTTATGGGACCTGAAGGACTTCAATATTATAGTTCCATTTGATAAGTTCAGGGTTCCATCTAGTGACACTATCAGAATATATGGGCAGATTCTTGGGTAGCTTGCATACAAGATGGTGAAATTTCCTATTAACTTCCCCTATGTTATTTTTTTTGTTGTTTTTTGTTAAAAAAACTATCACAAACTAAATAAAAACCCACCACTGAGTACCCAAAAAACAACACATATAAAAAATATCGCTCAACTATAAAAATCACCTCTAAATTATTGTTGACAATGAAATACATGATGGTTTACTTAACAACCACTAAATAATTTATTGGTAGTTTAAACCACTTCCAGTAGTAAAAAAAACTACCGTATAGACCAGATTTGTATGTAGTGAACCTCATGTAATAGATTCGATCACCTAGTTCCTTTGAGTAGAGAATTGTTTCCAGGTGTAAGGTAGACCAGACATGAGGTGGGGTATGAATAAATAGGGCATGATGGGTGGTGTGACTAGATAAGGTGTGAAATAATACACCACTGGGAAGGGTATGCTAAATCATTAATTTTATTAATAATATATTAATTATAAAATTATAATTTTTTAAAAATATTTAATTATTAAAAATGTTATCATAGTAAAATTATCACATATTGATTTTTGAAATGTAGGAATCGACGCCACATCAATCTGAGTTACGGTTTAGCTGTGATGCCCGTAAATAGGTTTTTAGTGTTTCAAAACATTGAAATTCACATTTAATGATAAAAACAATAAAAATGATCTTTTATTGATATTAAATCATGGGACAACCACCATTAAATTATTTGTGACATGTAAAAGCAAACAACACATTCATTCAATGTGTGGTGTTCTCGGAATGACTCAATAAGAAAATTTAAAAGATATCAAAGTTTTAGAAACATGTATTTGGGGATAAAAATCAAGAACACAATGTCCGATTTCCCTACAATTATGAGGAAATAAATTTAGATTTAATTGTGAATTGTAGGAACCAACGACACACCATTTTGAATTATGGTTTTCCCATTATGGTAATTAACACATTTTTATTGTTTTGAAACACTAAAACATGTGTAAAACGGTAAAAAATAAAATAAAATGACCTTATATTGACATGAAATCATTGGATAACCACCGATGAGTTATTTTTTTCATGTACATGTAGACAACACATAATAATGATGTGTAGTGCGGTCAGAGTGACTAAGTAACCACTTCTTAAAGTTACAAAAAGTTTTAAAACAAGTGTTGGGGGGTTTAAAACTAGAAAAAATACATCTAATTGACCTGAAATAAGGGGAAAACGACCATATATTTAATTGTGAAATGTAGAAGCTGACGACACATCATTGTGAATGATAGTTTTCCCTTTATGAATGAAAAAACATTTTTAGTATTTTAAAACACTAAAACGTGTATGGAATAGTCAAAACCATAGAAAAACCTCATATTGACATGAAATCATTCGAAAACCACTGTTGAGTTATTTTTGATATGTACGTGCATAAAACACATTAATCCGACATGTAGTGTGGTCAGAATAACTCAGTAACCACTTCTTAAAGGTATAAAAATCTTTAAAAATAAGTCTTGAGGGGTAAAAACTAGGAAAATGATGCTAGATTTCACTAAAATAAGGGTAAAATGATAGTATATTTAATTTTGAAATGTAGGAACTAACGACATTTCATTCCTGTTGACACATTTCATGTTATGGATATAAATTCATTTTTAGTGTCTTAAAACACTAAAACGTGTAAGGAATAGTCAAATAGATAGAAAATGATCCCATATTTATGTGGAATCATTGGAAAACCACAACTAAGTTATTTTTTATGTTTACACAGAGAAAAAATGTCAATTTGATGTGTGGTGTAATCAGAATGACCTAGTAACCACTTCTTAAAGGTTCAAAAACCATTAAAAACAAGTTTCAGGGGGTCAAAACTAGGAAAACAATGCCGGATTGCCCTAGAATCAGGGGAAAATGACTTTATATTTAATTGTGAAATGTAGTAATAGATGAAACATCATTCTGAATGAAGAATTTTCTATTATTTTCATCAAGATATTTTTAGTGTTTTAAAACACTAAAACATGCCTGGAACAGTCAAAACCATATAAAATGAACTCATATTGATGTGAAATCATTGTAAAACCTCCGTTGAGTTATTTCTAACATATAAACATAGAAAACATGTCAATATGAGGTGCAGTGTGGTCATAATGACTCAGTAACCACTTATTAAAGGTAGAAAAACCTTTAAAAAAGTGTCGGGGGGTCAAAACCCTGAAACCAACATCAGATTGCCCTGAAATTATGGGAAAATGATCATATGTTTAATTTTAAAATTTATTTACTGATGACAAGTCATTATGAATGATGTTTTTAACATTATGCCCGCAAATTTTTTTTGAGTATTTTAAAACACTAAAACGTTCATGGAATGGTAAAACCATTGAAAATGACCTCATATTGATGTAAAATCATTGAAAAATCACTAATAAGTTATTTTTGATGTGTATGAATAGAAAAAACATCAATATGATGCGTGGTGTGGTCAAAATGAATCAGTAGCCACTTCTTAAAGGTATAAAAACTTTCAAAAACAAGTGTTAGGGGGTCAAAACCAGGAAAACAATGTTGAATTTACTTGAAATTAAGGGAAAATGACCATATATTTAAATATGAAATATAGGAACCGAAGACACATCAGTCAAAATGTCAGTTTTCCCATTATGTCCATAAATGCATTTTTAGTGTTTTAAAAATCTAAAAAAAGCGTGGAACGATCAAAACAATAGAAATTGACCAAAAATTGATGTCAAATCATTGGAAAAACATTGCTAAGTTATTGTTTTGTGAATGTGTAGACAACACATCAATCCAACATGTAGTGTGGTCGTAATGACTTAGTAATAACTTCTTAAAGGTACAAAAACCTTAAAAAACAAGTTTCAGGGGGTCAAAACCAGGAAAACGACATCAGATTGACCTTAAATTAGGGGGAAATGACCATATATTTAATTATAAAATGTAGGAATTGGTGGAACATCATTCCAAATGATTGTTTTCTCATTATGATTGTAAACATGTTTTTAGTGTTTTAAAACACTAAAACATGCATGGAACGGTCAAAACCATAGAAAAAGATCACATATTGATGTCAAATCATTAGACAACCACCACTAAGTTAATTTCGAAATATAGCATAGGCTGTGATATCAAATTCTTTAATTTTTTTATTAAGTAAATTTCAAGCACATCGCACATCACTTTAAAAATAAATTAGAATATTTACTTATACCTATTCAGTTTCAAGTGTTGAATATTATCTTAAATAGGTAAGTTTATGTTTTCAAAGTGTTTTAATAATATATTATTTGGTTTTTGTTAAAATTTATTCTGTTTGATTAATAAAATAAAAAAATTTATGTGCATCATTCTGAATATATTATGTGTATTTTATTTTTTATATTTATATTCTTAAATATTTTGGTTTTCATTATAGGTGGTAGATGTCAAAAGTAGGCATGAGGTTGACCATTATGATCCATTTCATTCTTCATAAGGTAGTCATGATGGTTCTTAGTTTCCATTTTATGTTAAAATTTTATCAATTATTCTACTATAATTCTGATTTATTATGTTTTGTTTTAATTTTTGTTTTCTTTTTTGTTACAGTTGATGAGATGAAGTGGTCGGTTTTTGTTGATGATATGTAGTGGAGGTAGGCCGATGTAGTAGAGTTCATGCTGTGGATATATATTGGGAATCTATTTTTGTTGGATATATGTTATTGGTAGGTATTTATGATTTATGTATTGGTTTACAGATGTATGGTTTGACTGAGATTGAGGTCATGATGACTGTGGATGTTTCTATATTTTTTATGGATTTATGATGTATGTATTATGGTTTATCATATATTCATGTTTTAGTTTATTGTATGTCCCTTTTTTTTATATTTATAGTTTTTTATTAAATATTAAAAAAAATATGATTTATCTACGGTTTTTAGAAACCACCGCTAAATACATGAAATAAAATATGTTTGAGGTTGTTAGGACTAACCACTACTAAAACAAACCACTACTAAACATATCAGTGGTTCTTCTTTTCATTTTTTAAATATTTTCTGGGATATTTTTTTTATAAAAATCTACTTTTAAATAAAAAAGATACCACCGTTAAATACTCAAAAAAACACATAGAAAAACCATCATGAAATTAATGAAACTATTTCTAAATAACTAGAGTTTATTTACTATATGGTAGTTTTTAAAACAACCACGATAGTAATAGGAGGTGGTTTAAACTGCCTATAGTCCACAAAAAAACACCGCTACTACCCTTTTTTGTAGTGATTCAAAGTGCATTTTTTTAGTTTAAAATTGGAATTTTAGTTGGAAACACACATCACATAATCAAAACTGAGAAACCAAATTTTAATTGTTTCAAAACTAAAAAAATGATCCATAAGTCATTTGTGACATGTATGAATCATCCGGACCTCAATCCGTTATACCATTTGACCGATATGACTCAAAGTTTATGTTTTAGTTTAAAATGACATTTTAGTTCAAAACACATATCACATACTCTAAACTAATAAAACACATTTGGATTGTTTTGATACTTTAGGACAACAATCCATAAGTCATTTTTAATGTATAAGAATTATCTGCACCTCAATCTAATATATGGTGTGCCTGGTGTGACTCAAAGTGTCAATTATTAGTTTAAAATTGAAAATTTAGTTAAGAACATGCATCACATACTAAAAACTAAGAAAAAACACTTTTATTGTCTTGATACTTTAGGAAAAAGATTCATAATTAATTTTTTGATTTATAGGAATGAGTCTCACATCAAACCGACACACGATGTGGCTAGTATGACTCAATGTGGGTATTTCAGTTTGAAATGACATTTTAGTAAAAAAATGACATACTAAAAACCAATAAAACTCATTCATATTATTTTGATATTTTAAGAAATCGATTCATAAGTCATTTGTGATGTGTAGGTATCAGCCACACCACAATCTGATGCATGTTGTGGCCGATATTATTCAAATTGTTTGTTATCAGGTTTAAATAACATTTTTGTAAAAATCACAAGTGATATACTAAAATACAAGAAAACACATTCATATTGTTTTGATAATTTTGGAAAATTATTTATTAGTCATTGGTGATGTATATAAATCAGCTTCATTTCAATTCGATACACGATGTTCTTGGTATGACTCAAAGTGTCTATTATCAATATAAAATTGATATTTTATTTCAAAACATGTTTCACTCATTTAAAACTAATCAAACACCCTTGTATTGTATTGAAAATTTAAGAAAACTATTCATAATTCATTTTGACATATAGGAATCAGTCTCACCTTAAACTAACACACAATGTGAACGATATGACTCAAAGTGTGTGTTTTCAGTTTAAAACGAAATTTTAGTAAAAAGACAATTTACATACTCAAAAGTGATAAAAACATTCATATTGTTTTGATACTTTAGGAAAATGATCCATAAGCCATTTGTGACATGTAGGAATTAACTGCACCTCAATTCGATGCAGGGTGTGATCGGTATGACTCCAAGTGCATATTTTTATTTAAAATTTACATTTTAATCAAAAAGACAAGTGACATAATAAAAACCAATAAAACAAATTCAAATTATTTTGATACTTTAGTTAATGACCCATAATTAATTTATGGCATGTAGAAATCAGCTGCACCTAAATCCAATACACAGTATTCTCAGTATGACTCAAAATATCCATTATCAATCTAAAATTGACATTTTAGTTCAAAATGTGCATCACTCACTAAAAACTAACAAAAAAACATAGATTGTCTTGATGATTTAGGAAATGATCCATAAGTATTTTTTTATGTGTAGGAATTAGTTTCACAACAACCCAACACACAGTGTGACCGGTATGAATCAAATTGTGTGTTTTCAATTTAAAATGAAATTTTAGTAAAAAAGAAAAGTTATGTACTCAAAACTGAGAAAACACATTTATATTTTTTTATACTTTAAAAAAATGATCCATATTTAATTTTAGAAGTGTAATGATCAGTAAAACCTCAATCTGATGTATGGTGTGACCGGTATGACTCAAAGTGTGTATTTTTATTTAAAATTGACATTTTAGTAAAAAAGACAAGAGAAATAGCCAAAACTGGAATTTATATTATTTTCATACTTTAGAAAAGATCCATAAGTCATTTTTAATGTGTAGGAATCTGTTGAAACTCAATCTGATACACTGTGTTCCCCATATAAACAAAAGTATCCGTCATCAATCTAAAATTGAAATTTTATTTCTAAACATGTGTCACTCACTAAACACCAAGAAAACATGCTCAGATTTTCTTGATACTTTAGGAAAACGTTCCATAAGTCATTTATGACATTTAAGATCCATAAATTTTACAGAATGGTTTTTTTCTGCCTTGCTAGAATCTTGGATTTCTTCTCAGTTTTTTTGGTGTTGTTGCTATTTCGTTCAGATGCATCTGGCATCCATGAATCTTCATTTTCATGCAGTTGGTTCGCCTCACTTTCTTAATTGTACTATTTTATAAGAGGCTGTTGGATCATTATTGTGTTATCTTGGAGTTGCTACCCTCATGAAGAAGAAATACTTGATGAAGTGAGATATTCTCTTTGTGTTTTTTATAACAACATGTACCCCCTTATTTTTTCTGATGGTGTAAACTCATTACACCTCAATATTTTACTATAGCACATTTCCTTTATTAATTTTTTGGGGCATGAATTGGGTGACCAATTCATGTCACAAAATTTAAAAATAATTTCTACATTTAGGAATCCATCTCACATAAAACAGAGATATGATGTGACCGATATGACTCAAACTGCATGTTTTTAGTTTAAAATGACATTTTAGTAAAAAAGGAAAGGGACATGATCAGAACTAAGAAAACATATCCGAATTGTTTTGATAATTTACGCTAATGATGCATAATTAATTTTTGATGTGTAGGATTTCTCCAAACCTTAATTTGATGCACGGTGTGACCAGTATGGCTCCAAGTGTGTCTTTTATTTAAAATTGACATTTTAGTAAAAAAGAGATATGAAAAACACAAAACTAAGAAATCACATTCATATTATTTTGATACTTTGTGAAAATGATCCATAAGTCATTTGTGACATATAGTAATTAGCCACACCTCAATCCAAAAACACGGTGTGCCCAGTATGACTCAAAGTGTATGTTATCAATTTAAAATTGAAATTTTATTTCAAAACATGTGTCACTCACTAAAAAGTAATAAAACACACTCTAATTTTCTTGATAATTTAGTAAAATGATTCATAAGGCATTTTTTACGTATAGGAATCAGTATCACATCCAAATGACACACAATGTGACTAGTATGAATCAAAGAGTGTGTTTTCACTTTAAAATGACATTTTAGTAAAAACAAAAAGTGACATACTCAAAATAGAGAAAACACATTCATATTGTTTTGATATTTTAGGACAATGATCCATAAGTCATTTTTGATGTGTAGGAATCAGCCAAACCTCAATTCGATGCATGGTGTGACCGATATGACTCCAAGTGGGTATTTTTTTTTAAAATATGCATTTTAATTAAAAAGAAAAGTGAAATACTCAAAAATAAAAAAAAAATTTGGATTTTTTGGATACTTTAGTAAATTATCCATAAGTCATTTGTGACGTGTAGGAATCAGCCACACCTCAATATGATACACAGTGTGCCCGGTATGACAAAAGGTGTTTATTATCAGTTTAAAATTGAAATTTTATTAATGTAATGTTTCAAATCTATGTTTAATTTATTTCTTTATACTATTACTAATAGAAGAATTGTTTTCTTATACAAGTGGATTCTCTTTCTTGATTTGGGGTGGTTTTTTCGGCAACTGATACCATAATCGGTCTTTTTGAAAGGGGGTCGGGTGCTAGAGACAATGAAACCATTGACGTTTTTGAATGTTTGTGATAAATTTTACTTGAAAATGTAATTGTACAAATTTTTTTTTCAATGTATATAATATAGTTTTTTGTATTTGTGATGTATTTTTTATTTAAATTAAATTATTAATTTTCTATATCCTGTATTTGCTGTTACTGCTAATTTTTTTGCCTATTTTTGTTGTCGTACTGTGATATAATATCAACAAAACACTTCAATAGTATGGTATTTATCAATTATATTTCTAGAACTGATAAAAGGTACCCCCTTATAAAGGTTTTTAGATCAACAATTATTTTTTAGAACTTTTGATGGCCTTTTATAGTGATGTTAAAAGAATGTTTGGTAGTATTGCATGTTTGTCTTGTTGAGTGCTAAAAGCATGAAATTTGAGATTCTGAAAATAGATGAGATCAATTAATTATGATTTTTTTAAAAGGTTGGGGCCGAAGCCTCATTTATTATTAAAGCAAAGAAAAGACCTCTTTAACTGGGTAGAGGGAGACCCATTACATAGCCCGAAGGCCCAGTGGGCATTTAGCCCATTACATGGCCCATAGGCCCATTTTTTTGGCCCAAAGCCCATTCTGTGAATTGTACTGCTATAGTACCCGTGCTGCTATAGTACTGTACAGTACCCGCCGCTGCTATAGTACTCTGTCACTGCTACAGTAACCTACCGCCGCTATAGTGCCCGTTGTTGCTACATTGCCGACACTACTACAGTACACTATAGTATTGCTATAGTACCTGCACCTAATGGGTTTTGAACCCCCATTTTTCATGTAGAATTAAGGGGTGCTTACCACTAAGACAAACCCCAACTATAATTAATTATGAAATTATTTACTCTTAATAAAGGTTACTGTTTTCATTAGGATAAGATTAGCATTTCAAGGATAATATAAAGTGGCAATGATTGCTACTAAAATCGATGAGAAACACATTAAAAGAAAAATTAGTATAGGTGTATCATCGAATATAGAAAACTATTCACAATGATAAAAAATGATGAAAATTATTATTATTATTTTAATAAATTGATAAATATCTATTATCATGCTTCACTATTGGAAAATAGACCTTTAGCAGTGGGTTTTTAGTGATGGTTTAGAAAACCACCGCTAAATGTTTTTGTATAGTTTTTTTCATTGCGGTGGTTTTTCAAAAATACCACTAATTGATGAATTTTTTTTATAAAAGCATCCATCATTTAACAAATTTTAAAACTATTTATAATTAATAAATTTTATTTTTATTGTATTTTATTTTGGGTTTTTAAAGAAACTACTTCTAAACCCCAAGAAAATATTTTTCTTTTCAATTTTTAGTTCAATTTTAATAGTGGTTTTTATAAAAATCACTTTTAAGTATATTAACATTTAATAAATAATTCTAATTAATAATAATAATAATTTATTTATACAATTATGTATATATATATGTGTGTGTGTGTGTGTTATAAATAATTAATAATAATTAATAATTTTAATTAATTTAAAATTTATTTTTATTAATTTCTAATTAATCATTAATATATATATATATATATCATGAGGAAAACTTCCTCCGTAAATAATGTGCTAAGTGAAGTTGAAAACTGGACTTCTGCATTAGATGACCAAATATTTTGATCTGGGTGTCTATTTATACCCCATTACCAATAAAATCAAATCTTATTAAAAGAAGTAAAATGAAATTATTTAATAATTCAATACTAATAAATAATAAAAAATTCATTAATTTTTTAAGATAATTTGAAAATCAAAATTCAACTTCAAACATGCATAACCTTTGATTCAGGTTTCTGTTTGGGCTCCATGAGATTTCAAATTAAATCTTGTGACATGACCTACATTATAAGGCCCCAACCTTAAACATTACATAATCTTGAATTAAGTTAATAATTCTCATTGAGGATCTTTTCAGGTTTAGAGATTTATAAAATTAGGACATAACATTTACATAACAATTTGAATATTATATGTAGACACTTCTACTCAGTATCCATTTTTTTATAAAATAAAAACTCTTAAAAGAAAAGAAACATGTTTAGTTCCATGTTTTAATTATCATGAATTTTCCTTCATCCCATCCTTGACCCTATTCCACTTTAAGTCCTATGGAAAACATTTCAAAAACTTTGGATGAACATAAAAAGCTCAGTAAGGGATACACAAAGAAGGAAAAAAGTTATTTTTTCAAAACAACAAGTAAAACATGAATAATTTATCATAATTAATACTTTTTACCTTTATTAAGTAGTAAATACTCTTAACCGAACAAAATCTCCTTGCACTACTATAAATAGGGATTTTAAAAGTGCTAAAAACCACCTTTAACATCACTAGAAAAGCACTGTTAATCACGGTGAAGATAAAGGGGGGGGGGGTCCCCTTTAACAACACTAAAAAAGAACTGATAAAGGGTTCCCTTTATCCCTTCTAAAAAAAGATCTGATAAAGGTCCCCCTTTATCAGCGCTATTTTGAGCACTGATAAAAGCCCCCTTTATCAGTACTATTTTGAGCGCTGATAAAGGGCACCTTTATCAGTGCTAATTTGAGCACTGATAAAGTCCCAATTTATCCAAGCTTAATTAGCACCGATAAAGGCCAATTTTCCTGAGCAAAACCAGAACCTACACAACACCATCACTCCTGAGACAACACCTACACACGCAGCACAAAACAACAACTGCACACAAAACAACTGAACAAAACAACACCTACACACAAAAAAGCATAGAAGAACAAAACAACGCGCACAAGATTTTCACAAACAATTCTATATACATTTACTTGAAATCTTGAATACAAAAAAAATTCTATATACATTTCAAACAATGTTTTATATGGTTACAATTACAATTATCTGACAAATAGTTAAAAACATTAATGTTTCATCCTTTTTTCATCCATAATCCCCTCTTAAAAGTTGTTGTCCATGGTATTAGTTGTCGAACAAAGCATCCGAACTCAGGAAAAAATTCCACCTATATAATAAAATAAATATTATGTTAGTAATATAATAATGAAATAAATTAAACATTAATATGAAAGAATACATTAATAAAATGTCATTTTTTAATAAAAAAGACACATTTGGGTAGGTAGGGGGCCATAAGACTGGATGATACTTGATACCTGACCTTGATATGGGTATGTAAGAAGCCATGATAATCTACTAGAGTAATGAAAAGGAAAAAACTCCACAAAGCACAACAATTAAATATTTTGAGAGGTTTATTAATGTGTGGACTTTCCCACTTTCTCCTCTTAGTCCTATTAGAGGAAGGAACTTCAGAAGATAACTTGAGGTGCCAAAGGTGGTGCTGATGGAGTCACAAATGGAATTTCCTTTGGATCAGAAACAACCACATCCATGAGCTCCATTTGACTTAGACAGCCCTGATCATCAGCCTCTCAGTCACTTTTTGAATGAACTTTGGCCACCGTGTCCCAGGGAATATAAACTAGAGAGGTGGGGGGTGACTAAATTTTACCAGCCTCTTGAAATATCCAAGAGAAAATAATGTTCACCATAATCCTAACAATATCAAAGAATATATGAAAGAGGCGATAAAACTTATCTTACCTCTTCACTATATCCATCATAGTCTCCCTTATATTCACTAGCTACCATTGTTCTATGAATTATCATTCTCTAAGATAGGGGTGTGTAATGGACTTGGCCTTTGACAGAACGAATCACCACACTAAGTTCTTGGAGAAGTGATTTGAATTCAATGGGCTGTTGTTCATGAAATACTCCTTTGGGAGCGGTCACACTCCCAAATCCATCTAGATCTATTTCCACTTGATACAACACTCTATACCTTTATGGTCAATGTATTCCTCCTCTAGTTGTCCCATTATTGGAATGAGATGGGAAACACCACCATAATTAGAGCAGATCCCCCACCGACTGTAAATTCTTTCACAGGAACCCCATACATTCTTACCAAATCCGTTGGCACCCTCCTTGTTGATGGTGTTGGATCTAAGTTCCTCATTTTCTTATAAGACATCTAGAGAGTTGTGGGTATTTTGGAAGATGTTTTTTTATGGAATCTAACGTTTTGATGATTCCATAGCCCTTGTGTCCTCCTCCTCATCCACTATTAGATGATCTATGTGCTTTATCACCAATAGAGCCAACTGACCATTCAGGTATGATCGGACCAAGGTATCGACATAAGCCTTGGAGAGGCTAAAACCTACACTATCCAAAGGGAAGGTCACCCAAACCAAATTTTCCTATCAGGTGAACATTATCCACAATTTGTGAGCCACCATGGGATTAATTTATGAATCGATGTGGGGAAGAGTGGGGAATTTCATTAGAATATACTAAACTATCTCCCAAAGTGGTATAATGCATACCACTCGTAGAATATCTTTCAGTTAATATAAGTGGATAAAACACCCTCACATATGACTAAAATATAGGCTTAGGCTACAGGATCACCCTCTAAATTATTGGTAATTTCACAGGTTGGTGCTCTGTATGGTATAAAAAAACTGATCATATCGGTTCACTTTTGTAACACCCCGAGATTTTATGAAAAATATTCTTTTTAATTACATTAATGTCTTGTGTTGTACGCTACACCAAAAGGAGCTTGCTCAACATGCATCCTTGACTTGCCTTGTATTACACGCAATCGCGACCTTCCTCGATAGCGTGTGTAGTACGCAATACCGAGTTTCACTAAACAACGATATGCTATTAAAATATTATTAAAACTAGCCGTTATGAATAGTAATAACCACTTTTTGAAATTTTGTAAATTTTATTTTTCAAAATGGACTTCATTTTTGGATTTGGAATATCTAAATTAGCTTAGGGTGAAATTTTGGTAATTTTCGGATAAGTTTCATATTTTGATGAATAGTGGAAATTACTAAATTTTAATTAAAAAACAACTTTTTCAATCGAAATAATTAAAAGTGATAAATTATTAATTTTAGGGGTTTTAAAGTATATTTAGAATATATTTTTACAATTTAATACAATGATGGTCATTGGATGTAATTTCACATTTAAACCAGTTATAAACAAGTTTCAATCTTTTGATAGTTATTATCTCTTAAAAACACGCTATTTGTTTTGATGACGGGAATTAATTTTTAAATTAGTTAATGCAACTGATATGTCTTGAATTTGGTAAAATAGACATCATTTTTGAGTTCATAATATCAAATATATCTTAGGCCTAATTTTTGGTATTTTTCTGAAAAATTTCAATTTTTGATGAATAGTGAAACCACTAAGTGGTAGTTAAAAAAACTGAATTTTTCATAAAACTTAATTTTACCGCTTCTGTGAGTGGAATTTCAAAAATCCGAGAGACACGGTTGATGTCAGTAAGTATAATGTGGTTCAATGAGATGAAAATAATTTTTTGGTGAATAGTAACTTTTTACTTTTTTTTACCACGGTTAAAAGTAAATAGGGTAATTAAGGGTAGAAATGATATTATTATTACCCTAACACATGTCCTAATTCTATTGGACAAGTGTAATTCGACCAAAAAACAAACTTAGGAATAAAATATGACCATTTAGGCCCACTTGGATTAGATTAGGACATTTATTATTAATTTATTTAAAGAAGTGTTAAAAGAGTTAAAATCAAGGTTTATTTACTAAAACATTTTTAATATGGGGTTATACATAAGATAAATTCGACTATAAATATTCATTAGAAATATAAAACGATTTCCTACATAATGGTATTTTATTTGTAATTTTTAGACATTAAATAATTTAATTTATTTATGACACAACGATGATGCAGAAATTATCTTATTAATGAAATATTGACATAATTGATGTTATAAATACCCAAATAAATATAATTTGAGACGTTTTATGAATTACAATACTTTTATAGGTTAATATGACATGTTAGTATTGATTTAATTAAATATTTTAGAACTTATCATTCTTTTATGATTTTCACAAAAATCAATTACTAAATAGTGTCAAAATTGACATAAAATAGTTTTTAAAACAAATATTATATTATTAATTGTTATTTTATTTCTAAAAATATAATATTTGGCCAAATGACTTAGATAAGGTTATATATATTAATAATAAACAACTTGGGGTTATTTTGTCTTCTTATAGTAAGTTTATTAACCTTATAGTGTAAGAACACAAGAAGGCACGGTAAAAGTAAAATTATTTAACTTAATGTTAAATTTAAATGATAAGGTTAAAATAGGAACCTAAACTTGTCTAAATTATATTAGATGTGCGTATTTCGACACAACCCCACCTTATACTCAAAATAAATCAATTTGGAGCTATTTAAAACCGAACTTGACTTTATAATAAAATAATATTTTTACTTTTTCCAAAGGAGCCCCTCTCCTCCCTTATAAAAGGGCACCTCCTCCCTCTCTTCCTCACACAACTTTGAGCCTTCAAGCTCGGCCAACCCATGCAAACTTCTCTTCTCCACTTCCCTAGAAACATCCTAGAGGTTCTGGTCTTCCTCAAAGACCAATTTTAGCGCCCTAAGAGGAGGTCTCAAAGAGGCGCTTCAAAGAAGAGGTAATTTCCGTTACCGAATCTTTCACCTTTATTTCTTCTTCCACTTATTCTTATTAGGTTGTTTCATTATGAAGTAATAACATCAGTATCACTCATATACTGATATGTTATTATAAGTATGAAACAATCCTATCTCACCATCTATCCATCCTACGGAAAACGAAATCACCGCGCATGCGTACGTACGGAATACCGTCTCCACGCCGTGGTGAAATCTATTTTCCACCACCACCTTACTTTGATGGGTATAATGGTGTAAATAATAACTATATATTATTATTTTAAAGTTATATTGATTCTGAAATATTATACATACACTCCAATACAGTCCCACGATCAAGAGAACGATATCATCGCTTGTGCGTACGTACGGACTACCGTCTCCACGACGCGATGAGATTCATTCTCCACTTTAAACCATTCATGAATGATTATAAAGTATAAATAATAAGTAATCATGAAATATATTACATAATAATGATACTGGATTTATGTGTATATATATATGAATTTCATCTACTTAATTCCGTTCAACTCAATAAGGAAACGAAAACAGCGTTCATGCGTACGTACGACCTACCGTCTCCATGAACGGTGTATTTCTTTCCATTTACTGATTTATTATATATATGTATATTCTGAATATATATATATAAATCATGTTTTATATTATGGAATTAAGTAATCATGATCTAAGTAATCATATGAATAATTACAAGTTAAAACACGGACGACAAATGAAACAATTTTACCCAAAACGCTCTTTAATATGGAATTTACAAAAGAACAGGTAATATAAAGTCATAAGTGAACCATATATGATATAATAACAATGAATATGATTCTGTAATAAGTCAATGACATTATTTAAATCATTATACAGGAGGTTCGGACACTTACAAAGCAAATCAGATCTAAGGTAAGGGAAATATCACAATCTCATTTTTATCCGAGATTGTTCATACTTTGGCATTTACTGGGGTGTATTTTATCATCCACATCCATGTTTCCTCGATATGTAATATTATTTCCATCCACCTACAATTGTTTAAATCCAATTTTACCCTTCGGTGAGTTTTTAGTAAAAGATATGAAAGGAATCTTTTGTCGTTTTTCGTACGAGGTACTTTTTTGACTTTTCTGACAAAAGTACGAGAAGAATGTTTTTTTAACTTATACAGCATGAATGGATTTTGAAAACATTATTTCTAAGAAATATTCCTTTACAAGTTTTCAAGTTTAGTTTTAATCAACTTCTTTTAGTTTAAAGTTGTATGACATGTTAAGAAAGGAAAATGTTTTTGAAGAAGAACGGATATTTTCCTCAAGAATGGAGTTCAAGTGTTTTATCAAAATTATTTTCCATCTAAATAATAAAGGGTTCTGTTTTTATCCCTATTATTACATTGATTTGATTATGTTGTGATGGAATTATTTTTATGAATTCCTTTATCTTATATGAATTGTTTTATGATGTCATGATGTTTAAGAATCCCATTTTTATTACATGGGTTATTCTATGATGTATGGTTTATGATTTTGTGGCACACATAAGAATGGTATCATTATGAGATGGGTGGGACCTATATCTCCCTCCAATGCATTAGTTAAAGATTTTATATCTCATGAGATAGACATGGCTGGAACGGTAGGTTATACCGGTTCAGTGAAACAGGACTGAAACGAGGGTGACTCGGTTCAGAAAGGGACTTTGTCCACTAAGATAGTCTTGGCAATGAGTCTTGACTAACAAGAAATGATTCTCTATGATTATGTGTGTATGCCACAAAGTTTCATGTTTTAAGTTATGATTATTGTGATTACATTTCACTGCCATGATTTATCCCATGTTATGAAATTATGCTCTCTTTTGCAGGTTAAGATTTCCAAAATGTTATGTTCTTATGAAAATGTTTTGATTGATATTTCTTTTGTTTACCCTTACTGAGCATTTGAGCTCACCCTTTTATGTTTTCTTTTCCCCAGGATATAAAGAATGGTTTTAGGTAAAAAAAGGGAAGATCTTTATGGGAGATGTTGAAGATCTTTCACCACGTTTAAAAGATTATATTACGAGTTTCCAAAGACACTAAACTGTTACGGTCCTTGTGTGTGTATTTTTGTCATGTACTAAGTATTCCGCAAATGTAATGTAATGTCAATGTACGTCAGGCTTCGGGTCTCTACAGTTGGTATAAGAGGAAAAGTTTAGTCAACCTTTGGAAACTAGGATGCGAAAACGTTAGTGAGATCCCTAGATATATTTCTAAGGTATGTCTAGGGATGTCCCTAAGGATAAGTATACGTATAGGATATAGTCCTTGAACTATGGTAACGATATTAGATTAAACCAAAGATGTTAGATATTGAAGTTACTCCCCCTTTATTATGATTTTTGCCTCTCACACTATTCTTTTTGGGTTTTAGAAAATGGCTGGAAACAAGATGATTCACGATAATGGAGGATATGATGGACAATGGAATGATATTCTTCATGAGCAACCAAATGAAATGGGATTTGGAAGTCCAAACATCATTATTATGCCAAATCAGCAATCTCATAATATGATCAATAAAGTAAAATTTGGTAAGTTTCCTGACTTGGCTAATAAGAGAAAGATGGAGTTTCATGATGATCATAGAGGAAAGAAAGTTCAATTTCCCCTATGTAAATCATGTGGGAAGAGGCATCAAGGAGAATGTTTCAAAGGAACTGGAAGATGCTTTGGGTGTGGAAAAGAAGGACACAAAGCCAGTAAGTGTAAAGGAAAAGGTTCAGTTAACACCAGGGATGAGGATAATGGTATTGCTACGACATCAGCAATGGTTAAATGTTTTAAATGTGGAATGTACGGGCATTATGCAAACCAATGCCCTAAGGGAAAGTCTCATGAAGAGAATCAGTATGGTCGTATGGGTAGTATTTATGTGGATGATGATGAAGAGACTACAAATGATATGTGAGATGAAAGAATTGTTGAATCTCGGTCAATGGTTTGAGAATGTAGTGGAATGATTACATGTTTATCATGTGTAATGTTGTATAAGTAATCTCATGCTACTATGGAATAAAGAGACATCTATGGATTGTTACACTGTTGTCTTTCCTTGAGTTTTTAAAGTGTATGATTAATGTTACCAGTATCCATGAAAGGTTATTCAGATATTTTTGGAATGTAGATGATATGCGCATAATGAAGGGATAAGGAGAAAATTAAATGTTTGATAGTATTCATGAGCTCATGACTGATATAAGGAGAATGTTATATCATGGTTTGAGTATGTAGAATTTTTGGATTTTGGTATGTGGAAAGAGTTAACTTTTGACAGCATTCATGTTTTCACTAAGGTTTAATGGGTATTCATTTTTCAAGAGAATACATCATTAAGGTATTCACATGATTGGAATGTGACCAACAAGATATATGGGGGATAAATGATGGTATTCACATGCTTGGTTGAAGACATTTCAAGTAATCATTTTCTTTATACTATGAGCTTTGACCGAAGTATTTTAGATAAGCCTAAAGATTAGAATGGATTATGTTGGACATAAGTTAGGATAAAATGTTTTTTTCGATATTATTGATGGGATGTTATAGTAATATAGCTTTAGAAAAAGGACAATCTACAGGATGGGCGACAACCCATCGCGTCAGACAAGGCTGTGGGAATAGAACCCACAACCGAAGTGCGACTGGCCTTTATCGCCTACCACTGGCCTACAGGAAGTCCCTGGTTAGTAGAAACTAGTTTTATTTTATTAAGCGGTATGATATATGAAGTATAAGTTCATTTTTGGAACCATATACGATTAACCATAAGATGGACTTATAACTTTTGCTAACCTTTTGTTTGAAAGAGATGGAATGACCCATCATTCTATCACATGATCTGCTAACACATCATGAATGACAAATTCAACTTCATTTCTTTAAGATATGAAGTGGAAATTGTCCAAAGAACGACAAACGGTGAGACTATACCAAAATCACGAAAGTATTTCTTCTAATTCCAATTTCATCAACTTTAGGGAAATGATCTTGAAAACCAAAAATGTTGTCGTAGTGCTCTTATATCTGATGAATCAGATGGTACCTTAGATCGTCACAAATTTATGGCTTTGTGATTGTTAGCTCTTCCATAGCCATGTTCTCTACCACTCTCCATCAGAACATGATGGTTAGATTTCTCTTACATATCCATATTTTCACCTATGTGGAAACCCAGTGATTAGTTTATTTGGGTAACCGTTACGTTTCATACTTTTGTTTTTAAAAATTGTTTTTGGTATTCCTTTTTACGATGTGGGTTTCGGTTAAAGAAACTTTCGAATAGTAAACCATTTATAACCCCGACGAATTTCGAGGGCGAAATTCATTTTTAGGGGGGTAGAATGTAACACCCCGAGATTTTATGAAAAATATTCTTTTTAATTTCATTAATGTCCTGTGTTGTACGCTACACCAAAAAGAAGCTTGCTCAACACGCATCCTTGACTTTCCTTGTATTACACGCAATCACGACCTTCTTCGATAACGTGTGTAGTACGCAATTCCGAGTTTCAGTAAACAACGATATGCTATTAAAATATTATTAAAACTAGCCGTTATGAATAGTAATAACCACTTTTTGAAATTTTGTAAATTTTATTTTTCAAAATGGACTTCATTTTTGGATTTGGAATATCTAAATTAGCTTAGGGTGAAATTTTGGTAATTTTCGGATAACTTTCATATTTTGATGAATAGTGGAAATTACTAAATTTTAATTAAAAAACAACTTTTTCAATCAAAATAATTAATAGTGATAAATTATTAATTTTAGTGGTTTTAAAGTATATTTAGAATATTTTTTTACAATTTAATATAATGATGGTCATTGGATGTAATTTCACATTTAAACCAGTTATAAACAAGTTTCAATCTTTTGATAGTTATTATCTCTTAAAAACACGCTATTTGTTTTGATGACGGGAATTAATTATTAAATTAGTTAATGCAACTGATATGTTTTGAATTTGGTAAAATAGACATCATTTTTGAGTTCATAATATCAAATATAGCTTAGGCCTAATTTTTGGTATTTTTCTGAAAACTTTCAATTTTTGATGAATAGTGAAACCACTAAGTGGTAGTTAAAAAAACTGAATTTTTCATAAAACTTAATTTTACCGCTTTTGTGAGTGGAATTTCAAAAATCCGAGAGACACAGTTGATGTCAATAAGTAAAATGTGGTTCAATGAGATGAAAATAATTTTTTGGTGAATAGTAACTTTTTACTTTTTTTTACCACGGTTAAAAGTAAATAGGGTAATTAAGGGTAGAAATGATATTATTATTACCCTAACACATGTCCTAATTCTATTGGACAAGTGTAATTCGACCAAAAAACAAACTTAGGAATAAAATATGACCATTTAGGCCCACTTGGATTAGATTAGGACATTTATTATTAATTTATTTAAAGAAGGTTCAAAAGAGTTAAAATCAAAGTTTATTTACTAAAACATTTTTAATATGGGGTTATACATAAAATAAATTCGACTATAAATATTCATTAGAAAGCTAAAAAGATTTCCTACATAATGGTATTTTATTTGTAATTTTTAGAAATTAAATAATTTAATTTATTTATGACACAACGATGATGCAGAAAGTATCTTATTAATGAAATATTGACATAATTGATGTTATAAATACCCAAATAAATATAATTTGAGACTTTTTATGAATTACACTAATTTTATAGGTTAATATTACATGTTAGTATTGATTTAATTAACTTTTTTCTAACTTATCATTCTGTTATGATTTTCAAAAAAATCAATTACTAAATAGTGTCAAAATTGACATAAAATAGTTTTTAAAACAAATATTATATTATTAATTGTTATTTTATTCCTAAAAATATAAGGTTCGGAAAAATGACTTAGATAAGGTTATATATATTAATAATAAACAACTTGGGGTTCTTTTGGCTTCTTATAGTATGTTTATTAACCTTATAGTGTAAGAACACAAGAAGACACGGTAAAAGTAAAATTATTTAACTTAATGTTAAATTTAAATGATAAGGTTAAAATAGGAACCTAAACTTGTCTAAATTCTATTGGATGATATTATTTCGACCCAACCCCACCTTAGCCTCGAAATAAATCAATTTGGAGATATTTAAAACCGAACTTGACTTTATAATAAAATAATATTTTTAGTTTTTCCAAAGGAGCCCCTCTCCTCCCTTATAAAAGGCCACCTCCTCCCTCTCTTCCTCACACAACTTTGAGCCTTCAAGCTCGGCCAACCCCTTCCAAATTCTCTTATCCACTTCCCTAGAAACATCCTAGAGGTTCTGGTCTTCCTCAAAGACCAATTTTAGTGCCCTAAGAGGAGGTCTCAAAGAGGCGCTTCAAAGAAGAGGTAATTTCCGTTACCGATTCTTTCACCTTTATTTCTTCTTCGACCTTTTCTTATTAGGTTGTTTAATTATGAAGTAATAACATCAGTATCACTCATATACTGATATGTTATTATAAGTATGAAACAATCCTATCTCACCATCTATCCATCCTACGGAAAATGAAATCACCGCGCGTGCGTACGTACGGAATACCGTCTCCACGCCGTGGTGAAATCTATTTTCCACCACCACCTTACTTGGATGGGTATAATGGTGTAAATAATAACTATATATTATTATTTTAAAGTTATATTGATTCTGAAATAGTATACATACACTACAATACAGTCCCACGATCATGAGAACGATATCATCGCTCGTGCGTACGTACGGACTACCGTCTCCACGACGCGATGAGATTCATTCTCCACTTTAAACCATTCATGAATGATTATAAAGTATAAATAATAAGTAATCATGGAATATATGACATAATAATGATACTGGATTTATGTGTATATATATATGAATTTCATCTACTTAATTCCATTCAACTCAATAAGGAAACGAAAACAGCATTCATGCGTACGTACGGCCTACCGTCTCCATGAACGGTGTATTTCTTTCCATTTATTGATTTATTATATATATGTATATTATGAATATATATATATAAATCATGTTTTATATTCTAGAATTAAGTAATCATGATCTAAGTAATCATATGAATAATTACAAGTCAAAACACGGACGATAAATGAAACAATTTTATCCAAAACGCTCTTTAACATGGAATTTACAAAAGAACAGGTAATATAAAGTCATAAGTGAACCATATATGATATAATAACAATGAATATGATTCTGTAATAAGTCAATGACATTATTTAAATCATTATACAGGAGGTTCAGACACTTACGAAGCAAATCGGATCTAAGGTAAGGGAAATATCACAATCTCATTTTTATCCGAGATTGTTCATACTTTGGAATTTACTGGGGTGTATTTTATCATCCACATCCATGTTTCCTCTATATGTATTATTATTTCCATCCACCTACAATTTTTTAAATCCAATTTTACCCTTCGGTGAGTTTTTAGTAAAAGATATGAAAGGAATCTTTTGTCATTTTTCGTACGAGGTACTTTTTTGACTTTTCCGACAAAAGTACGAGAAGAATGTTTTTTTAACTTATACGACATGAATGGATTTTTTAAAAAAAAATTCTAAGAAAGCTTCCTTTAAAAGTTTTCAAGTTTAGTTTTAATCAACTTCTTTTAGTTTAATGTTGTATGACATGTTAAGAAAGGAAAAATGTTTTTGAAGAAGGAAGGATATTTTCCTCAAGAATGGAGTTCAAGTGTTTTATCAAAATTATTTTCCATCTAAGATAATAAAGGGTTATATTTTTATCCCTATTATTACATTGATTTGATTATGTTGTGATGGAATTATTTTTATGAATTCCTTTATCTTATATAAATTGTTTTATGATGTCATGATGTTTAAGAATCCCATTTTTATTACATGGGTTATTCTATGATGTATGGTTTATGATTTTGTGGCACACATAAGAATGGTATCATTATGAGATGGGTGAGACCTATATCTCCCTCCAATGCATTGGGTAAAGATTTTATATCTCATGAGATAGACATGGCTGGAATGGTAGGTTATACCGGTTCAGTGAAACCGGGCTGAAACGAGGGTGACTCGGTTCAGAAAGGGACTTTGTCCACTAAGATAGTCTTGGCAATGAGTCTTGACTAACAAGAAATGATTCTCTATGATTATGTGTGTATGCCACAAGGTTTCATGTTTTAAGTTATGAATATTGTGATTACATTTCACTGCCATGATTTATCCCATGTTATAAAATTATGCTCTCTTTTGCAGGTTAAGATTTCCAAAATGTTATGTTCTTATGAAAATGTTTTGATTGATATTTCTTTTGTTTACCCTTAATGAGCATTTGAGCTCGCCCTTTTATGTTTTCTTTTCCCCAGGATATAAAGAATGGTTTTAGGTAAAAAAAGGGAAGATCTTTATGGGAGATGTTGAAGATCTTTCACCACGTTTAGAATATTATATTACGAGTTTCCAAAGACACTAAACTATTACAGTCCTTGTGTGTGTATTTTTCTTATGTACTAAGTATTCCGCAAATGTAATGTAATGTCAATGTACGTCAGGCTTCGGGTCTCTACAACTTTTCTCTTGATCTCCAAGTTATTTAGTGTGATTAGCTAGACCCCACTGATACTTTATAGAAATTTCCTGAACTGGTAACATGGAATTTTGTGAGTATTAAGTAACTCATATCCACCGATGTGGGCCTCCATCCAACCCCACCGTAGTTGGAAGGGGCTGAATATTCTGAATGGGGTATACCCCTATTGATGTGGTGAAGTTGTCAATATAACTTAGCCAACATGGGAACAAACAAGATGATAATCATACCACCTGCAATCACCTCTACCATAATTAAGGTGGAGACCATAACTCCACCTTTTTTCTGCATTGTGAATAAATACCCACTTAGTTACATTGCTAAAAAGCTTACTAGATGAAGAAGGTGATGGTCCTGGGATGTGAATGACCATCCCTAGTCATTTAATTGACACTCTTAAATTATTTTAAAGTGGTAACCCTATTCCCCATAGAATTATCATATGGACAAGCCTTAGGATTCTTATTCAGGCACTCATGCCGAGTCTTCTTGATGAACAAGTAAGCCCACTTCTTGAAGGGGATGTCAACCCCTAGATATGGGTCCTTCCTAAGGGATGTTCTGGATAGATTGATGAGATCCTTCATAATGGGAGGATTCTATTGCATGTCATCCCAAGTATATGGGGTATGAATTTACTCATCATACTTTTCTCCTAAAATCATCACACCATAGATCATATTAATGTCCCATATATTGATGTCAAACTCACCATACATAAAATGAAATATTTTTATGTATTGACTCTATAAACTGAACAAGTATACCATCAGAATTTTATTTCAATAAGTAAGGGTTTGGTAAGCCTAAATAGATTCATAAAATCCTATATTTTTCATCTCAACCACAAACTCTATGCCAATACACTGAACTAAGAAGGGACAACCCCGATTCACCCCAAAGCTTCCACTTGATCAAATAACCCAGCCAAATGACCATCCAAACTTATAGTTTGATATAGAATTATACATTTTTGATATGTAAATATGGGTTTTAAGCTCCAAATCATGTTAGAACCCTTTAAAATCAATCCACATAGGCTTCAAAATTAACCGTTATAGATGTATTCTTTGGAGATGAAATTACCCACATATGAGATGTTCTCCCTGAACATATTATTAGTCATAAGGATATAGGAGGGAGGAATGATCCCTTCATGAGGTTGAGATATAATAGTATCATTTAAAATAACAAACCCATATAAGGGAAACTAATTAGAAAATTTAAAATCCAAGATATTGGTTCCCATCAACCTTTTAATATGCTCGTGAGTGGGCTGAATGACAATGCACTGGCCGACTTCTACACTATCAACCATTGTAGTCCAATGAACTATATCCTCCTCATCTTCAATTATTGAATTCATTTGTATCATAAGAAAGGGAAAATTTAGGTTAATTATGAAAATGGAGGATTTTGATTTAAAAATGGACTTGAGTAATAAAGGGGCACATGACTAATTAGAAATATCATATTAAGTGCATGACTTGTTCAAAGTCATGTAATCACATGACCATAATAAGATCACATGATCAAATGAACCTAGGATATTTATATTATTACACAACCCTTGAAGCTTTATGCGATCATGTAAATAAGACAATAATACACGAATCATGGTTTAAGTGAATTACTTTGATTATGTGATTTGTTTATGTGATTTGATCATGTGATGAGATCACACGATCAGTTCACATGAAGAATTAATACAAAGGAGCTTATATGACATGATCACATGAAGATGATTATGTGAAGTAGAGAAAAAACCTAAGAGTTCTCGTAGAGAAATGAAATATTGAGTCATTAGTGAAATAGATTTCCCATTACTCTCCTATATATAGCAAATTTCATAGAATACCAAGAGCATCTTAGAATACTAATGGAAAAATATAAGCCCAAGGGAATCAGTAAGGTATTCACTTCCTTATAACAAAGTCCTTTTTTCTTCTTCTGGAATTTGTATGTGAGGTGTGTATGCATCTAGGCATTGATGTGATGCAAGTTCTATATGAGGTGCATAGGCACCCATATTTTGATGGGCATGCATATGTATATATGATGTAGGTTTATTTGATCAGTTTTTGAGATGCAAGATCTATGGAAAATGATTTTAATGTGAAAAAATCAAGATTACCTCTGTGATTGAGTAGACATAGTGTCATTTCTCTTCTTGTAAAGGCATGTCACGTGGACATAAATCTTCTAAAATAAATGAACCCTACAAGGAATAATAAAAATAAAATCAACATTTAATTACATAATTTTTCATTAAAATAGACATATTATATCATAACAATACCTTTAAATCTTTCTAAATGGTTTCTTTGGTCCAAATATAAGCTAATGAAAAAAAACTAATGATTCTTTGTGCACTTTACTACTATTGGTTAACTACCGCTTAACATAGCATCTGATTTGAACTTCTGATCCGGCGTCCCCGTGATGCTCTCATCTGACACCATCTCTATGATATCATCATTCAGAGTTGATTTCTACTTCTCTTCCTGAACCCATTTACCTAGTAAATGGGTGCTGTAAGAGAAGGAAAAGTGAAATCTGAATGATGATATCATAGATATGGTGTCAGATGAGAGAATCACGGGGACACCATATCATAATTTCAGATCAGATTCTATGATAAGCAGTAGTTAACCAACAGTAGTGAAGAACCCTTAGTTTTTTATTAAATTTGTGAGTAGTGTACAACCAATATTCCCCCAACACAATGAATTAGTAGAAACAACTGCATAAATGAAAAAATATAGAATATAAATGATCCATTCTATAATAGTTTAGGTCTAGTGATTTTGGAAACATGGAAACATAAAGAACTAGTTTATAATTGTCTCTCATTAAGTTATGATTTACTAGAAAGAAAAATAATTTCTAAAACCATTCTTTATAACCTAATGATATAAAACATAATAAATGGTGATCATATATGCTCAATAAGTGTAAAAAGGGAGATATTAATGATCATATAAGGATAAAATAAGTAGTAGGAATTAACCTTCATCCTATTTGTGTACAATCTTCCATCAGGTATGCTACCCATTCATTTCTAAACACATCTATATCATCTTTTGAATATGAGTTTTTGTGACAGTCATGGTAGTACTAAAAAAATATAAATACATAAAGTATTAATAAATATTTCAAATGAACTCATAATTATTTTCAAAAATACCTCTTCAAGGATGCTAGTTTGTTGTTGAAATATGATTTATTTTATAAATTTACAAACATAATAACCACAGTCCTTTACATTTGTTTGTTTTGGACACTGCAGAAACATATAAAAAATAAGTAATTTTTTTATGTGTTTGGATAGTGAAATATTATTTTATATACCAGGATATTTGTCCATTTTTAGATCTTGTAGGTGTTCTTGTCCTTAGGCCTTGGATTCATTCCATGATGTAGATGATATTGATGCACCACCCTATCATAACAAAATACTCATTAAAAGATAATATAAATTATATTACTAGATGTTTAGTTCTAAAATGGTGGATCTAGTGTATTACAAATTGAAAAATGCCATCACGCGTAGTCGGTTTGTTGTATATCCATGCATTGAATCTAGAAAATAAATCTTTGGAGCATCCAAATTGACTGTAATCAGCATCCAATGCTGCCTAAAAACACAAAAAGTAATAATTAATGAAATAAATGAAAATATAGTTGATATGATTAAATTGTAGAGTTTTACCCCTACATCGTTGGTATTAAAAAGAGACTGTCATCTGTAATTTTTTTTTCAAATGATTTGAGTAGGGATGAAGTTATTTCAGCCTGTTTATCAAAATTTATTTCTTCTTTTGAAGAGGTGATGCGAGGACTAACAAGTACAAATTTTTGTTCATGGGTAAATCCATTCAATTATTTTTCATATATACGCCTGGTAAAAATATGAAAAGTATTTAGTCATAATTGTCATAGTATATCAGCTTTTGTAAAATCAAATCATAAAAACATACCTCATGTATACATTTACAACTAAGGCACCTAGACATTCATACTTGAGGATTTCATTTACATTTTCAGCACTAATGAAATCTTATTTTTACTCTCTATACATTTTTTTTTAAAATCAACTATGTGAGCATTGTCGTCTATCAACTTTGTATCCACATGAGCCCGAAATGATATTAAATGTGGATATAGAATGGGCAGAGTGAAGGTACTCTTAGTAGATCGTTTCAATCGGTTGGTTGATCCTTGAGATAGTTTTGAGATGATATTTTTTTTAACCCCCTTCTATTTGTTGTTCTTTAATAACATTCATCAGTTCATACCTTTTTTCATTAAATGTTAAAGGTTCTACTTGAAAAATAAATTTGAAATGGATACCTCCTTATCGACGTGTTTTTTTACAATAATTGACAGCCATGCGATGAATGTTCCAAAAACTTGTTCGACTATATGAATGTTTTCATCTTCATTTGAAATAGGTAGCTCGAAAATCAGCTCATTAGATACGTTAATCGACACTCTGACATGATCTGTTGGAAGTTTTCTATTGTGTAGCATGTTGTTCTATATATTGAACACCGTATCCCTTGCTACAAGGCGATAAGTGGGAGTTGATATATATAAATCATAGTAATTTTCACCCTATAGAATATTAGTACAAGAAAGGTATCAGTGTCTATGTGATTCAAATTTCAGAGAAATAATTATTATAACATTGATTACCTCAGCTAAGTCAGGTTTTTGAGGGGAATGTCTCACCTCAAAGCTGGGGTAGGGGTGGGGTGGGATCTTTACGCATGGGTTGTTGTTGAGTTGTTTCTTCTCTTTACCTCCCCCATCAAACTTTATATCATCTCTCTTTGGTATTGTAATTATTCTTAAAACATATATATTGTTTCTCTCATCTTTTTCATTTCCTTAGTTTGATCATCCGCTAATTTTTATTTCTAAAATTATGTTCAGGGTGTCACCCCAAAACCCGCACCTCTGACGCATCCATACTGTTCGGGCAACTTCAAGACTGTTGAAAATATATCTACATCTGGTGTGGGTGTTGTTGATTCCTGTGACTATGTAAGATAGAAAATATAGGAAAATAAGTAGTCATTGTTATGTAATAGCAATTTAAAGAAAATCAAATTTATATTATGTTATACTTACACATGTTTCACACACTTTTTATGTGTTTTTATCTATTATTATCCCCTCTTTATTTACATGAGCCACCTTCCATAGTACATGGAATAGGATGGAATTGTATTTTGATTTCGATTCATCAATCTGTATATAAATAGAGTAACATGGTTATGGAATTGTTTTATGTCACATAAAAGTATTACGATAGATTTAAAATACGTGCCAATTTTTTCTCAAGTGAATCATACCCCATCCTTGCTTTACGGTAGGGATACACTGGTTTTATTTCTCTTTCTTTATTTTCAGCACTCAGTTGTTGTTTCATAAATAAAAAACTGTCAATCAAAGTGATGAATACAAGAAACGCCAAACAATGTATTACCAGATACAATGTACCTGAAAAGTATGCTCCCCACGATGGTTGCTAAACACATCCCATGCTCCTTGGGATATCAAGTGTTCATAAAGAGGAGGTGGGTGCACCTTGATTTTTCCTTCAACATCTTTATGATGATATTTAGTTAAAATTGTGAGAAAGATTCTATGAATCCTTCCTGCAACTCTTAATACATATTCCTTGTGTGAGGCATCTACTATAAATTCACTCTTCAATGGATAATGAAGAGTAATTGAATGTTTTAGTATTTTATTTTATTTTAATAAATTAAATAAATGATATCATAATGTTACTGTAATATCTTACCACATTAGTGTCTTAAGCCTAGTGACAACATGGTTCCATGACTGTAAATAAATTAGCATGCATTGCCGAGTGACGATTCTAGTATATCTACTAAATATGGCTTTGTTGGGGTTAACATGTTGGCCTCACATATTCCATCCTATCTCAAATTTTACGCCTTTTGATTTTTCCTTAAGGATTTTGGATAACACTGTCAAACTACGATGCTCTTGTTTTTTTGTGCCTTCATGGTTTCATTTCCTACCATTTCCTCAGAAGCATTATCATTATATTTCTCTGGAGCTCTAGCATCAAAACTGGGACAAACAGAAACAGGTTGAGAAACCTGTTGTACCTCAGCACTGGGACCAGTAGCAACAGGTTGAGAAACCTGTTATTGCTCTTCAATGGAACCAACAGTAGCAGGTTGAGAGACCTATTGTGCCTCGGGATTGGGCGCATCTTCAGGTGCAGAAATCATTATCTGTAGAAGTGGTTTAACATTTAATTTAGATTACATAAAAGCAGTAGTGAATAGATAATAACATAACGTAACACAATGTATATTACAATAAACAAATAAACTAATTAGTGAACTCTTTTTTTAAAGGTTGAAGAGATTTGACCCCTCTATCGACTATATAAATCCCTTCATTATGGTCTCATCTAACATACAAAATGCCGTCTATGTTGGGACCTCTACGAAATGATTGCGAAGTCCCAATTAAAGAGTCATCCTCCATTGAACTTTCATCTGAACCTTCAGCTATTTTGGTCGATAACAGAACAATTGACCAGTTTCGGTTTGTGGGATATGGAACATAAAATACTTGTACTACTTGTGATGCCATTATAAATGGTTCTTCTTTCTCCCCTTACTTACTAAAATCAACTTTCATGAATCCCAATTCATCTATTTTAACAACACTCCTATTATCAACCCATTTGCATTGAAAAATCGGCACTTGGAATTTTGTATAATCCAACTCCCATATTTGTTTGATGTTGCTAAAGTATAACATATTCACATAAATTGGATTTCTATCTTTAGCACCAGAAACCTACATCACTTCAGCCACAAGTGTAACCCCACTATTCGACATGGTACTATCTTCATCATGTTCATTAGTATAGAATGTATAACCACTAACTACATAAGCATTGTAAGATAATACATACACACTTGTTCCTTCAGCTAGCCATTGAAGTTGTTCTGAAATTGAGTCTAGATTTTCATCTAACTTCTTAAAAATATGGTCCTGAAACCTTCCTGTAAACTGTTGATTATGTGTATCTAATATCCATTTTTCATCCCTAGATGGATTCAAATGCCTAAGAATATTTTTGTGGGTTTGAACATATGGGTCAAAGTCAAAACTATTATGCAAAACGTAAAGGTTGTCCTGATACCAATCTGTAATATTGATTGCGACAACATCTCTTCCAAAAATTCCTTCACCCTGAAGGTGCCCAGTGTGCCGAATCTTAGGTAGGCCAATGATTTCCACACCAGAGAGGTATTCAATATATAATTAAATGGATTTCTCAACAATATATTTCTCTACAATACAACCCTCTATCCGACTTCTATTTTTGACATACCCTTTCAAAATATTCATATACTGTTCAATGGGGTACATCTATCTATAATGTACAGGACCACATAGTCAAATCTCTCTCACCAAATGAACCATCATATCAAATAATGTTGGTGGGAAGAGCATTTACAATTCACACAATGTGATGGTAATTTCTCTTTCCATAGTTGACAATTTCATCCTGTCTATAACTTTGCTGCATATAGCTTTGAAGAAGAAATAGAGCTTCATTAATGTATGGAAAACATTCTTGGGAAAAATGAAATGCAAAGCTATAGGAATTAGATCTTGCATCAAAACATGGTAGTCATGTGATTTCAGACCCTTTAAATTTAAATCTCTAATTGAAAATATGTTCTTGATATTTTATGAATAACCCTTTGGAATGTTTACATCATTCAAAAAGTTGAAAAATTGATATCTCTCCTTCCTAGAAAGAGGGTAAGAAGTAGGAGGAAGAAATGTTTGTTTTTCACCCTTCATGGGTGCCAACTATTATTGGATTCCCATCTCAACCATGCCCAATCTATCCTTAATTCCATCCTTTGTTTTTCCAGGTGCATTTACCAATGTGCTGATGACACTATCACATAATTTTTTTTCAACATGAAGAATATCAAGAATTTTTTTGACATATAGACAATTCCAGTATGGTAATTCAAAAAAAAACTAATCTCTTTTTCCAACAAGTTTTCGTAAGTTTTTTCAAAAATGGTTTTCCAAAAGTAGTGTCCACATATTTTACTTTCTCAAAACATTGATCACCTGTTAGTGGAGATGGTGCTGTACGTTCTTCTGAACTTCCATTGAATGATGTTGTACAAGATCAGTACTTATGCCATCAGGGTATAAATCTGTGATGTCCTAGAAACAAGGTTTTTCATAAATGTTTCAACCTAATTGACTGTGTACCTTGTTCTCAAATGGGAAACCCTTGAGTTACTTCAATGCTATATCCTGAAAAATTTACATAATTAGGAAAGTCATTTATTGTCCTATACAAAATGTCTTTCAAAGTGAAATCTTTATTTTTGTAAGAATCATAAAACTTAACACCTGAATCCCACAATAATTTAAAAACCTTGATCAATGGAGAAACATAAACATCAATATCATTACCCAGTTGTTTTGGTCCTGATATAAGAATAGATAACATGATGTATTTTCATTTTATACATAACCACAGTGGTAAGTTATAAT
This sequence comes from Viscum album, assembly GCA_963277665.1. NCBI lineage: Eukaryota > Viridiplantae > Streptophyta > Magnoliopsida > Santalales > Viscaceae > Viscum > Viscum album. The sequence continues at coordinate 1,860,995,145 of OY728158.1, forward strand.
TATCAACATAACTAGACATGTAATGTGAGTTATACTTTGAAAACCAAAAGGATTCACTCAATCTATAGATAATGCAAGATGGAGGTTTCTCATATCATTTCAAAATTTAGCATACTCATGATCAATTCTCTTCCATTGAGGAGAGTCTGTTAGGTGATATAGTTTCTCATCTTTAATTATTGTATTTTCACGCCATTTCAATTCCCTTATAGTCTCCTTACTTCCATATAGGTTCCTAAACCTTGGAATGATTGTAAAGAACCATACAACTTTCGTAGGACTGGATTCATCTTTCTTGTATCGAGAAGCACCACACTTTGGTAATTCTTTAAGTGATTTTTGTTCCTTTAGAAACAATATACGGTCATTTGAGTAGGTGTGTATTCCTTCAGAGATCATACCCATCGAGCATAGCATTCATTTGGCATTGTATGTTTGGCCTGGGAGCTCATTATCTTCTGGGAGCATGTCCTTCAGGAGAGCAAGTAGTTCTGTAAAACTGGCATCACTCCACCCATTTCCTGCTTTCAAATTATACAACTTCAGTATGGCTAACAATGCTGTATATTAAGTGAAACCATCATACAATAACATTTTTGTACAACTCTTTAACTTCTCAAACAATTTTGGGCAATCACAAAGTTCATCTTCAACTGTCCTTATCATTTCCTCAATACGATCTTCATCATCATTCACATCTATAATCACATCCTCCATATGATCGTCTTCATTATTCATTCTTGTAATCATATTAAATGATCCATAAAATGAATTGATATCCTAGAAACTACCTGCATTCATCTTTTCTATGTGTTTATTCCAACATGTATAACTTAGATCTATTCCGTGACAGATCAAGTGTTCTTCCAACTCCTCTAGACTAATTTTTCTTGAATAACAATAACATAAACATGGAAAAAGGATTTAAGAAGGGTCATATACATGATATTTTGCAAACTTGATAAACTCTTTCATGCTGTCTGCATACTCTTTTTTCAACCAATTGGCATTCATCCATTCTTTATTCATATTAATCCTATTTGATACATGAATATTAATATTTAACAAAATAATTACACAAAATATGTTCAACTAGGGTCATAATCCAACTATAATCAATGGAACTAGCTATGGTAAACAATACCCTTACCTCTCTATGCATTACCCAAGACCAAAGTAGATCACACCCATATTCCCAACCACCTGATCAAATGAACTAGCTATGATAATCCCTTGCACTAGAATGTTTTAGTATCCCACATGTGATCTATATGCATTGTTGTAAACTAGTTTTTTAGTGTTTCTCTAGAAACATAATGTATCTAGTCAAGAACTATGGAACTAAACTAATAGATGGTATGATTTTCAATAGAGTTCTTATGGGTGGAAGGATTCATTACATGTGTTTTTATGGTTATTTGAGCAGGGTGTCCATAAAGTGTCTCATAGAGTCCTCTAGTGAAGTGATTTTCTAAGATTCAATGGAATTTCACTAGTAACAAAGTGGTGGTGCCAGTGAAATGGGTAAAGTTTGGATTGATATTAAATGGGGGAAGAACTAAACAATGGAAAACAAATGGCATACCAATCATTCCAACAACCACAAAACCATACAAAAACACAATCATGCTCACAATCGCAACACCATACAAACCAAACAATCAAAATTTCAGATTTTACAAAGCATCCCTTATTCAATTTATTTTGTTAATTCAGGGGTTATCACAGAAATTTTATCATCCTGGGGAATTCATTCATTAGTCAGTATATGTAAATTACCAATTTTTATATTCAAATGTTCAACAGGAACCAACTAACATGCAATTCATTTAATGCGCAAAAAAGGACCACCAACAACCACAATTTTTAGTGGGGTGTTTAGCCCATACATTTCACAACATAACTGTTAATATCAAATAGTAATAACATGAGGACAAGATTAAACCAATGATTAAGAAGAGAAAACTCATCGTGAAGGTGTTGTTCAACACACGGTAGAGGTGCGTTCGTGACAGAGGAGAGGCACACGGCAGAGGAGATTTCCAAATGAAAAGAAAACATAAAATGAGAACTCACATGTTAAACAATTTTATTGGTCAATAGTGGTATTTTATTTTCCATCTATGATATCTAATTCCTGTTTATTTTTTTTCATATCTATTATTTTTATAGATGTTCAACTTATGAATGGGACATGTTTTCTTTTCCAGAGAAATATCATTTTTAATTTACTCTAATTTAGGGGGAAAATATTCCACATTAATTTTATTTTTTACAAGGTATTTTCTATCCCATAGGGATCAGGAATGCCTCTTAGGTTAGTAGAAAGTCATTTCAGTTGTTGGTTATGATACCAGCCTTGGCCGTATCATTACATTTCCAATTTTAATTGACCCAAGTCCATTTAAATATAGGATTTTGGGGGGGGGGGTAGACACTAATATTTTGAAAGAATAAGAGAGGTAAAAATTATCCTAGGCTCTCAAATACAAGTGAGGATAGATGAAACATACACCGAGTGAGGGAGAACCACCAAAGAGGAGAGGAGGGGTAGGTTGGAATAGCATGGATGGGTTTTGGATGAGAGAAGGGAAAAATACAGTAAAACATAAATGGTTCAAAGGGGAAGGGTGTGGGCTATCTAGGGGGGGGGGCTGCAGGGGTGTGTGTGGGGGGGTGTGGGCTGTCTAGGGAGGGGGTGGGCTATCGAGGTGGGGGGGGGGGGAGTGCATGGGTGTGGGGGAGGAGGGGTGTGGGTTGTTTAGGGAGGGGGTGGGCTATCCACTATGAAATGACCATTAGGGACCCTAAAGAGTGAATTATGAGAGGGTAAAATTATGGGGAAGAGGGGTTTGGGTGATGGGATCAAGTGACTAATAAGGAATAGGGTAACATCATTAAAAAGAGTAAAAAAATCTCTTTTCAATTCAAGAATATGGTACATTATGGTGTAGCCTAAGGGTCTATTTCATAGTGCACCCTATGATGTCACATTGTTGAATTACCACAAGCTATACACTGAAACACTCATCCCCTAGGCAGAACCATTAAATCATGATCATGAATTGTGATGTGACTATATGCCTCATGGAATAACATCCACACCCCAAAAAATATTATGGAGGGCATAACATAGCCAACGTCCCACAAGATTCAAACCATTAACATAAGGAGGTTCCCATGGATAAACTCACATACATAAAGGAGGACCTACAAAGGAATAACCAATATAACCTCTAACACAATCTAAATTACTAATACAAGGTATTATACATGGATAATAATATATACTATAAGTGGATCGTGAGAAGGTCATAAAAGAGCCAACTTACTGCCTGAGAAGCACTACCAATGTAAGACAGATCCCTTGGCTAAATGAACATACATAAAAAAGATCCTAGGGAGGGTATAACATAGCTAACCTTCAACACAATCTGAACCACTAAAATATTTTATGTCTTGTGTAAAATCACATATACCCCATGATGTATAGCCAGACATAAACTTTAAAAAAATTGAAATAATGTTCACCTTGGTGGAGTATCTATACATTGAAATCTCAAGGTCTCTAGGCCTAATCCTAATCATAGATATATAATAATGATTAAGATATAATGAATAAGCATGTAATATAAGCCTTATCCTAGATCTTATCTAGCCAATTATTGATACCTAGCATCGAGCAAGAGGCTATTACATAAGAAGATCATACATGACCCATTCTAAGTAGCCTCACTAAACATATCCATCATTAGCATATTCTATAGTTAAAAAATATATCATGATGATCCCAAGACCTATAGGTAACAATATATCAACAAGAAATATCATTATTCATATTTAGTTACCAACCTACACCACATCATGTGTGTATTTCCCTACCCTTAAGGTCATAAGGAATATACATTATCATTTCTTCTAACATCATAATCAACACCTTTCCATGTACTGTACCTATAAGGGTACTAAGGGAGATGTCACAATTTCATATAGCCATGATAAATATTTTCTGTGGTATAATCAATAAAAACCATATACTAAACATGATATAATATTTAAAATAATCCTTGATATATCTCACACAACAACCTACCCACTGGTTATTCCATCACTAGTACCCACCAAGGAGCGACGACGACAGAGGAGGAGGAAAATCGTGGTGGAGGAGGAGGAAAAGGCAGCGGTGGTAGAGGATAAGGAGTTGGAATCATTTCCCAACACTAAGGTATAATTTCCCTAGTCATGGGATTACCATATAATGGCTATATCATCCTTCAAATCCATTCCTTTAAGATATCAATATTATTGGGTAGTGCATCTCAAACCATTTGAATATTTCATAATTGGTATAGCATCTTGGATCACATTATTATATGGTAAGTGGGAAATAAAACTCATACAACACATCACAATATCACATCAAGTATAGCATCCCATTCTTTAGGCATCTTCAATATAAATTTTCAAATCATCCCAGTCCATAGGCCACGTTGAAGTGATTAGGCAGGCCATCCCACACCAAAACAAAGATATTAATCAACTGACAAAACTTCCACCACATAAAAATATAATTACCAATGGGAATATTGTTCTATAGTATATAAACAACATAAAAAGGAATAATAAACATCTTAGAAAATATTAAATAAACTAACCAGGTTTTACTAACATATGACTCACTTAAAGTTTAAGATTAGTTGATCCAAACATGTCGAACCCATATCCAAATCCAAAACTGGGATATAACCCACTTGGATATTATAGGTTAGAAGGGGGAGGAACACTCACCCCATAAGTTAGTCAAATAAGTCAAACATTATATGAGGAAACACTAAGTTCCATTTGGGTCAAGGCTCACACTGACCTCACATAATCCACACATCTCTTATTCAAGGGAGGCTAAGGGAACCTATTTTGTTCCTTCTATGTTATTTTCTACCAAGGAGGAATACCTATTGGTTATATATAACATAATTACTAATAAATTAATTTTCAAACATGGAAAATATTGTCCATAGAATCACTCTACATCACATTTAAGGATAAAACATAGCCCAAAATGAACTTACCTACTCTTAGGTGGTGAATTAAAAACATCCTAGTAAAAAACTCAAAATAAAATCAATCAATTATACACTTATCCCATATTTAGGGTGGAAAAAAGACACTTAACCAAGGTCCTAGTAATAATAGTACAACACAGGGGAATCCCCTAAGGGCTCCTGATTTTAATGTTCAACGTATTTTAATTTATTCCAATAACCCCTGATGGTCATGGAATTAAGGCATAATACTCAGAGGGTCCATAACATCCCTATATGTTTTTCCCAGTACATATTGTCAAGTAAAAAAATTTGAGTTGATTTATTACCAACTACACAAGGGTGGAAAGAATACATATTACAAAATTCATGAAACAATACATAAAACATTGGTAATGGTTTGAAACCACCAACCTCAAAGTGGAGTTGACCCCTAAATAGTGCTCACCCACCATATCCTAGCTTATCCAGGCTCGATCAAGATCCATCATCCATTTTCAAAACACATGAACAAGAAGCTACAATATAGGAGGATGATTTGGCAGCCATAGGAGGAGGAGGAGGAGAAGTAGGAGGTAGTGGTGGTGATGGAGGAGGAGAAGTAGGGTCGCGAAAGAGGAGGGATCGCGACGACGGAGGAGGAGAAGGCCGCGACAACATAGGAGGAGGAGGACTGTTGTGACGAAGGAGGAGGAAAAGGAAGCAACGAAGGAGGAGAAGGAGTAGGAGGAGGAGGGGTTGTGGTGTAGGGTTTAGCTTCCATGAATCTTTGAAGGGTGCGACAGAGGAGGGGCCTGTTAGTGTTATTTTATAAAAACTGATGGAACCTTTATCAGCGCTAGTTAAAAGATCTGATAAAGTTATGCCTTTATCAGCACTAAAAAAGTGCTGATAAAGGACCTATTTATCAATGATAAAATTTTAGCACAGATAAATAGGTATTTTATGTAAGAACCAATGATTTCATAGTAATTTATTTTCTTTAAAGCAATTTAATAGCTTGCGCTACATGCAACACCGAGTTCAAGCGTACCACGACTTACCAAACTAGCCTTTCAAAAAATGGTTATGAAGAATATTAACTTTTTTTGAATTTTATATACTCCATATAATTTTAATATCCATATTATTTGTTTCTTATACATAATATAAGAACAAATTCAAATTTTCAGATAAAAGAAGTATTTTTCAAAAATTGTAATTTTACCACCTTTTAATAGAGAACCCTTTTTAAATTCAATATTTGACTTTTTTATATATTAAATTTGAAAAAATAAACTTCTTATTTAGAAGAGATACATAAAAGTTTAGTTTGGATAAATTTTTGGTGCTTTTCTGATAACTTTCATATTTTGATGAATAGTGAAAAATACTAAATTTTAATTGAAAACCACTTTTTTAATCAAAATAATTTATAGTGTTAAATTATAAATTTGAATGGTTTTTAAGTATAATTAGATTATATTTTTATCATTAAATACAATTTTTATCATTCGAAGTAATTTTACATTTAAATTGGACATAAACACATATCGATCTTTTGATAGTTTTTACTTCTTAAAAACCCGCTTTCTAGTTTTGACAATGGGAATATTTTTTGAAAATTAATTAATAAAATTTATATGTTTTTAATTTGGTTAAATAGAAATAATTTTTGAATTTGGAATATCAAAATTATCTTTGGGTGAATATATGGTATTTTTCTAAAAACTTTCAATTTTTGATAAATAGTGAAAAACACTCCGTTATTGTTTAAAAATGATTTTTTATTTAAATAATTATTTTTAATTTAAATTTATTTTAAAGTAAAAATATATACATAATACCTATATTAGTCCAAAGTAATTCATTGAAGTCATTTTGTAATAAGATTATATTTATATAATTTTATTAAACTTTTAGCCGTCTTTTACCCACCTTCTAGGCACATTTCCAAATTTTCATAAAACATAATTTTATAGCTTCTGTGAATTGAATTTAAAAATTCCGAGATATACGGTTGATATCAGTAAGTAAAATTTGGTTCAATAGGATGAAAATATTTTTTTTTGTGAATAGTAACTTTTGAATTTTATTTACCACAGTTAAAAGTAAATAGGGTCATTAAAGGTAAAAATGATATTATAATTACCCTAACACATGTCCTAATTCTATTATATAAGTGTATTTCAACCAAAATAAACCTTAAGAATAAAATATGATTCTTTTTATCCACTTGGATTAGATTAGGACATTTATTTTTATTTTATTCAAAGAAGAGTTAAAAGTGTTAAATTCAACGTTTAATAACTAAACCATTTTTAATATAGGGTTCTACATGAGATAAATTCGACTATAAATATTAATTAGAAAGATAAAAATCTTTCCTAAATCATGAAATTTTATTTATAATTTTTATACATTAGATAATTAAATTTATTTAAGACACAATGATGATGTAGTAATTACCTTATTAATGAAAGATTAAAATAATTGATATTATAATATCAAAATAAATATAAATTGAGTCTTTTTATGAAATAAAGTAATTTTATTGGTTAATATGACATGTTAGGGTTTATTTAATGTATTTGTTTTGAATTAATCATGTTTTTTTTACTTTTACAAAAACCAAAAACTAAATAGTGTCAAAATTGACATAAATGAGTATTTAAAACAAATACTATTTTATTAAATGATATAATATTACAAAAAATATAAGGTTCTCACAAAGGACTTATATAATGATATATATGTCATTAATTAACCACTTTAGGTTCTCTTGTCATTTTATTATAAGTTTATTAACCATGTAATATAAAAATACAAGAAGCCCTGGTAAAAGTTAAACTATTTAACTAAGAATTAAATCTAAAAGATAAGGTCAAAATGATGCACTAAACTTGTATAAAACCTATTTGTTTAGAGGATTGTGACCCATCCACACATTATCCCCGAAATAAATACATTTTGATTCATTATAAACCAAAAATTATTTTATAATAAAATAATATTTCAAGCTTTTCCTAAAGTGACCCTCACCTCTCTTATAAAAGGGTACTTCCCCTTCTCTCAAAATCACACCTCCAAAGCCATTTGGCTCATCCAAACCTTGATCAAATATCCTAAAAACTACCCTAAATTTAACCTAGAGGCCTTACTTTGATCATAAAGCTATCCTAAGGAGCTCTTTTGATCAAATCAAATGGAAGCACCCGAAGAAGAGGTAATAATTTCATCACCTCTTTCAAAGTTCTTTTCTTCTTCCACTTCCTCTTTCGTTGTTGTTTACATACCAAAATAATAAATATAGTACCTTATACATAATATGATGTTATTATAAATATGGTACAACTGTATTCATTATTCTATCCATCCTATGAATGACAAAGTCACCATATGTGCAAACGTACGACTTACTGTCTCCACGTCGTGGTGTAGTTTGTTATTCAACAATTCATTATTTTGATGGATATAATAATGTGTATAAACGATTTAAATAATAAATATAAAATTTTAATGATTTTTATATATAATATACCATCCAATTACATACAATTTCACCACTAATAGAATCATATTGTTGCTTGTGCGTATGTACGACTTACCATCTCCACGACGCGATGAGATTTCATTCCCCATTGTAAAAATTCAAGAATATTTTTCATTTGATGTTTAAAAATAATGTTTAAGAACTTAATATAATTATGTATATGAATAAAATACATTCTATCCATAAAAAACATGACTTATGAAACAAAATGTATAAAGTAAAACGAATCAGTTAACACCCAAAACAATGATACTACTGAAATATCATTAACAAAGCAATATTAAAAGATCATATATGATATCATATTTATGTATGTGGTTATTTTATAATTTAATAACAATTATTTAACCATTATACAGAGGTTTAACCTAACCTTTACTAAGGAAAAGTACAAGGTAAGGGATTTTCATCTCACTTCTTATTTCTGTGATATTCATGTTATATTGCCACTATTTCCTTTTGTGTGGTGTATGTAATTCCCATGATTGTATTATTTGTAAAATATAATTTAATATATGGGTATTTAAATATTCATTTTATGATCCTTCTTTCATGGGGTGTATGTTTTGTAAGTTTCCAAATCGGTAATGGAATTCCTAATTTCGATTTCCACTCATTGGATTTTACACAAACTTCATTGATTATTTTACTCCAAGATTATGTGTGAAATCACTATTTATTTATTAATGTATTAATTTAGAATCATATTTCTATATATATACTTTTGATACACATAATAACTCCATTGTTAAATTCTCATTTCATCGATATGAACTTGATAAGAGTAATCTTAACTCAATTTCCTTTCATTGAGTTAAACATCCAAGTCATTGGTGCTGTTTTTACAAGAATATGTGTGAATGTCCTCTAATTTATTTACACTAAATATCCAATAATATTGATTGTATTTATATTTTTCACACATAATTATTTCATTGATTTATCCTTAACATAAGGATACGGTCTTTATAAGGGATTTCATCTCAATTTACATTCCATTGAGACTTCTTTGTTGTTATGTGCCAATTCACTTTTATATGGTGTATATACTATAATTTGACAAAGTATATCATGAATCCATTTATTCTCATGATATTATAATGTTTTTATTACCTCAATTATTTGTATTCAATTGTCTCTCTTTTGATTAGGAACTCTAACTAAAATATCATTTTAAATGTTTTAAAGATTTATTATTCTAAATCTTTTCCATTAATGTCCATGTTTTAAAAATAGTTTTGAGGATTTATTTATATGGATATGAATGTTTTAAAATTAAAATTCCTTTTAAAAGTTTCAAATTCGTATGGGAAACTTTTATTCAAAAATTTCCTTTAAATGGATTCTTGATAAATAGTGAGACTTTTAAATGCTTTCAAGAAAAAAAGAATATTTCTCTCAAATAGTTTTACTAATTATTTTCATCTATGTTAATATCCTTAATTATTCTTGATTGAGGTTGATTTATTATAATAAAATATTACATATTGTATTGAATGAGATATGTTTGACTGTGTATGTTCTATTTTTATACAATTCATGGTTTGTGGTTAAAATATTAACATTTTGTATGATAGTTTTAATACGAATGTTTATGTTATGTTTAAGCCTTTTCATATAAGGAATTCATTGGACTTAGTAAGTGACGGGTGGAGCCTGCTATAGATCCTCGATGCATCGGTATGTATCATGAGAAAAACTAGTGTCTTGGCATAAGGCCTTGACACAATTTTTATTTGTAGTCTTGGTACGAGGCCTTGACTATGTGGTTATGATGTACGGCATTATGCATTCCATCATTATGAAATTATCTATTGATATTACATACGATTATTTGACTAGTAGAATATCCATGTGAATAATTAAATGGAATTATTTAATTTATCTTTGACATATTATGCCAAAGTTTATGTTTAGAAGGATTGTGTTTTAGTCTTATACATTAACTTAAATGTTTATGTTTTCTTATGATAGTTTCCACTATATTGTTATCCTTACTGAGTATATGAGCTCACCCCTTTCTTATGTTTTATTTTTCCCAGGATGTGAAGAAGTGTATTATTATTAATCTACAGGAATAGGCTAAGGGATATGGGTTTGTTCAAAGTAAACACAATGTTGTTGTTTTTCCATTTCGTAATGTAATGTAAAACTTTTGTATGTATCTAGTACTTCCAAGGCTACTAAACTAATCAGTATTTCGAGACTTGATCTATTGTGATCATGACAATGTTATGTAATAATGCACCGACTCTAGGTAACTAGGGTTGGGGCGTTGCAGTTGGTATCAAATAAAGTTTAGTACAAACCTTGGAAGCTAGATTTAGAAAAACTCTGATTAGAAAACACTACCCTAAGATAGACTTTGAGGACTACTATAGAAGAACATCCAAAATTTTTGGTAATGTAAATATTATGTGGGTTTTCCAAGAAATACATCCCTATATGGATACGAGATGGTAGAGGAATCTCTGGCATAGATATACCTAAGGGTAAAACCCAAAAACACCGCTTTAATCTAGACTCAAATTATAACTATTGCATGACAATGGGCCTTGCTACACTCTTGGTTATGACAATCCCGGGGGATATGCTTAGGATAATTCACATTTTATTTACAAACCAATTTGAAGGATTTTAATATAAGATGAGAATAAATAACCTTGGTTAATCATAATGTGTTTTAGATTTAAAATAATGTGTCATGATATTCTCTAAATGATTTTATGACTATTGTTACTCACACTATGCTTTCTGGTTTTAGTCAATGGCTGGATTCCAAGGAAGTCATAGTGACATTGAACATGATGTACAAGGTGGGAAAAATGGTGGAAATGAGAAACCAAATGGAATGTTGATAGGTGTAAAATATATCATGTTCATGATGAATTATATTTCCATAAATATGATCAACAATATATACATTAACAAACTCCCAAACTCAATAAAGAAGAGAAAGGCGAAGAATAATAAGAAAGGTACAATGACAAACCTAGGTCATATCTCGACGGAGCCTTAGATAATTAATTTAAAAAGAGGGTTTTGATTATGAAAGTAAAAAGGTACATGGGGTTTATTAATACTTGGGTTTGATGATAAAATATGACAATAGAAAATTAAAACGATAAAACAAAGTAGGAGTAAACAAGATTGATTAAACGTGATCAACCCGGGGTACTCTCATGATGTTCATCCTTCATTGCTTCATGATATAGGGTTATGATATTTTAATCCCTAGTTTTTAACACCTAGAACGATAATGTTACTTAGTTTATACTAGGATACCTCCTAGGGTTTAGTCAAAAACACATAATTATTCACCAGACACCGCCGATGATTGGGTGATTTGTGTTCAACATCATAATCAAAACTCACCAAGGTAACACACAAAGAACTCAATGTGCTATCCAGGTTTGTATGTTATTTCATTGTGATACCATGACATAAATTTACAGGAACTTGACAGTGTTTATTTGAGTTCAATTGACCAATATGAACCACACAAACACTGCAATTGAAAGGGGGGAAAGGAAGTGGTGAACGGTGTGTGAAACATCACATGAATGGGTACCCCCAAACATGATCATATGAGTTGAGAATGGCATAACAATACATAACTCAATAACATAAGAATAGAGGATGATTAAAAACAAAATAAAAACCTGAAATTAAAAATATCATTCAAATATTACAAACATGAAGCTTGGGATTACATCACGTTCCTCCCCAAGTGATCACAAGGGGTTTAGAAATCCAGGGGAGGGGAGGAAGAAGAAGATGTTGAAGTAGAAATTAACATAGCCTACATAATTTCTAGTGATTATGAAAAGACATATTCGGGACTAAAAAATTTCAGAACCTTGCCTCTGATTCGAACTACCAAATGGGGTGCCCAAGGTTCCAATTTATAGGCAAAGTGGGAAGGTGGTTTCAGTCACACATATTTCTTTAACCCACTTGTACCACTTGTTTAGGCCTACAGACAACATTATCTCGCTTTATAGAAAATAAAAAAGTTTTATCCACACCTCTTTAATGTCTCCACAAAAAGTTTGGAACCCTTTGGACACATACAACTCAAGGTATTGATAAAATATAGAACACCACATCTGACTTTGTGCAGATTTGATTACTTGGACAGATCAGTTTGTATGGGAATCGTAGAGACCGAATGTGGTTTAGGTTCCTTAATATTAAATGTATCCCATTATATTTGGGACCAGAACACAAAATATGAGACCATTTTTATGCACAGAATTTTCTAAACAGGAACAACAATGGACAGGTCTTCATCGATCCATGCAATTTTGGCCCATTTTTCTTCCACTTCATCAAGGGCCCTCGAAATCATCTCCTCCTACATTGAAATAATAAAAACAAGTAACATTTACCATTTTAATAGTTATTAACATTAATTAATTGATTAAAACATAAAGTACAATTTATGATTATATTTTTAATATTCATTGCAAAACTAGTTTAAAACAACAGTGTAAGGGTGGATTTGAATAGTGAATCGCTATGTGATCACACCCCCACACCTAAACATTTGCACTCCTAGGAAATTAAACATATATAAAAAACAAAAAAAAACAAAATGATGCATGTATAAATTAAAGTAATGTGATCAATTCACAAACCATACCAAGGAGTTCTTCCTAGTGAAAATGGAAAAAGATGTCTCATAAATCATATCACAATAAAATTCCAGGAGATTAATGATACCAAATTGAGAAAGGAATCCAAGATTTAAACATTCCACTAACTCTACAAGTGTGTGTGTGAAAACCATTCCATGATATTCTTTCCACTTCTATCTAATAAATATAGGTTATTTTAACATTATTCAGCTTAAAATATTTTGTCCACCGAACCTGCCCTACATCCTTTGAAATCATATTTCAAGACCCACTCACTTAATCATTCCCGGAATTCAAACCATAAGATACCAACCTAGATATACCCATATGTTGCATATTTCATCACTACCCTCATTTACTATTTTTGTTTTTTTTTCAGAAGTTGCATTTGGATCAAATCTCACACTCATCTCTCAACCCTTGTTTGATCTCCTCAAGAAACTAATTCTAATAGTTATAACAAGATCAAAGGTTGAGGAGGAGTGGGTTTTGACCTGACCAAGAAACAATCCAATTTTTTTTGAGGGAGTGAAATAGTCGGATATCAGGTACACACACATAGGTCAATCCGGTACAGTAATGAAATAGATCGGATAAGGAATGAACGTATTTAAATATCATTTTAATCTGAAAAATATTAACCTAACTTATATTTACCTTATAGTAAGTAAGAAATATCCACACTTTGTGGTTTGGTGAAAATATGTGTGGAGATATTAGTGAAACAATTTTTCTAAAAACTACTCACACAAGGGGTGAGAATGTGCATTGTCCTCACAAAAATAATTGAGAATGTGAGAAGGAAGGATAAAACCTGGTGTATTTTACTGGTATGTTGTGTCCAGAAGGTGGATTTCCTCTACCTAATTATTTGGAAAATCCTCATAGAAGTTTTTAAGTCGCTACCCATTGATTATAATACTTCATCCACTCTACTCATGTAAAATCTGTATTGCACCAAAAGGGTAAACATTGGTAACAATATAAGGCCTGAGCCATCGAGAACGAAGCTTACCTGGGTAGAGCTTTATCTTGGAATTATACATGAGGACCTTATAACAAATATATAACTTCCAATTATGAATTATGCTATCATGGATAGCCTTTGTTTTCTCTTTATAGATCCGGTATTTCTCATATGCATCACGTCTAATTTCTTACAACTCTTGAATCTGAAGCTTCCTATGCTCACCTGCATCTGAAAGATTCATATTACATTGTTTAACAGCCCAATATTCATGGTGTTCTACCTCTACTGGGAGGTGAAAATACTTTCCAAACACAATCCTATATGGTGACATTCCAATTGGGGTTTTAAAAGATGCACGGTACACCCAAAGTGCATCATCCAAGCACAAACTCCAATCTTTCCTATTGGGTTGTACTATTTTTTCCAAGATTTGTTTAACTTCCCGATTTGAGATTTATTCTTGTATGTTAGTTTGGGGGTGATATGAAATGGAGACTTTATGATCAACCCCATACTTATGAAGCAAAAGTTTCATGCTGCGATTGTAAAAATGTGAACCTTGATCACTAATGATGAATCTCGGTAAACCAAACCTACTAAAAATCGGAGACCTCACAAAATCAACAACCACATGAGAGTCATCGGTCCTAGTGGACTTTTCTTCCACCCATTTAGATACATAGTCAACAACCAATAAAATTTATAAAAACAAAAATAAATTTGGAAAAGGCCCCATGAAGTCAATTCCCCATGCATAAAAAATTTCACAGAATAACATGGGTTGTTGGGGCATTTCATTCCTCTTAGAGATATTCCCTGTGAATTGAAAATGACTACATGGCTTGAAAAATCTATGGGCATCACTATAAAATGTTGTCCAATAAATTCCTTAGTCAAGAACCTTTCGAGCTATATGTTGAGAGCCAAAGTGGCCCCTACAGGCCAAGGTGTGGCAGAAGGTCAAAACAGAGGTGAACTCATGGTCAGGGACACACCGACGAACTACTTGGTCACTAGAAATTCTCCAAAAGTATGGGTCATCCCAAATGTACCATTTAGACTGATGCTTAAGTCTCTGGGATTGTGAAGTGATGAAATCAGTGGGGACCCTAGATGTTTCTAGAAAATTCACAATTTCCGCATACCAGGGGGTAAGGTCCACAACATCACAAAGGTTATCATGAGGAAAGAATTATCCAATGGGGAGGAATGAGTCAACATGGTGGTCCAGTGGTGGAGAAAGCCTACTAATGTGGTCAGCTACAACATTTTCTACTCCCCTTTTATCTCTAATCTCAAGGTCAAACTCTTGGAGGAGGAGCATCCACCGTGTGAGATGAGGTTTAGCTTCAGGTTTCTTTAATAGGAATCGAAGGGCAACATGGTTAGAAAACACAATCACTTTTGACCCAAGAAGATATGAAAAAAATTTCCCAAGGAAAACACAATATAAAGAAGTTCTTTTTCAGTTTTTGTGTAGTTTACCTGGGCAGGGTCAAGGGTACGTGAGGCAAACACAATGACATGGGGAGCCTTCTCAACCCCTTGTGATAAAACTACCCCAACTGCAAAGTTAGAGGCATCACACTTAAGTTTGAAGGGGAGATCCCACCTTGGTTGTTGGATGATGGGAGGTGATGTGAGACTCCTTTTAAGTGAATTGAATGCATCCTCACAATTTTTATCAAACACAAAATCATAATATTTTTGTAATAATAGGGACAATGTAAGTGCGATCTTACTAAATTCTTTAATGAATCGGTGGTAAAAACCAACATGACCCAAGAAAGATCATACCTCATGGATGAATTTTGGATTTTTAAGGGATGAAATTAATTCAATTTTAGAATTATCAACTTGAATTCCTTTATTTGAAATTACATTCCCAAGAACTATCCCTCGCTCAACCATCTAATGTCATTTCTCATAATTTAAAACAAGATCTTTTTCAATGCACCGGCGGAGAACAGAACCTAGGTGTTCCAAACAATCATCAAAATAATAACCATATACCGTGAAATCATCCATAAATACTTCCATACAACTCTCAAGGTACTTAGAAAAAATACTCAACATACATCGCTAAAAAGTACCAGGAACATTACATAGACCAAATGGCATCCTTCTGTATGAAAATGTGCCGAATTGACAAGTAAATGTTGTCTTTTATTGATCCTAAGGGGCTATATGGATTTGGAAATAACCCAAATATCCATCAAGGAAACAATAATGTGACTTACCATCCAATCGTTATAACATTTGGTCAATAAAAGTTAAAGGAAAGTGGTCCTTCCGCGTGGCTTGATTCAGTCGACGGTAGTCAATACATACTCTCCAACTGTTTTGCAGACGTGTTGGAACCAATTCATTCCATTCATTTGAAACAACTGTTATTACTATTTTTAGGCACAATTTTCACTCCACTAACCCATTTACTATCAGATATAGGATAAATGATCCCCACAACAAGTAATTTACTGACTTCCAATTTTACCACTTCAAGGAGAGTGGGATTCAACGGGCATTGAGATTGTCTTACAGGCTTAAACTCATCATCCAAAAGTATGTGGTGCATAAAAATAGATTGGAAAATCCCAGGAATGTCAGCCAATGTCCATTCTATTGCATTTTTACACTCTCTAAAAAGGTTGATTAGTTTTGATTCTGGTTGTGGAGAGAGGTTATTGGAAATAATGATGGGCAATTGGTCATTACCCTCAATATATGCATATTTTAAATTAGAAGAAAGTTGTTTAAGTTCCAAAACCAATGGTTTCTGGATTGAGGGAGGAAATTTAGGGGGAGTGAGGTCCACTAACTATCTATCTACTCATGTTTATTCTCTAAAGATAGATAATCTATTGAAATGATATTTGCAGAATCATCAAGGATCATGGGTACCTCATAATGAACACACTCATCAATTAAAGCACAAAATTTTCACTTTTTAGAACCTACACAACAATCAAAACATGAATCAAAACTCAAATATTCTAAGGGTGAAGAAAAGGAAAATGAATCAGAATTTGGGTTGAGGAGAGAATTGTGTGTGTGTGAATCGTTTGAGAGCACTTCCATCAAATAGACAGGAAGAGTGGAGTGCTCTTCAACGGGGTGTTTCATACCCTCAAAGATGTTAAAACTGACCTTTTCTCCTCCAAATTCCAAGGACAGCGTACCATTGTGAATGTTTATGATTGTATTTGCTGTTTTGAGGAATGGCCTCCCAAGTATGAGAGGAGCATGTCCTTGGGTTTGGGTATCTTCCATCTCAAGAATGTAGAAATCAGCAGGGAAGATGAGATTCTTCACTCTTACAATGACATCCTCAATCACTCCTGTTGGATACGTAGTACTTCGGTTGGAAATTTGTATGACAATTCCCATTGGTTGAAGCTCTCCAACTTCAGAGAAGTGTAAATGGAGTGAGGCATTACATTAATGGAAGCACCTAAATCTAGCATAACATCAGAAAAGAAAGTCTCCCATATGGTACACAGTATTGTTAATGTGCTCAGATCCTTGCATTTGGTTGGAATTTCTGGTTGAATCAAGGCCGAGACATTCCTCTCCAAGTTGACTCTCTCATTTCCATTTAGCCTTTGTCTATGGGTGCAAAGTTTTTTAAGAAATTTGGTATAACGGGGAATTTTCTTGACTGCATCCAACAATGGAATATTAACTTGAACCTTTTTAATTGTATCCATTATTTCATTGTCAATCTCATTATCAAAGTTTTTATTAGATTAAGAGAGTCTTTGATGGAAAGGAAGAGGAATGGATTGTTCATGGAAAACCTTAATGATAATTTAATTGCCCTTTTTATTTTATTTTTCTTCATTGGAATCTTTTATGGGTGGAGAAAGAGTGTTTTCAAGAGGGGGACATACCTGGTGCATAGAATCTGTAGAAATAGAAACTTCTTTACCACTATGAAGTGTAACTGCACATACATTACCTTTATCCTTTGGATTGGAAATGGGTTGGGATGGTAGTTGTCCAGAACCTTGCATCTTAAGCTCACCGATGGTGTTCTCCAATTTCCCCACTTGAGTTCGTAGGTCTTGAATTTCCAATTGTGTGGTTTGTTGGAACTGGAGGTTCTAGGTTGCCATTTTCTTCACCATATCTTCGAGGATTGGTTCAGATTTTGGAGGAGGATGATGATTTTTTTGAGAAGTTGAAGGATAAGAAGGTTTCATACCTTGGCCTTATTGATACCAATTCTGCTTGTGGTAGCTTGAGTTTCCACCTTGTCAGTACTGGGGTTGTGCTTGCCACCCTAGATTTGGATTTGGCCTGAATTGTTCTTGCTTGAAGGGAGGTGCTTGTTGGAATTGATGCTCTTGAAACACGGCTGCACAAGAATCGGGTGAATCCTGAAGTTATGGGCACTGGTCAGAAAAAATGAGAATTTTCATAACAAATACCACAGTGTAATGGAACAGGAGGAGATTGTGAGTTACCTTGTTCTTGAGATAATTGCCTTATAAGGCTATGCATCTCATCAAGCTTGTTATCTACCTTTTTTTCTAGAGATGAATGACTTACCTCAGGAACTCCTCGAGTTGGTGCAATAGGTCGTGTACCAAATTATTGTGAATTTTGAGCCATGTTGGCTATTAAGTCATGAGTGGCAGAATGAGTTTTATCAACCAAGGACCCACCATCTACGGCATCAATCATTCCACGACCATGGGTATAAGTTCCTCATAGAAGTATTGGATTAATAGTTGTTCACTAATCTGGTGGTGGGGGCAGCTTGAGCAGAGTCGTTTGAATATCTCCCAGTATTCATGAAGGGTCTCTCCTTGTGATTGCCTAATTCCACAAATTTATTTCCTAATAGATGCAGTCTAGGAGTCAGGGAAGAACTTCTCTAGAAAGAGTATTTTTAGGTTATTCCAACCCCCAATTGTGGTAGGCAAATAGTATATCCAATCTTTGGCTACACCATCAAGGGAGAAAGGGAAGGCCCTAAACATAATTAAGTACTCAAACGCATTTTTGGGTTTCATGGTGGAGAAAAATATGTGAAATTACTTTATGTATTTATGAGAGTCCTAACCAGGAAGACCATAGAATTTTGAATGGAGGTGTATGAGGCCTGATCTCAGCTCGAAGTTGGCTACTTCCTCGGGATACTGGATGTACACAGTTTGGTACTCCACATCTGGGGTAGTCAGTTATTTTAAGGTTCTATTATTTGAAACCATGTTTTAATGGATAAGATTGGGTTTAATTTTTTATTGGTTTATGAACACTTGAGTTTCCACAATGGGTTCCTTAGTGTTACTTGATTGACCTTCTCTATAAGGCCCCAGCCTTAAACCTTACTTAATCTTGAGTTATTACAAGATTACACATTGAGGATCTTTTTAGGTTTAGAGTTTTAGAGAATTAGATCATAAAACTTGCATTACATTCCACATATAAACAAAGTGGTTACATAAAGATAGTATTCTTCATTCCCATCAATGGAAACACATTTAAAATAAAACATGGATTATTTCTTAACACTTCCTTGACACTATCATCATATCATGTACCTTTCCCTTGACTTGTGAAAAACATTTCAAAAAAACTTGGGATGAGCATAAAAAGCTCAGTATGGGTTATAAAAACATGGAAAAGAAACATGAGTTCATATATACATAATAATGAAATCATACATTACCCATAAAACATAGGCACTTTAACATACCTCATAAAATCATGAATAAATCATAGAAATCAGAAGACATAAAGGTAACTTGAGGCATTCATAACATTCTTACGTAGGGAGTAACCCTCTTGGTTAAATTTGGAATACCCATCACAGTATATTCCCTAAATCTCTTCTGAGAAACCTTAACGTTTCACTCCTTCACGTTACCCAATGCATTGGAGAGCTATATCGGGCTCACCCGCCCTTAGTTTATCATGGAACTACCCGTCTTCATAATAATTCCCAAGAACCATAACATAATCGTATCACATAAAACATGCATAAAGGAAACATAACATTTCCACATTTCAATCACAAGATATCAATACAACACAAAAAACATTGTGAAAACCATTTTCAATACCAAAATAAAAGAAAAGTAAAACATGGTATTTATTTTTCTTTAAAAAAAAGGTATGGCTTGTAGAGGAAGCTGAAACTCAAATAACGGTCACAATGGCGGAGAAGTCGTTGTCGCCGCATACATATGACAAAAACATTCCCTTTTGTCGTTTATTAAACGCTTCATATAAAAAAGATTCCTTTTGAATAAACGTAAAAGTCAAAGAGGTTTATACACCGTATAAAAGAAAGTTGTGTATAAAATAAAATATGCCTCAATGAAAGGAGATTGAGACGAAGTCCCATACCTCGTATCCGACTTGACCAGACCGTTCTTTAATCTCCTGAATAATAAACTTGAGTTAATCTCTACTTGCTTATGAACCTTTTTCAAGTTCATTATTCCTTTTATACCATGTTATGAACATCATGTAATCATTTAAGTTAATAATGTTCATTTTGTCGGTATTTGGTTCTTAAGTCAAAAATAGACTTATTACACTTACATGTTGTTAATTTGGTCAAAGTTTCATTATATCTAGAATGATATTAATGATTTGGATAACATATATATCATATATATTCATCATATACATGTATTTATAATATTACATCACATTTAGAGGTAAGAAATGAAATGCACCGTTCATGGAGACGGTAAGCCGTACGTACGCATGAACGCTACTTCCATTTCTATTTCGTATTTTATGGAATGGAATCATAATGATATAAGAGTATATTATAATTCCAGTATAATAACATATATAATATCATTAACTTTATCCTTTACACATCCCACATATGGTATTAACGAATCAAATCACTTTCAGGGGGTGGTAGTCCGCACTTCCTAAAATGAAGATATCGTGTTTACCCATAATGGAAACCATAAAGGTATTCCCAAAATGAAAAAAAACAGAAGATTAAGGAAAACATAAACATATTATATATCATATATAAAAATAGTGACATCATAATGGCCACCTTTGAAGGTGTTAAATGAGTATTGAACAATCATCGTTTCGGGAGGCAGAATTTCGCCATCCACGGAAATCGTATGTTCTTTAACCATTTGATGTAGTTGTGTGAGAGTTTAGCTCAAATAAATCTTATAACAACATCCTAGTATATTTAAGATACTGGTGTTGTTACAAAAGAAGTAAATAAAAAGAGTTTAGGGGGTTGGAGAATCAAAATAAAACAAATGAACATGAGAGAATGAATTACCTTTAAAAGTGTAACTCCTTTTGATTTGAGCCTAAAGGCTTCCTTTGAAATGATTCTGCCCAAAGGGAATCCTCTAGGATGAGGAGAGGGATGTTTAGAGAGTAAATGGGCAGGGTTTGGCCGATCCAAAGGCTTGAGGAGTGTGTGAAATGAGGTAGAGGTGGGGGCCTTTTATAAGAGGAGAGGAGGGGCACTTTTGGAAATTAAAGAAATATTACTTTATTTGAAAATGTGTTTCGGTTTTAAAAGGTCCCACATTGATATAATTCGTGGATAAGGTGATAAGGGTTCGAAATCCACTCATCCAATTGGTTTTGGACATGTGTAGTTCATAGATTTTACATTATTATTCCATTTTATTTAAATCGTCAAATAATGATTTCATCGCTGCATCATTATTATGTCATAAATAATTTAATTTATTTAATGTCTAAAAATTATAAACAAAATACTATGATGTAGTAAATCTTTTTAGCTTTAAAATTACGATTTATAATAAAAAATCTGATCTTTATAACCCCATGTAAAAATTGTTTTCATAAAACATATTATGTTTGTGTCATTTTTACTTTTACATTAAATAAAAAGTTATTTATGTCATTTCCCAACCAAAGTGGATCCATGGGGTCCCCAAGTTGACCCATGGCTTGTCTTGGTCGGCCATGACACAACCAATGATGGTAGGACATGTGTCAAGCTCATCTTATTTTATTAAAGCATTATTTTTACCTTAAACTACACTAATTACCACTAATCGCGATTAAAAACTTAATAAGTTACTATTCACCAAAAAATTATTTTAATCTCATTGAACCACATTTTAATTCTTAATGACAACCATGTATGTCGGATTTTTGAAATTCAATACACATTAGTGGTAAACTTTCATTTAACTGAAAATCAGTTTGCTTGATTACCACTTAGTGGTTTCACTATTCATCAAAAATTGGAGTTTTTTCAGAAAAATACCAAAACTTCACCCTAAGCTATATTTGATATTCTGAATTCAAAAATGAAGTCTATTTTACAAAATTCAAAACATATAAGTCACATTAATTAATTTAATAATTAATTCCCGCTGTCAGAGCAAATAGCGTGTTTTTATGAAACAATAAGTATCAAAAGATTGACACCAGTTTAAGTCCAATTTCAAAGTGAAATTGATTACAATGACCACCATTGGATAAAATGGTAAAAATATATTCATATTACACATTAAGACCAAATCAAAATATAATCTAATCATATAAATAAATTAGATTAAAAAGCGGTTTTGATGTAAAATGCAGAATTTTTCACTATTCATTAAAAAATGAACATTGTCAGAAAAATACCAAAAAATCACACAAAGTAAATTTTGATGTCCCAATCATAAAGAATAAGTTTATTTTGACAAACATAGTTTATAAAATTGTCAAAAGATAGATTTAAAAAGGGTTTTCCATCATAAGGCAGTAAAACAATCTTTTAAGTATATTAGTGTATTCCATGATTAAGATTGGATTCATTTTCATTTTAAGCCTCTAAAACACTATCTTAATCATTAATAGACATAGATAAAAATATCTATTATTCATTACTTGGGATGTTACATCCTTCCCCCCTTTAGAAAATTGCATCCCCGCAATTTATTTACTTATCGAATAAATGGGGATACTCATCCCTCATTGCAGTTTCAGATTCCCATGTTGCCTCTTCAATCATGTGGTTTTTCCACAAAACCTTTACCTGGTGAATCACCTTATTCCGTAACACTTGCTCCATGTGGTCAAGAATCTGGACCGGTTGTTCCTCATAAGATAGGTTCTCTTCCAGCTGAACTACCTCTGCACTCAAAACATGAGATGGATCTGGAATATACTTTCTCAACATCGAAACATGAAAAACATTGTGTACCTGAGATAAACACGGAGGTAAAGCCACTCGGTATGCAACTGATCCAACTCTCTCCATAATTTCGTATGGTCCAATGAACCTTGGAATCAACTTTCCTTTCTTACCAAATATCATCACACTTTTCCAAGGAGAAACCTTGAGAAAAACATGATCACCTACCTCGAAAGATAGATCCTTCCTCCGGTTATCTGCATAACTCTTCTACCTGCTCTGAGCTGTTCTCATGTGTTTCTGAATCAGCTGAACTTTTTCTTCCATCTCTTCTACCAATTCTGGTCCCATCAACTTCCTTTCACCCACTTCATCCCAGAAAGCTGGAGTTCGACACCGCTTCCCATATAATGCCTGAAATGGTGCCATCTGTATACTGGAATGAAAACTTTTATTATATGAAAATTCAACCAAAGAAATATGTTGGTCCCAACTTCCCTGATAATCCATAGAACAAGCTCGTAGCATATCCTCCAATGTCTGGATTGTTCATTCTGACTGCCCATCTGATTGAGGATGAAAAGCTGTACTAAAATTTAATTCAGTACCCAACGACTTCTGAAGGCCTTTCCAAAAGTTAGAAGTAAACCTGGGATCACGATACGATACAATGGAGAGAGGAACTCCATGTAACCTGACTATCTATTTAAGATACAAACGGGACAGTTGATATAGAGAGAAAGTATCTCGTATAGCAAGGAAATGAGCAGATTTAGTCAAGCGATCAACAATAACCCAGATTGCATTATTACCTCGAGATGTCTTCGGTAATCCAACAACAAAGTCCATGGATATATTCTCCCATTTGCACTCTGGCACTGGTAAAGGCTGAAGCATCCCTTTCGGTAACTACCGCTCTACTTTAACCTGTTGACATTTCAAACACTTCACAGTAAAATCAGCAATGTCTCTTTTCATTCCATCCCACCAGTAATACTCCTGCAGATCTCTATACATCTTAGTACTGCCCAGATGAACTGAAAACGGAGAACTATGAGCTTCACATAACAACTCTCTCTTCAACTGTGAATCACAAGGCACACACAATCTCTTCCCAAATCTCAAAACACAATCATTATCAATGTTGAATTCAGGCAACTTACCTTTCTGAAGCAGCTCTACCTTTTTCTGCAACTCACTGTCTTGCTTCTGTGCTTGCTTGATTCTATCTAATAGAGAAGATCTCACTGATACCTGAAACAAAATAGAAGGACTTCCTGCACCAACAACTTCTATACCAAAGTTCATCAAATCCTTAACCAAAGGATCACGTTCGAAACGTAACATTGTTAATGAAGCATTACTTTTTCGACTCAAAGCATCAGCCACTTTATTTTCTTTTCCCGGATGGTAATGAATTGTAAAATCATAATCCTTGATTAATTCTAGCCATCTCCTCTATCTCATGTTTAACTCTTTCTGAGTGAATATATACTTTAAACTTTTGTGATCGGTATATATTTCACACTTTACTCCATACAAATGATGCCTCCAAATTTTTAAAGCAAAAACAACAGCAGCTAATTCCAAATCATGTGTAGGGTAATTTACCTCATGAGTTTTCAACTGTCGTGAAGCATAAGCAATTACCTGATCATTCTTCATTAGGACGCAACCAAGTCCTTTCAATGAAGCATCACAGTATATAACAAACTCACCATTCCTGGAAGGTAGTGCCAAAACTGGAGCAATCACCAATCTTCTTTTCAATTCCTGAAAACAAACTGGAAGTCTTTCTGAAAAGAAACATCTTTAGCTCTACAGTCAATCTTAGCATGGTAAATAGAGACCCAATCCATACCCAGGATAACATCAAACTCCACTAGAGGTAGAACAATAAGGTTTGCAAGTAGGTTCTTTCCACAGATAAGGATAGGAAGATTCTTATAAATTCTTTTTTCCTCAACATTTCCCCCAGGTGTTTTTACCAAAAGTTCAGGAGTTATTTCTTGAGATGGTATTCCCATTTTACTAGAAAAGGTTTCAGAGATGAAAGAATGTGTAGACCCCGAATCGAAAAACACACTGTCATAATCTGAAAAAACAAAAAAGTACCTGATACAACTTCATTTGATGGCCCGACATCTGCTGAAGTAGTTGCAAAGGATTTCACCACCCCTTTCTGCTTGTAGTCTAACTGCTTTCCATCACTCAAGCTCTTTGCCGGACACTCGTTTGCATAGTGACCCATCTTATTGCACTTATAACATTTCACTAACTATAAATCAAATTTGTTATTACCTTCACCTTGATCCTTTTCAGTGCAATCACGAGCCTTATGTCCCATCTTACCACATCGGTAGCACTTTCCAGAATTCAGAAGACATTCCCCAGCATGCCTTTTGCCACATTTATCACAAACTGGAAACTTAGTTTTCCTACCATTAGACTTTTTTGTAGAATTCTTACCTTTCTCCTGCCACCTCGGTCTCTTCTTCTGCTGGTTGTTATAGTACACTTGGTCATCGACAAACTCCATTTCCACCTTCTCAGCACATCGAACAAGCTTTTCATAACTTTTAAACTCACGAGAAGCTAATGCCCTTCGATATTTTGGCTTTAATCCTGAGTAAAAATGATTGATTTTACTATCAAGGTCTCGGATAAAATTTGGAGCATACCTTGCCAATAGAGTGAACCTTTCTTCATAGGCAGCCACTGAGTCTTCTTCTTGCCTCAATTCCAAGAATTGATTTTCCATCCTATGTCAAACAGCCTTAGGAAAATACTTCTCAAGAAACATACCTTTGAATTCATCCCAGTCAAGAGCATCAATCTCATCTGCGTCCCTGATATTTTTAACCATAAACCACCACTGATCTGCTTCACCCTCCAAACGGTAAATAGCAAGACTAACCTTTTGATTGTCTGAACACCCCATGACATCAAAAATCTTCTCCAGTGCGTTAATCCACCCTTCAGCTAGCACAGGGTCAGATGATCCTCTGAATGATGGTGGATGTTGCCTCATGAAATGTTCCACCACTGACATGTTCCTCTGCGGTTGATCTGGCTGATCTCGTGCATGGATACTACCACCATTTATAGCCTGAGTCAACTGTGCCATCACTGCAACAAACTGTTGAGTTCCAATTTCGACCATCTCAGGATGCTGATTCGGAAGGTTATTTCCTTCTGTATGCCTTCCTAGCACTGCCTCCTTGTTTCCTCTGCGGAAAACCATTCTGAACAAACATGTCCTAGATGAAGCAACATGGTAAACTTCAAATGCTATATCATTTCATTTTTTTTGGATAATCATTTAATAGAATTATAACTCCTAAAGTTATCTAAACCGACCTCTAATACCAACTATAAGGCCCCAGCCTTAAACCTTACTTAATCTTGAGTTATTACAAGATTACACATTGAGGATCTTTTCAGGTTTAGAGTTTTAGATAATTAGATCATAAAACTTGCATTACATTCCACATATAAACAAAGTGGTTACATAAAGATAGTATTCTTCATTCCCATCAATGGAAACACATTTAAAATAAAACATGGATTATTTCTTGACACTTCCTTGACACTATCATCATATCATGTACCTTTCCCTTGATCTGTGAAAAACATTTCAAAAAACTTGGGATGAGTATAAAAAGCTCATTATGGGTTATAACAACATGGAAAAGAAACATGAGTTCATATATACATAAGAATGAAATCATACTTTACCCATAAAACATAGGCACTTTAACATACCTCATAAAATCATGAATAAATCATAGAAATCATAAGACACAAAGGTAACTTGAGGCATTCATAACATTCTTACGTAGGGAGTAACCCTCTTGGTTACGTTTGGAATACCCATCACAGTATATTCCCTAAATCTCTTTGGATAAACCTTAACATTTCACTCCTTCGCGTTACCCAATGCATTGGAGAGCTATATTGGGCTCACCCTCCCTTAGTTTATCATAGAACCACCCGTCTTCATAATAATGCCCAAGAAGCATAACATAATCGTATCACATAAAACATGCATAAAGGAAACATAACATTTCCACATTTCAATCACAAGATATCAATACAACACAAAAAACATTGTGAAAACCATTTTCAATACCAAAATAAAAGAAAATTAAAACATGGTATTTATTTTTCTTTTAAAAAAAAGGTATGGCTTGTAGAAGAAGCCGAAACTCAAATAACGGTCACGACGGCGGAGAAGTCGTTGTCGCCGCATACGTACGACAAAAACATTCCCTTTTTTCGTTTAGTAAACGATTCGTATAAAAAATATTCCTTTTGAATAAATGTAAAAGTCAAAGATGTTTATACACCGTATACAAGAAAGTTGTGTATAAAATAAAATATGCCTCAATGAAAGGAGATTGAGACGAAGTCCCATACCTCGTATCCGACTTGACCCGACCGTTCTTTAATCTCCTGAATAATAAACTTAAGTTAATCTCTACTTGCTTATGAACCTTTTTCAAGTTCATTATTCCTTTTATACCATGTTAATAACATCATGTAATCATTTAAGTTAATAATGTTCATTTTGTCGGTATTTGGTTCTTAAGTCAAAAATAGACTTCTTACACTTACATGTTGTTAATTTGGTCAAAGGTTCATTATATCCAGAATGATATTAATGATTTGGATAACATATATATCATATATATTCATCATATACATGTATTTATAATATTACATCACATTTAGAGGTAAGAAATGAAATGCACCGTTCATGGAGACGGTAAACTGTACGTACGCATGAACGCTACTTCCATTTCTATTTCGTATTTTATGGAATGGAATCATAATGATATAAGAGTATATTATAATTCCAGTATAATAAAATATATAATATTATTAACTTTATCCTTTACACATCCCACATATGGTATTAACGAATCAAATCACTTTCAGGGGGCGGTAGTCCGCACTTCCTAAAATGAAGATATCGTGTTTACCCATAATGGAAACCATAAAGGTATGCCAAAAATGAAAAAAACAGAAGCTTAAGGAAAACATAAACATATTATATATCATATATAAAAATAGTGACATCATAATGGCCACCTTTGAAGGTGTTAAATGAGTATTGAACAATCATCGTTTCGGGAGGCAGAATTTCGCCATCCACGGAAACCGTATGTTCTTTAACCATTTGATGTAGTTGTGTGAGAGTGTAGCTCAAATAAATCTTATAAAAACATCCTAGTATATTTTAGATACTGGTTTTGTTACAAAATAAGTAAATAAAAAGAGTTTAGGGGGTTGGAGAAGCAAAATAAAACAAATGAACTTGAGAGAATGAATTACCTTTAAAAGTGTAACTCCTTTTGATTTGAGCCTAAAGGCTTCCTTTGAAAGGATTATGCCCAAATAGAATCCTCTAGGATGAGGAGAGGGATGTGGAGAGAGTAAAGGGTCAGGGGTTGGCCGAGCCAAAGGCTTGAGGAGTGTGTGAAATGAGGTAGAGGTGGGGGCCTTTTATAAGAGGAGAGGAGGGGCACTTTTAGAAAGTAGAGAAATATTACTTTATTTGAAAATGTGTTTCGGTTTTAAAAGGTCCCACATTGATATAATTAGTGGATAAGGTGATAAGGTTTCTAAATCCACTCATCCAATTGGTTTTGGACATGTGTAGTTCATAGATTTTACATTATCTTTCCATTTTATTTAAATCGTCAAATAATGATTTCATCGCTGCATCATTATTATATCATAAATAATTTAATTTATTTAATGTCTAAAAATTATAAAACAAATACTATAATGTAGGAAATCTTTTTAGCTTTCCAATGACTATTTATAATAAAAAATCTGATCTTTATAACCCCATGTAAAAATTGTTTTCGTAAAACATATTATGTTTGTGTCATTTTTACTTTTACATTAAATAAAAAGTTATTTATGTCATTTCCCAACCAAAGTGGATCCATGGGGTCCCCAAGTTGACCCATGGCTTGTCTTGGTCTTCCATGACACAACCAATGAGGGTAGGACATGTTTCAATCTCATCTTATTTTATTAAAGCATTATTTTTACCTTAAACTACACTAATTACCACTAATCACGATTAAAAACTTAATAAGTTACTATTCACCAAAAAATTATTTTAATCTCATTGAACCACATTTTACTTCTTAATGAAAACCATGTATGTCGGATTTTTGAAATTCAATACACATTAGTGGTAAACTTTCATTTAACTGAAAATCAGTTTGCTTGATTACCACTTAGTGGTTTCACTATTCATAAAAAATTGGAGTTTTTCAGAAAAATACCAAAACTTCACCCTAAGCTATATTTGATATTCTGAATTAAAAAATGAAGCCTATTTTACAAAATTCAAAACATATAAGTCACATTAATTAATTTAATAATTAATTCCCGCTGTCAGAGCAAATAG
Source organism: Viscum album (assembly GCA_963277665.1). Lineage (NCBI taxonomy): Eukaryota > Viridiplantae > Streptophyta > Magnoliopsida > Santalales > Viscaceae > Viscum > Viscum album. The sequence continues at coordinate 1,861,024,862 of OY728158.1, forward strand.
CGTGTTTTTATGAAACAATAAGTATCAAAAGATTGACACCAGTTTAAGTCCAATTTCAAAGTGAAATTGATTCCAATGACCACCATTGGATAAAATGGTAAAAATATATTCATATTACACATTAAGACCAAATCAAAAGATAATATAATCATATAAATAAATTATATTAAAAAGCAGTTTTGATGTAAAATGCAGTATTTTTCACTATTCATTAAAAAATGAACATTGTCAGAAAAATACCAAAAATTCACACAAAGTAAATTTTGATGTCCCAATCATAAAGAATAAGTTTATTTTGGAAAACATAGTTTATAAAATTGTCAAAATATAGATTTAAAAAGGGTTTTCCATCATAAGGCAGTAAAACAATCTTTTAAGAATATTAGTGTATTCTATGCTTAAGATTGGATTTATTTTAATTTTAAGCCTCTAAAACACTATCTTAATCATTAATAGACATAGATAAAAATATATATTATTCATTACTTACTTGGGATGTTACATCCTTCCCCCTTTAGAAAATTGCGTCCCCGCAATTTATTTACTTATCGAATAAATGGGGATACTCATCCCTCATTGCATTTTCAGATTCCCATGTTGCCTCTTCAATCATGTGGTTTTTCCACAAAACCTTTACCTGGTGAATCACCTTATTCCGTAACACTTGCTCCCTGTGGTCAAGAATCTGGACTGTTTGTTCCTCATAAGATAGGTTCTCTTCCAGCTGAACTACCTCTGGACTCAAAACATGAGATGGATCTGGAATATACTTTCTCAACATCGAAACATGAAAAACATTATGTACCTGAGATAAACTCGGAGGTAAATCCACTCGGTATGCAACTGATCCAACTCTCTCCATAATTTCGTATGGTCCAATGAACCTTGGACTCAGCTTTCCTTTCTTACCAAATCTCATCACACTTTTCCAAGGAGAAACCTTGAGAAAAACATGATCACCTACCTCGAAAGATAGATCCTTCCTCCGGTTATCTGCATAACTCTTATACCTGCTCTGAGCTATTCTCATGTGTTTCTGAATCAGCTGAACTTTTTCTGCCATCTCTTCTACCAATTCTGGTCCCATCAACTTCCTTTCACCCACTTCATCCCAGAAAGCTGGAGTTCGACACCGCTTCCCATATAATGGCTGAAATGGTTCCATCTGTATACTGGAATGAAAACTGTTATTATATGAAAATTCAACCAAAGAAATTTGTTGGTCCCAACTTCCCTGATAATCCATAGAACAAGCTCATAGCATATCCTCTAATGTCTGGATTATTCGTTCTGACTGCCCATCTGATTGAGGATGAAAATCTGTACTAAAATTTAATTCAGTACCCAACGACTTCTGAAGGTCTTTCCAAAAGTTAGAAGTAAACCTGGGATCACGATATGATACAATGGAGAGAGGAACTCCATGTAACCTGACTATCTATTTAAGATACAAACGGGAAAGTTGATCTAGAGAGAAAGTATCTCATATAGCAAGGAAATGAGCAGATTTAGTCAAGCGATCAACAATAACCCAGATTGCATTATTACCTAGAGATCTCTTCGGTAATCCAACAACAAAGTCCATGGATATATTCTCCCATTTCCACTCTGGCACTGGTAAAGGCTGAAGCATCCCTTTCGGTAACTGCCGCTCTACTTTAACCTGTTGACATGTCAAACACTTCACAGTAAAATCAGCAATGTCTCTTTTCATTCCATCCCTCCAGTAATACTCCCGCAGATCTCTATACATCTTAGTACTGCCCGGATGAACTGAAAACAGAGAACTATGAGCTTCACATAACAACTCTCTCTTCAACTGTGAATCACAAGGCACACACAATCTCTTCCCAAATCTCAAAACACAATCTCTTCCCAAATCTCAAAACACAATCATTATCAATGTTGAATTCAGGCAACTTACCTTTCTGAACCAGCTCTACCTTTTTCTGGAACTCACTGTCTTGCTTCTGTGCTTGCTTGATTCTATCTGATAGAGAAGATCTCACTGATACCTGAAACAAAACAGAAGGAATTCCTGCACCAACAACTTCTATACCAAAGTTCATCAAATCCTTAACCAAAGGATCACATTCGAAACGTAACATTGTTAATGAAGCATTACTTTTTCGACTCAAAGCATCAGCCACTTTATTTTCTTTTCCCGGATGGTAATGAATTGTACAATCATAATCCTTGATTAATTCTAGCCGTATCCTCTGTCTCATGTTTAACTCTTTCTGAGTGAATATATACTTTAAACTTTTGTGATCGGTATATATTTCAAACTTTACTCCATACAAATGATGCCTCCAAATTTTTAAAGCAAAAACAACAGCAGCTAATTCCAAATCATGTGTAGGGTAATTTACCTCGTTAGTTTTCAACTGTCGTGAAGCATAATCAATTACCTGATCATTCTGCATTAGGACGCAACCAAGTCCTTTCAATGAAGCATCACTGTATATAACAAACTCACCATTCCTGGAAGGTAGTGCCAAAACTGGAGCAATCACCAATATTCTTTTCAATTCCTGAAAACAAACTGAAAGTCTTTCTGAAAAGAAACTTCTTTATCTCTACAGTAAATCTTAGCACGGTAAATAGAGAGCCAATCCATACCCAGGATAACATCAAACTCCACTAGAGGTAGAACAATAAGGTTTGCAAGTAGGTTCTTTCCACAGATAAGGATAGGAAGATTCTTATAAATTCTTTTTGCCTCAACATTTCCCCCAGGTGTTTTTACCAAAAGTTCAGGAGTTATTTCTTGAGATGGTATTCCCATTTTACTAGAAAAGGTTTCAGAGATGAAAGAATGTGTAGACCCCGAATCAAACAACACACTGTCATAATCTGAAAAAACAAACAAAGTACCTGATACAACTTCATTTGATGGCCCGACATCTGCTGAAGTAGTTGCAAAGGATTTCACCACCCCTTTCTGCTTGTAGTCTAACTGCTTCCCATCACTCAAGCTCTTTGGCGGACACTCGTTTGCATAGTGACCCATCTCATTGCACTTATAACATTTCACTAACTGTAAATCAAATTTGTTCTTACCTTCAACTTGATCCTTTTCAGTGCAATCACGAGCCTTATATCCCATCTTACCACATCGGTAGCACTTTCCAGAATTCAGAAGACATTCCCCAGCATGCCTTTTTCCACATTTATCACAAACTGGAAACTTAGTTTTCTTACCATCATACTTTTTTGAATAATTCTTACCTTTCTCCTGCCACCTCGGTCTCTTCTTCTGCTGGTTGTTATAGTACACTTGTTCATCGACAAACTCCATTTCCACCTTCTCAGCACATCGAACAAGCTTTTCATAACTTTTAAACTCACGAGAAGCTAATGCCCTTCGATATTTTGGCTTTAATCCTGAGTAAAAATGATTGATTTTACTATCAAGGTCTCGGATAAAATTTGGAGCATACCTTGCCAATCGAGTGAACCTTTCTTCATAGGCAGCCACTGAGTCTTCTTCGTGCCTCAATTCCAAGAATTGCTTTTCCATCCTAAGTCGAACAGCCTTAGGAAAATACTTCTCAAGAAACATACCTTTGAATTCATCCCAGTCAAGAGTATCAATCTCATCGGCGTCCCTGATATTTTTAACCATAGACCACCACTGATCTGCTTCACCCTCCAAATGGTAAATAGCAAGACTAACCTTTTGATTGTCTGAACACCCCATGACATCAAAAATCTTCTCCAGTGCTTTAATCCACCCTTCAGATAGCACAGGGTCAGATGATCCTCTGAATGATGGTGGATGTTGCCTCATGAAATGTTCCACCACTGACATGTTCCTCTGCGGTTGATCTGGCTGATCTCGTGCATGGATACTACCACCATTTATAGCCTGAGTCAACTGTGCCATCACTGCAACAAAATGTTCAGTTCCAATTTTGACCATCTCAGGATGCTGATTCGGAAGGTTATTTCCTTCTGTATGCCTTCCTAGCAATGCCTCCCTGTTTCCTCTGCGGAAAACCATTCTGAACAAACATGTCTTAGATGAAGCAACATGGTAATCTTCAAATGCTATATCATTTCAAAAAAAATATTTTTGGATAATCATTTAATAGAATTCTAACTCCTAAAGTAATCTAAACCGACCTCTGATACCAACTATAAGGCCCCAGCCTTAAACCTTACTTAATCTTGAGTTATTACAAGATTACACATTGAGGATCTTTTCAGGTTTAGAGTTTTAGAGAATTAGATCATAAAACTTGCATTACATTCCACATATAAACAAAGTGGTTACATAAAGATAGTATTCTTCATTCCCATCAATGGAAACACATTTAAAATAAAACATGGATTATTTCTTGACACTTCCTTGACACTATCATCAGATCATGTACCATTCCCTTGATCTGTGAAAAACATTTCAAAAAAACTTGGGATGAGCATAAAAAGCTCAGTATGGGTTATAACAACATGGAAAAGAAACATGAGTTCATATATACATAAGAATGAAATCATACTTTACCCATAAAACATAGTCACTTTAACATACCTCATAAAATCATGAATAAATCATAGAAATCATAAGACACAAAGGTAACTTGAGGCATTCATAACATTATTACGTAGGGAGTAACCCTCTTGGTTACGTTTGGAATACCCATCACAGTATATTCCCTAAATCTCTTTGGAGAAACCTTAACGTTTCACTCCTTCGCGTTACCCAATGCATTGGAGAGCTATATTGGGCTCACCCTCCCTTAGTTTATCACAGAACCACCCGTCTTCATAATAATGCCCAAGAACCATAACATAATCGTATCACATAAAACATGCATAAAGGAAACATAACATTTCCACATTTCAACCACAAGATATCAATACAACACAAAAAACATTGTGAAAACCATTTTCAATAACAAAATAAAAGAAAAGTAAAACATGGTATTTATTTTTCTTTTAAAAAAAAGGTATGGCTTGTAGAGGAAGCCAAAACTCAAATAACGGTCACGACGGCGGAGAAGTCATTGTCGCCGCATACGTACAGCAAAAACATTCCCTTTTGTCGTTTAGTAAACGCTTCGTATAAAAAATATTCCTTTTGAATAAATGTAAAAGTCAAAGATGTTTATACACCGTATAAAAGAAAGTTGTGTATAAAATAAAATATGCCTCAATGAAAGGAGATTGAGACGAAGTCCCATACCTCGTATCCGACTTGACCCGACCGTTCTTTAATCTCCTGAATAATAAACTTAAGTTAATCTCTACTTGCTTATGAACCTTTTTCAAGTTCATTATTCCTTTTATACCATGTTAAGAACATCATGTAATCATTTAAGTTAATAATGTTCATTTTGTCGGTATTTGGTTCTTAAGTCAAAAATAGACTTCTTACACTTACATGTTGTTAATTTGGTCAAAGGTTCATTATATCCAGAATGATATTAATGATTTGGATAACATATATATCATATATATTCATCATATACATGTATTTATAATATTACATCAAATTTAGAGGTAAGAAATGAAATGCACCGTTCATGGAGACGGTAAGCTGTACGTACGCATGAACGCTACTTCCATTTCTATTTCGTATTTTCTGGAATGGAATCATAATGATATAAGAGTATATTATAATTCCAGTATAATAACATATATAATATCATTAACTTTATCCTTTACACATCCCACATATGGTATTAACGAATCAAATCACTTTCAGGGGGCGGTAGTCCGCACTTCCTAAAATGAAGATATCGTGTTTACCCATAATGGAAACCATAAAGGTATGCCAAAAATGAAAAAAAAAGAGAAGCTTAAGGAAAACATAAACATATTATATATCATATATAAAAATAGTGACATCATAATGGCCACCTTTGAAGGTGTTAAATGAGTATTGAACAATCATCGTTTCGGGAGGCAGAATTTCGCCATCCACGGAAACCGTATGTTCTTTAACCATTTGATGTAGTTGTGTGAGAGTGTAGCTCAAATAAATCTTATAACAACATCCTAGTATATTTTAGATACTGGTTTTGTTACAAAATAAGTAAATAAAAAGAGTTTAGGGGGTTGGAGAAGCAAAATAAAACAAATGAACATGAGAGAATGAATTACCTTTAAAAGTGTAACTCCTTTTGATTTGAGCCTAAAGGCTTCCTTTGAAAGGATTATGCCCAAATAGAATCCTCTAGGATGAGGAGAGGGATGTGGAGAGAGTAAATGGTCAGGGGTTGGCCGAGCCAAAGGCTTGAGGAGTGTGTGAAATGAGGTAGAGGTGGGGGCCTTTTATAAGAGGAGAGGAGGGGCACTTTTAGAAAGTAAAGAAATATTACTTTATTTGAAAATGTGTTTCGATTTTAAAAGGTCCCAAATTGATATAATTAGTGGATAAGGTGATAAGGTTTCGAAATCCACTCATCAAATTGGTTTTGGACATGTGTAGTTCATAGATTTTACATTATCTTTCCATTTTATTTAAATCGTCAAATAATGATTTCATCGTTTCATCATTATTATATCATAAATAATTTAATTTATTTAATGTCTAAAAATTATAAAACAAATACTATAATGTAGGAAATCTTTTTAGCTTTCCAATTACTATTTATAATAAAAAATCTGATCTTTATAACCCCATGTAAAAATTGTTTTCGTAAAACATATTATGTTTGTGTCATTTTTACTTTTACATTAAATAAAAAGTTATTTATGTCATTTCCCAACCAAAGTGGATCCATGGGGTCCCCAAGTTGACCCATGGCTTGTCTTGGTCTGCCATGACACAAACAATGAGGGTAGGACATGTTTCAAGCTCATCTTATTTTATAAAAGCATTATTTTTACCTTAAACTACACTAATTACCACTAATCGCGATTAAAAACTTAATAAGTTACTATTCACCAAAAAATTATTTTAATCTCATTGAACCACATTTTACTTCTTAATGAAAACCATGTATGTCGGATTTTTTAAATTCAATACACATTAGTGGTAAACTTTCATTTAACTGAAAATCAGTTTGCTTGATTACCACTTAGTGGTTTCACTATTCATAAAAAATTGGAGTTTTTCAGAAAAATACCAAAACTTCACCCTAAGCTATATTTGATATTCTGAATTAAAAAATGAAGTCTATTTTACAAAATTCAAAACATATAAGTCACATTAATTAATTTAATAATTAATTCCCGCTGTCAGAGCAAATAGCGTGTTTTTATGAAACAATAAGTATCAAAAGATTGACACCAGTTTAAGTCCAATTTCAAAGTGAAATTGATTCCAATGACCACCATTGGATAAAATGGTAAAAATATATTCATATTACACATTAAGACCAAATCAAAAGATAATATAATCATATAAATAAATTATATTAAAAAGCAGTTTTGATGTAAAATGCAGTATTTTTCACTATTCATTAAAAAATGAACATTGTCAGAAAAATACCAAAAATTCACACAAAGTAAATTTTGATGTCCCAATAATAAATAATAAGTTTATTTTGGAAAACATAGTTTATAAAATTGTCCAAATATAGATTTAAAAAGGGTTTTCCATCATATGGCAGTAAAACAATCTTTTAAGAATATTAGTGTATTCCATGCTTAAGATTGGATTTATTTTCATTTTAAGCCTCTAAAACACTATCTTAATCATTAATAGACATAGATAAAAATATCTATTATTCATTACTTACTTGGGATGTTACATTCTCTATATGCCTTGATTTGTGTGTGAAGTGCCTCTTCAATTATCGGGTCAAATTCAAGCAGTTTTTCTTTTTCTGATCAAGTCATGAAAATAAGTTGTGAAGTTTGTTTTTTTAATATGGATAAAATAAATTAATAATTGTGAAAATATAATATAATTTTATAATATAGAATTATATAGAGGTATATGGAGAAGAATAAGAGGAGAGAGAGAGAGGAAGAAGACAAAAAAACAACAAAAAATAATGACAAAAACCCAAAACAAAAACAATAAAATGGGGGTGGGGTATTAAAATGAGTACTAATTAAGAATTAAAATAAATAAAAAAATTTAAATAAAGGAAATAAATGATCTTTAATCCCCATAAATTGAGCCAATATTTGATCGCATTGTCGAGCGCGTCAAATTAGTTGTTTAATTTTGACTAGAATTTCTGCAGTACATCAGCAACCCTAGGTCGTCTCTCGAGGGAGCCTTAGATAATTAATTTAAAAAGAGGGTTTTTATTATAAAAGTAGAAAGGTACATTGGGTTTATTAATACTTGGGTTTGATGATAAAATATGACAATAGAAAATGAAAGTGATAAAATAAAGTAGGAGTAAACAAGATTGATTAAACGTGATCAACCCGGGGTACTCTCATGATGTTCATCCTTCATTACTTCATGATATAGGGTTATGATATTTTAATCCTTGGTTGTAACACCTAGAACCAAAATGTTACTGATTTTATACTAGGATACCTCCTAGGGTTCAGTCGAAAACACACAGTGATTTACCGAACACAGTTGATGATTGGGTGATTTGTGTTCGACATCATAACCGAAACTCAAGAAGGCAACACACAAAGAACTCGATGTGCTGTCTAGGTTTGTATGTTATTTCATTGTGATAAATGACCTTGAAAATGTTTATGTGAGTTCAATTGACCGATATGAACCACAAACACATAGCAATTGAAATGGGGGAAAGGAAGTGGTGAATGGTGTGTGAAACATCACATGAATGGGTACCCCCAAACATGATCATATGAGTTGAGCATGACATACCAGTACATAACTCAATAAAATAAGAATAGATGATGATGAAAAAAATATAACAACCTAGAATTAAAAATATCATTCAAATATTACAAACATGAAGCTTGGTATTACATCACGTTCCTCCCCAAGTGATCAAAAGGGGTTTAGAAATCTATGGGAGGGGAGGAAGAAGAAGATGTTGAAGTAGCACTTCCTATAGCCTCCATAAATTATAGTGATGATGAAAAGACCTATTTGAGACTAAAAAATGGTATCACCTTGCCTCTGATTCTAACTACCAAATGGGGTGCCCAAGGTGCCAATTTATAGGCAAAGTGAGAAGGTGGTTTAAGGTACACAAATTTATTCAACCCACTTGTACCACTTTGTTCAGCCTCCAGAAAGCCTTATCTCACTTTTTAGAAAATAAAAAAGTTATATCCCCACCTATTTAATATCTCCACCAAACGTTTTTCACCCTTTGGACACATACATCTCGAGATATTGATAAAATACAGAACACCACATCTGACTTTGTGTAGATTTGATTCCTTGGACAGATTAGTTCGGATGGGCATTGTAGAGGCTGAAGGAGGCTTAGTTTCCTTAATATGAAATATATCCCATTAAAATTTGGACCATCCCACAAAATATATGCTCATTTGGATGCACGAATGTTTCTAAACAGGAAAAATAGTGGACAGGTCTTCATGGATCCATGCAATTTTGGCCCTTTTTTCTTCTACTTCATCAAGGGACCTCCAAATCATCTCCTCCTACATTGAAATAATAAAAAAAAGTAACATTTACCACTTTAATAGTGATTAAAATTAATTTATTTTTTAAAACATAAAGTGAAATTTATTATTATATTTGGAAGATTCATTACAAAACTAGTTTAAAACAGCAGTGTAAGGGTGGATTTGAATAGTGAATTGCTGTGTGATTAGTAACATTGAACATGATATAGAAGGTGAGCACAGTGGTGGAAATGAGCAACTAAATGGAATGTTTATAGGCGTAAAATATATCATGTTCATGCCGAAGAATATTTAGGAAAATATGATAAAAAATATATACATTAACCAACTCCCAAACTCAACAAAGAAGAGAAAGACGAAGAATGATAAGAGCTCCAGTAGTGGAGACCGTGGAGAAAAGAAATCTCAACTTCCATCATGTTGGAAATGTGGAAGGAGACACACATAAAAGTGTCTCAATGTAACAAAGAAATTCTTTATGTGAAGGAAATAAGGGAATAAAGTAAAGAATTTATGAGAAAAAATAAAGAGTACTAAGGAAGAAAACAAAAATGATCCTAAGAATCCATTTACAGTCATTTTCCATAAACTTAGGGGACCTTGGCATTACCCAATTCAATGCCCTATTATATATGATAACTAATAGGTCAAGGAAGAACCTATGTGGAAATAAGTGGATGGAAAAATGTTTAAAAGTATTAATGATCTTTGTTGATGGGATTACTTTGGAAGAATTTTCTCTTGTACATGTAACCATGCAGTTGTTATGTGAAAATTCTATTTGAGGAAGAATTGTCTTTTCTTTTGTAGATATTGTTATAAAGAACCATTTGGGTTTATATGATCATTGAATTTGAGGTAATTATTGGTTATTAATTTTTGTGATGAAAATGCGAGGTATGAGATAAAATTTGTGGTTAAATTATGTTATGATTATTTTAAGGAATTTATCTCATTTTTGTAATGTTATAAAATATAGTTTTTGAAAAGGGACAACATGCCGACCGTGTGACAACTCATTGCATCGGAAAAAGATGTGAGAATCTAACCCATAACCAAAGTTCCACTGGGATTTATCACCTACCACTGGATTACATGATGTCCCTGGTTAGTGTGACTAATTCTTTTTAGTTAAATGATTTTATTGATCAATAATAAGTTGATTTGGGATATCGTGTTTTATCAAATAGATATCCTTAGTATAGGAAAATGATTTGGTGATTAAGTGATAAATGTTATTTTGGAAGACATTCGCTCTATTGGGAACACTATATGCCTAAGGAAAATAGAATACTATGAGATTTCATTTGTGGAGTAATGGTGGATTTTTTTTATTTTGGAAGAATCTATATTTTTTATACAGATTTAGGTTATTAATGGAAATGATTAACCTATCATAGAGAAAATGTGATTTGGTTAATTACACTTATGTATGAGACTTTAAGAGTAGTTGATGTTATTTGGAGATAAATGTTAAGATTTACTATAAAATACTATGTGATTAAATTCTTCCGAGTTTTGTGTTTTCAATCTTAGTTTGGATTATATTGAAGGATTTTAAGGACAATTGTTTATTTAATGGTATTTATTGAACTTTGGGTATTGTTTGTTTAATTTTGGAAATTAAGATTTGTATTTATTTCTATAAAAGATTATCCATTTTGGGGATCATCTGATCTTGTACAAACCATTTGGTTTTGGTTAATCTATAAAGACAAGGGAAATATATAGTTCATCCTTTGTGGATTATGTGATTCTCTAGAAGTTGATTCTAGCAGTTTAGGTGTGACCAAGTCATCTTGAATACATATCGTTTGGAGAAACGATGAGCTAGTGATAGAAATTTATTAAAGGATGAAACTATACTTAAAAATTAAGTATATATCTTATGTTCTTAGTCAATCTCAAAAATAAATTCCTCAAATTTATGAAATAGAACTTAAAACAAAACAATGTTGTCCATTTAATTTTCCTACTGGGAAAATAATGACTGTTTAACCCATCACAAGTTTGTGGTTTTCTTATTGTTAACTTTCTCCTGATCATGTTATATATCACTCTCCCTCAGAACTTGACACTTAGTTTATCTTCCATATCCATATTTTCCTACATATAATCCTAGTATGGGTTATCTTAGGTGACCTTTGTACTTCTATTTCTTTATTTTAAAGTGATAGTTTTATTGACACTTTTTTCCGATGTGGGACTTTCAATGAAGTTCCCAAGACCAATTTTAAAAATTGCGAGGATGTAATTTCCAAAAGGGGGGAAGAATGTAACACCCCAAGATTTCATAATAAGTTATTTTCTTTAAAGTAATTCAATAGGTTGCACTATACGCAACACCGAGTTCGAGCGCACCACGACTTACCAAACTAGCCGTTAAAAAAAAAACAGTTATGAATAGTATTAAATTTATTTTGAATTTTATGTAATCCATATAATTTTGAAATCCATATTATGTGTTTCTTAGACATAATATAAGAACAAATTCAATTTTTCATATAAAAGAAGTATTTTTCAAAAATTGAAAATTTGCCACCTTTTAATGGAGAACCCTTTTAAAATCCAGTATTTGACACTTTTATATATTAAATTTGACAAAATAAACTTCTTATTTAAAATAGAGACAAAAAAATTTAGTTTGGATAAATTTTCGGTGCTTTTCTGATAACTTTCATATTTTTATGAATAGTGAAAAATACTAAATTTTAATTGAAAAAAACTTTTTTAATGAAAATAATTTATAGTGTTAAATTATAAATTTTAATTTTTATTAAGTATAATTAGATTATATTTTTATCATTAAATTAAAATTTGGTCATTGGAAGTAATTTTACATTTAAATTGGACATAAACACATATCAATCTTTTGATAGTTTTTACTTCTCAAAAATCTGCTTTCTGGTTTTGACAATGGGAATATTTTTTTAAATTAATTAATATAATTTCTATGTTATGAATTAGGTAAAATAGAAATAAGTTTTGAATTTGGAATATCCAATTTATATTTGGGTGATTTTTAGGTATTTTTCTAAAAACTTTCAATTTTTGATGAATAGTGAAAAACACTGCGTTATTGTTTAAAGATGAATTTTTATTTAAATAATTATTGTTAATTTAAATTTATTTTAAAGTAATAATAGATACATAATACCAATATTAGTCTAATGTAATTAATTTAAGTGATTTTATAATAAGATTATATATATATAATTTTATTGAACTTTTAACTGTCTTTTACCCACCTTCTAGGCACATTATCAAATTTTCATAAAACCTAATTTTACCACTCCTATGAATTGAAATTAAAAAATATGAGAGACACGGTTGAAATCAGTAAGTAAAATTTGTTTTAATAGGATAAAAATAATTTTTGATGAATACTAACTTTTGAATTTTATTTACCATGCTTAAAAGTAAATAGGGTAATTAAAGGTAAAAATGATATTATAATTACCCTAACACATGTCCTAATTATATTGGATAAGCGTATTTCGACAAAAATATACCTTAGGAAAAAAATATGATCCTTTTGATCCAATTTTATTAGATTAGGAAATTTATTATTATTTTATTTAAAGAAGAGTTAAAAGTGTTAAATTCAATGTTTAATAACTAATTTATTTAATATAAGGTTATACATAAGATAAATTAGACTATAAATATTAATTAGAAAGATAAAAATATTTCCTACATCATGGAATTTTATTTATAATTTTTAGACATTAAATAATTAAATTTATTTATGAGACAATGATGATGTAGTAATTACCTTATTAATGAAAGATTAAAATAATTGATATTATAAATATCAAAATAATTTTAAATTGAGAATTTTGATGAATTACAATAATTTTATAGGTTAATATGAAATGTTAGGGTTTATTTAATATATTTTTTTTCTAATTAATCATGTTTTTTTTTACTTTCAAAAAAACCAAATACTAAATAGTTTTAAAATTGACATAAATTAATATTTAAAAAAAATACTATTTTATTAAATGATATAATATTTTTAAAAATATAAGGTTTGGCCAAAGGAATTATATAAAGATATATATGTCATTAATGAACCACTCAAGGTTCACTTGAAATTTTATAGTATGTTTAGTAACCATGTAATATAAAAATACAAGATGACATAGTAAAAGTTAAACTATTTGACTAAGAATTAAATATAAAAGATAAGGTTAATATGGTGACCTAAACTTGTATAAAACCTATTGGTTGAGATGATTTATACTAATACACACCTTAGAATAAAAATAAATACATTTTGAGCCATTATAAACCAAAAATTATTTTATAATAAAATAATATTTTAAGATTTTCCTAAAGTGACCCTCACCTCTCTGATAAAAGGGTACTTATACTTATGTCAAAATCACACCTCCAAAGCCATTTGGATCGGACAAAACATGATCAAATATCCTCCCAACTATCCTCACTTGAACCTATAGGCATTACTTTGATAATAAAGCCATCCTAAGTATCCCTTTTGATCAAATCAAAAGGAAGCACCCAAAGAAGTGGTAATAATTTCATCACCTCTTTCAATGTTCTTTTCTTCTTCCACTTCATCTTTCATTGTTGTTTCCATAAAACAATAATAAATATAGTAAATTATAAATACTATGATGTTATTATAATATGTTACAACCATAGTTATTATTATATCCATCCTATGAATGAAAAAGTCACCATACGTGCGTATGTACGACTTACCGTCTCCATGTCGTGGTGTAGTATGTTATTCAACAATTCATTATTTGGATGGGTATAATAATGAGTATAACTGATGTAAATAATAAATATAACATGTTAATTATTCTTTATACATAATATACCATCCAATTACATACTATTTCACCACTAATAGAATGATATTTTCGCTCGTGCGTACTTACGACTTACCGTCTACGCAACACGATGAGATTTATTTCCCCATCGTAACCATTCAAGAATATTTTTCATTTGATGATTAAAAATAATGTTTAAGAACTTAATATCATTCTGGATATTAATCCAATACATACTATCCATAAAAAACATGACTTACATAACAAAACATATAAAGTAAAACGAATCAGTTAACACCCAAAACAATGATATTACTGAAATATCATAACAAAGAAATATTAGAAGATCATATATGATATCATATTTATGTATGTAGTTATTTTATAATTTAATAAAAATGATTTCACAATTATACCAGATGTTAAACTATCCTATACTAAGGAAAAGTACAAGGTAAGGGGTTTTCATCTCACTTCTTATTCCTGTGAGATTCATGCTATATTGCCACTATTTCATTTTTTGTGGTGTATGTACTTCCCATGATTGTATTATTTGTGAAATATAATTTAATTTATGGGTATTTAAATATTCATTTTATGATACTTATTTTATGGGGTGTATGTTTTGTAAGTTACCAAATCAGTAAGATATTTTATAATTTCAATTTCCACTCATTGGGTTTTACACAAACTTCATTGATTATTTTACTCCATGATTATGTGTGAAATCACTATTTATTTATTTATGTAGTAATTTAAACCCAAATTTGTGTGGATATACTTTTTATACACATAATAATTCCATTGATAAATTCCCATGTCATCGATATGAACTTGATAAGAGTAATCTTAACTCAATTTCCATTCATTGAGTTAAACATCCAAGTCATTAATGTTGTTTTTACAAGAATTTATGTGAATGTACTATGATTTATTTATACTGAATATAAAATCATATTTAGTGTATTTATATTTTTCACACATAATTATGTCATTGATTTATCCTTAACATAAGGATACGTTCTTTATAATGGATTTCATCTCAATTTACATTCCGTTGAGACTTCTTTGTTTTTATGCGCCAATTCACTTTTATATGGTGTATATACTATACTTTGAAAAATTATATCATTAATCCATTTATTCTCATGATATTATAATGTTTTTATTACCTAAATTATGCATATTCAAGCGTCTCTCTTTTGGTTATGAACTCTAACTAAAATATCATTTTAAATGTTTTAAAGATTTATTCTTCTAAATATTTGTCATTAATGTCCATGTTTTAAAAAAGGTTTTAAGGATTTATTTATATGGACATGAATTTTTTAAAATTAAAATTCCTTTTAAAAGTTTCAAATTGGTATGGGAAACTTTGATTCAAAAATATATTTTAAACGACTTCTTGATAAATAGTGATACATTTAAATGTTTTCAAGAAAAATGGATATTACTCTCAAATAGTTTTACTGATTATTTTCATATATGTAAATATCCTTCATTATTCTTGATTGAGGATGATTTATTATAATAAAATATTCCATATTGTATTTAATGAGTTATGTTTTACTGTGGATGTGCTATTTTTATACTATTCATGGTTTGTGGTTAAAATATTAACATTTCGTATGCTAGTTTTAATACGAATGTTTATGTTATGTTTCAACCTTTTCATATGAGGAAATAATTGGACTTATTAAGTGACAATTGGAGCCCGCTATAGATCCTCGATGCATCAGTAGGTCTCATGAGACAAACTAGTGTCTTGGCACAAGGCCTTGACAAAATTTTTATTTGTAGTCTTTGCACGAGGCCTTGACTGTGTGGATATAATGTCTAACATTATGCATTCCATCATTATTAAATTATCTATTTATATTAAATGTGATTATTCTACTAGTATAATATACACATGAATAATTAAATGGAATTATTTGATTTATATTTGCCATATTATGCCAAAGTCGAAGTTTAAAAGGCTTGTGTTTTAGTCTTATACATTTCCTTAAATGTTTATGTTTTCTTATGGTAGTTTCCGCTATATTGTTATCCTTACTGAGAAAATGATCTCACCCCTTTCTTATGTTTTATTTTTCCCAGGATGTGAATAAGTATATTATTATTGACCTATAGGAATAGTCTAAGGGATATGAGTGTGTTCAAAGGAGACACAACGTTGTTGTTTTTCCATTTCATAATGTAATGTAAAACTTATGTATGTATCTAGTACTTCCAAGGATACTAAACTAATTGGTATTTCGAGACTTGATATTTTGTGATAATGCCAATGTTATGTAATAATGAACTGACTTTGGGTAACTAGGGTTGGGGCATTACATTTTATCAACGCTTTTTTAGTGCTGATAAAGACATATCTTTATCAGTGCTAAAAAAGCGCTGATAAAGACATCTCTTTATCAATGCTAAAAAAGTGCTGATAAATACTTATTTTACCAGTACTTTTTAAATATAAATATCTATATTAAAAAGTATTATATATTTATAAATAAAATAAATAAAATAAATATATTAAATATAAAAAATATTATAAATACAATGAATTAATCTAATAAATATAATAAATATATAATAAATATAATAAATATAATAAATATATTTATTATTTAATGTAATTTATTATAATATCATAATTATATAATTATATATATATATATATTTAATTATAATATTAGAAATAATTTTTTAATTAAAACATTATATATATATTTGAATTATTAAAAAATATATATTAATTATAAACATTTGTTTTTTTATTTAATGTATTCAAATAAACATTATTTTTGAATATAAATATAATAATTTTATATAAATTGATAATAAAACTTTTATCAATGCTAATAATATCTCTCATAAATGTACACTTATCAGCGCTAAAAAATGAACTGATAAATGGTACACCTTTATCAGCACTTGTTTTAATGCAGACAAAGTGTACATTTATTTGCGCTTTTAGCTAGCGCTGATAAAGGCCAACCCATTTATCAGCACATTCTTATTAGCACTGATAAAGGGCAACACTTCCCTTAAACTATTTTGTGGTAGTGTTGGTTAACCTTTTGTAACCAAAAGATTACCATAAAACCCATAGAAAGCATACATAACATATAAAGGTAACTTGGGACATAAACATACTTAAATGGAATAACCATACAGTCAACTTCCACATAAATCAATAAATAGAATAACCATACAACTGACTTCCATACCCAATGCATTGGAGGTTATAATGTAACCACCTAACCTAGTTTATCACGACACTACCCATTATTTGGTTTATCTCGTAACCACCCGTCAAATGTCCAAACACCGTTATAAAATCATAACACATAAAATATTGCAAATATAAACATTTCACTAATAACATTTCATTTGAAATCACAAGAAATAATTTCAAGATATTGAAATAATAAATTCATTTAAAAAACCATTTTCAATACCAAAACATCCAAAAATAGAATAAGGGGTGTCTTTTTCATTTTAAAAACATTAAGGCTTATAGAGGAAGCCAAATAATGATTATAAAGGAAGAGAGGTCATTTTCACCACAAAAGTAGAAAAGAAACATTCCCTTTGTCAGTTAGTAAAATGATTCATAGGAAAATATACCCTTTAAATGAAAGTAAAAGTAAAAGGGGTTTATTATACACCATGTAAAAGAAATTCATGTATAAATCAATATATGCCTCAATGAAAGGAGATTGAGACGAAGTCCGTTACCTTGTGTCCGACTTGACTTGTTCGTTATTTAATTTCCTGAATAATAAACTTAAGTTAATTTATACTTGATTAAGAACATTTTTCAATTTTATTATTCATTTTATGTCACTTATTACCTTTCTATAACAATTATTTAATTATTTGATTTCATATAAGACATTTTGTCGATGTTCAGAACTTGAGTAAAAAATGAACTTGTTATAATTACAAATTGTCCATGTGGTCGAAATTTCATTATCTATAGAATTATATTCATGATTTAGATATCATATATATCATATATATATCCATTATATATTTATTTATAATAGTCTACATCATTTGGACATATGAAAATGAAATGCACCGTTCATGAAGACGGTAAGCCGTACGTACGCATGAACACTACTTTCATTTCATTTTTTTCATTTTTAAAGGAATGAAAACCAAATGATACATAGTTATATTATTATTACAATATAATATCATATTTTATATACATTAAATTAGTTCATTAACACCATCCTTTATATGTTCCATGTATGGTATGAACGAGTCATATTACTTTGAGGGGGTGGTAGTCCGGAGTTCCTCAAATGAAACTATCGTATTTACCCATTATGGAAAGAATAAAGGTATGATATAAATGAAAAATACAGAATCATAGAGAAAATATAAATATAATATATATCACATATAAATATAGTTCCATTTTAATGGCCACTATAAGAGGAGGTAAGAGATAATTGAACAATCATCATTTCGTGAGGCAGTAGTTCGCCATCTACATAAACAATATGTTCTATACCCATTAAACGGAGGTGTGTGTAAGTGTAGTTTTAATAATTCTCATAAAAACAACATATTATATTGATTATAATATTGTTTTTATGCAAACAAATAATAATAAGAGAATAGGGAGTGGAGAATGAAAATAAAAGAAAAGAACTTGAGAGGAGATGTTACCTTTAAATCGGGTAACTCCCTTTGGTTTGAACCAAAAGGTTTTCTTGAATTGCCTTATGCCTAAGGAAATGATTCTATGAGTAATAGAGGTATGTTGGGAGCTTATTTGGGAAGAGTTTGGATGAGCCAAGGGGGCTTGATATGTGTGAGTAAGGGTTAGAGTTGATGGATTTTTATAAGGGGGAGGAGGGTCTTTTAGGAAAGTTTGAAAATATTATTTTATCATTAAATAAATTTAGGTTTAAAAAGTCCCAAACTCATTATATTCAAATATAAGATGAATATTATTAGAAATAATCTCAACCAATAGGTTTTAAACAAGTTTTGGTTTCAAATTTAACCTTATCATTTAGCTTTAACCCTTAGTTAACTAATTTGACCCTTACCATGTCTTCTTGTGTATTCACTTTATATGGATAATATAGTTACCATAAAATTCAAATAGAACCACTAGTGGTTAATTGATGATATTTTCAACCTTATCTAAGTCATTTTTACTAATCTTATATTTTTAGGATTATTATATCATTTAATAAAATAATATTTGTTTTAAAAACTCATTTATGTCAATTTAAATACTATTCATATCACGACTATTAAAAAAATCAAAAACAACATGATTATTTCAAAAAAACTTCTTTAATTCAAATAAAATACGTCATAATCATATATAAAATTCTTTTATGGCATAAAAAGTTTTAAAATAAATTTATTTTAATATTTATAATCTCATTTATTTAAAATATTCATTAATGAGGTAATCATTACATCATCATTTTGTCATAAGTAAATTTATTTATATGATGTCTAAAAATTATAAATAAAATACCATGATGTATGATATCTTTTTAGATTTATAATGACTATTTATAGTAAAAAATATCAATTATATAACCCCACATTAAAACTGTTTTAGCAAAACAATACATGTTTATGATATTTTTATTTTTACTTTAAATAAAAAGTTATTAATGTCATTCAAGGCCAAAAGTCTCACCCAAAGATTTTATTGTCCGGCCATGACTCATCCAATAAGGCTAGAACAAGTGTTAATGTAATTTTATATTATTATAATATTATTTTTACCTTGAATTACCCTATTTAACTTTAACCGTGGTAAATAAAAGTTAAAAGTTACTATTTAGCAAAAATTATTTTCATCATATTGAACCACATTTTACTTACTGATTAAAACCATGTATGTTAGACTTTTTAAATTCAATTCACATAAATGGTAAAATTTCATTTAAATGAAAAAGTTGGTTTTAAACTACTACATAGTGTTTTTCACTATTCATAAAAAAATGAACGTTTTCAGAAAAATACCAAAAATTAACCCAAAGCTAATTTTGATATTCCAAATTCAAAAATAGTTTCTATTTTACCAAATTAAAAACATATAAGTTTCATTAATTAATTTAAAATTAATTTATGTTGTCAAAACTAGAAAGCGTGTTTTAAGAAGTAAAAACTACAAAAAGATTAACATGTGTTTATGTCCAATTTCAAAGTAAAATTACTTCCAATGAACAAAATTAGATTAAATAGTAAAAATATAATCTAATTACACTTTTAAACTATTTAAAAAGATAATATAACTATATAAATAAATCATATGAAAAGACAGTTTTGACTTAAAATGGAGTATTTTTCACTATTCATTAAAAAATGAACTTTATCAGGAAAATACCAAAAATATACCCAAAGTAAATTTTTATGTCCCGATTCTAAAGAAGAATATTATTTTGTCAAATAGAACATATAAAAGTGAGAAAAACTATATTTAAAAAGGGTTCTCCATCAAAAGGCGGTAAAATGACTTTTTAAAGAATATTAGAGTATTTAATGCTTAAAATCGGATTCATTCTCATTTTAAGCCTCTAAAATTTATTGGATAAATGTAAATACTTTAAAGAAACATGTATAATAATTTTTAGTTAGTTATGTTCATTCCCACCAATACAATGACTAGGCGTTAACTACCATTTAAAATAATAATATTACTATATTATTTTTCAGTATAACTCAACATTGTGTGCAACGTAAGATTTTGGAGAAATATTTTGTTGCGTGTTGAGTATGATATCAAACATAGCATCCCATTTAGAGTAAAATTAATATTTAATTCAAAAATATTAATAAATATGAAAACGTCATATTCTTTACTCACCTGGGATGTTACATACATCATCTAAATATAAGGATATCCTTGTACTTGTTTTATATTGGTTAAAAAAGGATTGAAAGTCCTATAAAACTAAGTTTTTAGTTGAGATACCATCATTTTTGAACATTCAATTAAAATACAGCTTTATTTAAGAGGGTATTCTTATTTTTTTGGGGGTTTCTATTATCTTATTCCATTGTTTTACATTGATATTGATATGTTGGTGTTCCAATTGGTGTGGTCATCACTCTTTTGGTTATGAAGGTGTGGACGAAGTAGTTTCCATGATTGACGATACATGTCATTGATCGATGATGATAGGAAAAGTGATGTTGTCGGGTTCTGAGATTGATGATAGGTAGTCGGAGCTTGGGCGACATGTTTGAGGGGGATGATAATGAAAAACAGGCGGCACAACCAGAAATTTTTGTCGGTGAATACAGACGACAAAATGATTTGGACCTTCGGGTTGGGACTTCAGTCCACTTCACTTGGGCTATTAAAGTATACAAGTTTTATGCCCTCTAGGTATACATGCCATGTAATGAGCTCTCTCAATCCAAAAAAGAGGGTTTTCTTGATTTAATAAAAAAAGAGGGGCTTCCCTCCTACCAGTTTTAAAAAAATATTCACCGCAATGGTAGATGCTAACATGAGGGGTGAGATTCACTCCTGTGTTTATAAAACCCCTTGTATCGCCTAAACTATTTTTTTACTTTTGATTTAATAAATTTTAGGATCGGGCTCACTCGGTTCCTGATCCTTCTTGGTATATATATTTATCTATATTAATTTATAATTATATATTGTTGTATATATTTATAATTTTTTTATTCATGTATATTTGTCTATATTTATATATATTTATAAATAATTATATGTATTTATGTTTATATATATTTAAATATATTATGTGGATATATATATAAATAGATATTTATATTTATTTATATTTATTTATATTTATATGTATGTATGTACAGTTATATTTATTTATATTTACATGTGTTTATATATTTATATATATACATAATTATATTTAATTATATATGTGTGTGTGTTTATACTTATTTATGTAATATATATGTGTATTTATACATATTTATATAAATTTAGTTATATATATATATATATAGATATTTATATCTATTTATGCATATTTATATACATTTATTTATATTTAGATATATTATATTTGTATGTATGTGTGTTTGTATTTGTATTCATTTATATAAATATATATATATATATATATATATTAAATAAATTTATATGTATTTGTATTTATTTATTTATTTATTATTTATTTATTTATTTATTATTTATTCGTTATTATTTACTTATTTAGTTATTATTTTTTGAATATTAATTTATTATTTATCAACTATGTATTTGTTATATATTGATTTATTATTTATTATTATTTTGTTTCTTATTTATTATATATTATTTTACTATTTATTATAAATTTATCATTTATTGTTTATAATTATTTAACATTTAACATTTAATATTTAATATATTTTTATTTATAAATTTTTATCTATCATTTTAAATTTATTATTTAGTATGTAATTAAATAATTATTATTATTTATTACTTATTTTCTATGTATATATTATAAATTATTTACTATTAATTTATTATTTAATATTTATTAATTATTTATAATTGATAATTTATTATTTAATTAGAATTTATTATGTATTTACATATATTTACCTGTTTGTATATATATATATATATATAAGTATATTGAAGTCTATTTGTTACAATGGTAACATCTTTATAGAATAACCAAGAGGTAAGGGTTTAAAATCTTAGTCCACAAACATATATGCTTAATTTATGAAGAAAGTAAATAATAAATAATAAGTAAATAAATAATAAGTTAATCAATAATAAATAATAAATAATAATTATATAACTAATAACTAATGAATAATGAGTAAATAAATAATAATTAATAAATAATAAGTAATGAATAATAAATAATAAGTAATTAAAAATAAAAAATAAATAAAGAATTAAAAAATTAATAATAATTAAAAGGTAATAATAATAATAAATAACAAATAAATACTAATTAAATAAAAAAATAAAAAATAAGAAAACCCATCATGGAATTATTTTGCGGTAGTTTAAACCGCTGCTAAAGGATTGCCCTGATAATTTAAAAATTGTCACTAAATTATTTCCAGTGGTTTTTATAACCACCATGAAATAATTAGTGACACATGTTTTCATGGTTGTTTTGGGAAACCCCGCTCGACACCAAAAAAATTCCATTAAATGAAAATTTTGGCATAAAGCTTTGGAAAGAATTACTATATGATATTAATTAATTTCAAATAGATTTACTAAGATTCCCTTATAATTGAGTATTCATATGTTACATGATGAAATAAATGTCATTTACATGTATGTTTTTATCATTTTATAACTTTACAATGTCTGTAATTTACTAAAAATATTAAAAATAAGTTCATATGTGTTCATATTCTCCCTAATTGAGTGAATAATGATCTATATAAAATTTTAAAACTATTAGATACATATGTTTGGGTGGATGTTTTAATTGAAAATTTGTGGTTTTATGACATAGAATAGAGGATATATATCTTTTTATATATTGAGATGAGTGATGTGTCAACAAGGATCTTACTCAATGTTTTTTAGTTGTGTAAATTATAAAAGGGAATCATACTGAACCCATATGAGTTGCATGATGTAAAAGTTTATTATCTAAAAAAATGTATAATGAAAAGTGTTTACTCATGTTATATATCACAATAATAATATAAAAATTCATATAATGTAGAGATGTTGAATATATATAAGGATTATATTCTATGAATTGTTCTTTCAATCAGAAAATTTTAATGAATCTGAGTATTTTTATAGATTTAAAGGTGAATATTTTTTAGTTGATTAATAAATCAATTTATCAAAAAATAAGAGATATGTGGTTGGTAATGATTGATCCATAGATGATTATAGTTTATAAAATAAATTATTTTATTCTATGGGAGGTTATGGTATGGTATATATAATGGCCTTTACATTTTTGGAATGTTAACCCCATTTATTTTAAAAATTAATTTTATAATGGGTATAAATTTGACTTAGATTAGAATTAGTTGATTTGATAAGAAAATATATGAACAAGGAAAAGGATAAAGGTTCTATAATAGCCCTATTGACCTAGTGGTCTTATACTATTCACTTAGAGTTTCCCAGGGTGGTATATAACTTATATTTGTTCCACTAATTACTTGGTAGACTTATTCTATATACCCGGTGGACTATATATGTTTTTTAGAGGGTGGGGATATTTTTCCTCAAATATCAATGTTTACCACAAAAAACCATTTATCTTGTTATTTTAGCTCATTTGAGCTATGGATCAAACCCTTTTCACCTCTCTATATCATGTCTTCAATTTCAATAATATCCATCTTTAAACCATGGTAAGATCTATTTCAAGAGGTCATGAGAGCTCATATTGAGAAAGGAGTGGGTTACCCCACCCACTAATCTCCTAATATTTTTTTATTTCATCATTGTGGGGAGATTAACCTCTAAATACTATAATCTTATTGTTATAAATTTACATTTCTTTCTTGGATTTCTACTACAAAGTGGTTACATGGGTTCATCCAAGGTGAAATTAGGGTATGCATCTTGTTTTGTATTCTATATTTATCACCATTTGATGGAAGTGGTTAATCCATAAAGTTTTATTATCTTATAATGGTCTAATTATGTCAGTGATGGAATATATTCTTATTTTAACATTAAAGGAACATTATTCACTAATATAAATAGTTATCCCTTAATTTTTTTATACTCATAAAGTGTTAGTCTAGTAAAATTTTGGGGACAAGTGAACATAATTAAAATACATTATTTTATTCTAATAAATTTTTACATTGGTTTTTTATGAATGTTGAACACAAATTTTTTATTATAATCTATTATTTTTATACTGATATTCATGGAAATATTATATTACTATTTTTATTGGATGGTCTGTTTACGTGACATTCCATTCTTTATTATTCATGTTAATTAACAAAATTAATATGTCTAATGATTGTATATTTCCACTATAAATAAATGGTTTAGTTATAAAGAATCTTATAATAAATATCTTACTAGTTAATATGATAGAATGATAATTAATTAGTTTATGTTTTGTGATGTTGAAACTATTGATTGAAGAATAGCGAGAATGAAACATGAAAATCATGTGGGATCCATCGAACTAAAGGATGTTAGCAATTGAATCTAGTGAAAGTGAACTTGTATTAGAGTTGGTGGCCTAAAAAAATTAAAAGTATTTATGGTTACTTGTATTCATGTATTTTAATATTTATAAAATATATTATTACATAATGTTTTTTTCTACATGATATAGTATGTGATAATTTCTTAATTGTACTTGTCACACATAAAGGTCATAGAAGTTACCTCTATGATGAGAACCAAGAAGTTTCATGAAAGCATTATTAAATATTTTTTTATAGTTAAATGATATGATTCTATAAGACACAAATAATATAGGCTATCAAGGGTGGAGGCTCATAGGACTTTGATACACTTTCTCATGGTGTACACCCTTAATAATCTCTAGTACATGAGATTATGAGAATATGATCCACCAATAGGAAATCTACATTTATATAGGTCATTGGATATTCCTATGTACAAACATGTGTAATGATCCTTATACTTTAAGATTATTATTAATACATGACATAACTCACGTACTTTGATATATTGATGAAAATCGTGATGACATATGATCATGGTGATGTAGGATACACTGGGTGTGTCACGAGTGATGTTGTATTAATTAATAATGTGAGAAAGGATTTATCCCTTCTATTCTTTAATGAAAGTATATATCTCAAGACCTTTGATAGTAATTGAACTACCTGATTATGTCCATGGACTTAGTAGTGTTTTTGGAAAATTCATTTCTAGAAAGTTAAAGAAAGAGAAATTGAGCATATAAGTTATTGACACTAGCATGCAGCCAGCTTGATTAGATATATTGAGATAAAGGGATTATATTTCATAGTTTACATTTTTAAATGTTACATGACATTACAACATTAACTTCTTTCACTATGGTAGTTTTGGCATGGTGTTATACACGAAACTTGGACTTTATACAATGTAACCTAATGCCACAGAGAAAGGGGACTAGAGGGTCACACGCTAAGTGTATTCTGAACCTCAGTTAAATTCTACCTTCATTTAAATGTTCATTAGATATTTTTATCATATGCATTTTAATAATTATTCATGTCGGTTTGATAAAAAACATTCAATCAAAATTTATTCAAGAGAATATATATATATATATATATATGAGTTGAATATTTAATAAATATTTATTAACTTGGTAATCATTTATTTAATTATGTGAATATAAAAATATTTATTTACTTAGGTTTATTTTATAGGTTAAAAATATTTATTTATATATTTACATGAATATTTAAATATATATTAACTAGTTTTAGTGAATATAATATTTATATATTTATGGGTGAATAGTGCATTGATAATTAATTAATTAATTAATTAAACTTTATTCAAATGAATTGATCTTCAACTTAGAGGCCCTATTGTAGGTACCATTGGCCCTTCCTTATGGAAGAAGGTTACTAGTTAGTACCACCTGATTAGGATGAAATTAAATAAAATAAAGTGATATTTAGCTTAGAGGCCCTATTGTAGGTACCATTGGACCTTCCTTATGGAGGAAGGTGACTAGTTTGTACTAGTTGGCCCTAGTGGGTCATATCATAGCCATGGGTTGTGTAAGTGACTAACCTTGAGTGACCATAGAGTTTGAGATATGATTTATTCCATCTCTTTAGTGTGTTTCCTATGAGGTACACCCCGATGGGACTATGAGGTTGTTCCCTAACCATGAACTTGTTGAGGAATGTGTTATCCCTAAGTAATGGGTATTGAATTTAGGGGTTCAATAGATTAAATGACCCAAATTAGAGTGTCAAGATTTTTTTTGACCTTAGGTACCTCAGTGGGTGCCCTAGTGATTGACCGTCCCTGAGAAGGTGTGTTGGGATTAGGTAGATAAGGAATTGGGTTCCACCTTACTACCCATGACGAACATATGTACCCGAGGGGCTATGGATAGTGGCAGAAGGTGTGGGAATTTTACCATCCATTTTCTTGATTTTATTTTATTACTAGGTTATATATGTGATTTTATAGGATGCCTGATAATTAACTATTGGTATTGGCACTATTGTGATTGCTCAAACAACCAAGAATCACCTATAGGTATGTATGGGACCCTAAAATTCTCACAATGTTTGGGATATGATCTCTCAATAATTGGGGGGGGGATATACCTTGTTTACCTGAATCCCTTATGGTTGATGTGATAGATGATTCCCAATAATGGTTCCTAGGATCTAGAAATAGGGTATATGATAGTGTGTATACAGGAATGCCTGATATGTTTGGGACTTTATTGATTCAATAGGACTATTGTGAATGATTGGGGAGCTGTGATTCAAATAATGATACCAATCTACCCTTGAGAATGTTTTGGACTCCTAGGATTTGAATGGGGATATGAGGTTTCTTGTGGATTTATATCCCCAATCATAAATTTTGGACATTGCTAGAGTGATAGTTGTATCCCCTCGATCGATTCCTAGGATACTCCCCAGGATTGGGTGGATTCACCGAAGATGGTTCAGATAAGGAGTCACAAGATGATGGATTCACAAGAGATTGATTATGGGATCTAGGAAGGGTATTCTATTTTATTTCATGGGTTTCCTAGAAATCAATCGCGTCTTAACATATAATATTTCATAATGCCTTCCCCTTCATAGGAATCATAAATCCGCCTAAATTGAGAACACCCAAGTAATACTATGGGGTTTAACCCAAGGTCTTGAAGATGAGGGATGCTTGGTGACACCCTAGATTCCACTACTCGTGCATATAGGAGTGTTCATGAGATCCCCTGAGTGTAGACATAGGCCCCCTATGGTGATTATCATGCTCAAAGACACTCTATCATTAAAAAAAGAAGGTTATATTGATCAGGGTGACATACATATGGATAAAAAATGATTATTTGGATTGTACCATGTTATAAGTTGATGACCTTAGTGTAGGTTTCAGGCGCAGTAGAAGTGCGGTTGGGATGACACCCAAATTTAATTTTTACCATGATCAGTGATTATTCTAGGATCAATACAACGATGAACACAAGTCTCCATGAAATATAATTAAAGATTTAGATAAAGAAGGAAGTGACCCGAAACCTTTATAGAGGATCTTTCACATCATGTTTATAATTAATTTAATTAATTTCATAAAGAAAAGAATACCTGGATATTTGGTACTTTCATCGTTGATGATATTGATCATCTGGAATGACCCTTCTATATTGTCTTGTTGCGCTTGCGAGGATCCAAACCAGAATCCCTCTAGCAGTGATCCACATGTGCTATGATGGCCTCTAATCGACACCACTCATTATCTAGGTTCTAGCACATCGAAACAAATTTCTTATGTTGGTCATTCTTGATCGATTTTTCTTAGGTCTTGAAGAAAATCTCTCATTCTTAAGAGGGGTGGGAAGAGGATTCGAGAGAGAAATTGTTTAGCTCAACAATTCTCAATTCACTAGGTGTGTATTTTGATACATGGAACAATAAATGTATGCGTCTATTTATCAACATGGGGCTTGAGTTACAATATTTAATTGCATAACAACAATTAGATATAATCATAACCTTAGAGAAAACCCATTCTTTTAATAATAATATTGTGTCATTATTTATGGTGCGCCAAATTGCACAAAAAAATATTATAAATAAAATTCTGCATCACAAACTAATAGAAACGTTATTATTATTTTAATTTGTTCCAACTAGTTAAATAATTATTTACTGTTTTGAAAATAATTATTTTACTACCGGATCGAACTTGGTCCGCTCGAACTCCAATTCCATTTATTGAACACCCAAATAATTAAATAAATAATTTGTTCTCTTAAATAAATATTTTATTTAAAAACTAGTAAATAAATATTTATTAAACGTTAAATAAAATAAATAAATATATTTTACCCACAATCCAGTGAATAAATATTCATTTAATTTATGAAATAAATTTACCTTGAATAAAATTATTTCACCATCTTGAGAATAATATTTATTCCATTAATTAAATTCAAATAGAATTTAACCAAGACCACCAGAAAAACTTAGTGTGTAATCCTCTAGTATTCTTTCTTGTTGGTATTAGGAGGGCTTGCCTAAAGTCCAAGAGTACTATCTAGCAATGGGTCAAGGCACTCAAGAGAAATAACTTAATGTCACAACAACAACATCCACATATGAATTCTCACTGTGTAATATAATCCCTTTGTCTTAATATCTCATCAAGCTGGTTTCATGATAGTGTCATCAACCTTTATGCTCAATATGTTGTTCTTTGACTACTTGAAATAAACTCGTCGTTACACCATGGACATGGAATTTGGTATGATGGTTCTATTTAAATCAAAGGTCTAAGATATCAACTTACATAAATGGAAGGGACAAATCCTTCCTTGACTTATCCATTAATAACACGCCACTCGTGATGCACCCAACGTACCCTACTTCCTGCCAACTATCCGTGTGACAGTTTTTGTTAGTAAATCAAAGTGCACGAGTCGTGACACATATTAATTATAATCTTAAAGTCTAAGGATCATTACACATGCTCATAGATATGAATATATAATGACACCAAAACATACAGAATTCCTAATAGCGGGTCTATTTTCATAATCTCCCATCTTGGAGATTACCAAGTACGAACTTTATGAGAGGAAGTCTCATCTACTTAAGAGTACTCGCACCTGATGGTCTGTATACTATGTGTCCCATTATAGTATTTCATCCAACCACATAACTATATTTAAGAATATTTTCATAGAGCTTCAAGTTTCTCATCATAACGGTGAACTTCTATGACCTTATCAATACAGAAAATAATCCATGACATTATTACACTATAGTCATGTAGAACAATGAAAAATATGTAATAAGATGTTTAATATTTAAATATTTATGTAATAAAAGTAAAACCAGTTGGTTCTAGGATACCAACTCTTACAAACTCCCACTTGGACTAGAGCCAAGTGCCTACAACTTTCAGTCTGCTAGAACTCACATGAAGATAATGCTTCTACTGAGTTGAGGATTTAGTCAAGGGGTCTAACAAATTGTATTTCACAGAAATACTTATTACTGCAACTTCACCTCTCTGATAAAAATCCTTCAAGTGATGATACTTATGAAGTATGTGCTTCATCCCCTGATGTGACCTTGGATCTTTTGTGAGAGCCACTACTATAGTATTATCACGGTATAATGTGATGGGATCTTTAATGATAGGTATCAAATCCAGCTCCTGTATGAAGATTTGCATCCATACTCTTTCTTTAGATACCTCATAAGATGCGATATACTCAGACTCTGCTGTAGAATTTGTGACCACACTCTGCTTGGAGCTTTTCCAGCTTACTGCACCTCTATTCAAACTGAAGATGTATCCCATTTTCGACTTCATGTCATCTTGATCAATATAGAAACTAGAATCATCATATCCTATGATGACTAGTTCCTCATCTTCTCTATAAACCAAGAACATATCTTTAGTATGGCTCAGATACTTTAGGATAGTCTTGACTACCATCCAATGGCGGTCACCTAGGTTAGCTTGATATTTTCCTATGACACTCAATGTGTAGGCGACATCCAGCCTAGTAAATAGCATGGAATACATAACTGACCCAATGGAGTCCTTGCTATTATCTTTCTTTCCTCACGTGTCTTAGGAAACATTTTTTTGGAAAGATGAATGCCATGTGACGCTGGAAACAATCCCCTCTTGGATTGTTCCATACTGAATCTATTCAGTATCTTATCAATGTATATACTTTGAAATAGGCCTAACAATCTCTTGGATCTATCATGATGGATCTTGATCCCAAGAATATATGCTACCTCACCCAAGTCCTTCATAGAGAATAATTGATTCAACCATACCTTAATAGACTGTAAGACTGGTATCTTATTTTCAATAAGTAATATATCATCAACATATACTATTAGGAAAATGACTGCACTCCCACTAAACCATTTGTAGATACAAGTCCCACATTCGTTCTTGATAAAACAAAATTCCATTATGGCTTCATCAATATTAATGTTCCATGACCTAGATTCTTTCTTTAATCCATAAATGGATTTCTGCAACTTGCATACCTTATTGGCATCCTTTTGAGTTATAAACCCTTCAGATTGTGTCATATAGACATCATCCTAAAGGTTCCTATTAAGGAAGGATATTTTGAAATACATTTGACAAATCTCATAGTCATGGTAAGTGGAAATGGCCAATAGAATTCTGATTAATTTCATCATTGCAACTGGTGAAATGGTTTCTTTATAGTCAGTGCCTTGATACTGCTTAAACCCTTTTACAAAAAGTCATGCCTTATAGGTACCAACTTGTCCTTCCATGTCCAGTTTCTTCTTGAAAACCCATTTTCAACCAATAGAATTTACATCAACTAGAGGATATACCAAAATACAGACTTGGTTTTGGTACATGGAATCCATTTCAGAATTCATGGATTCTTTCCACTTGGAAACATCTGTGCCACTTACTTCTTCCTTGTAAGTTAGAGGATCATTATTATCAAATAATAATGAGTCACCATCCTAGATAACTAGAAAACCATACCATTCCGATTCTCTAACCTCTCCTGTACTCCTACATTGTTCTTATATCTCTGGAATAGTTCTTTCTTCCACAGGGCTTTGTGGAATCTGTTCTTGTACCAACTCTTGTGTACCTTGAGCCTTGACTTCATCGAAGTCTATCTCTCTCCCACTATATCTTTTAAAGATGTGATCCCTCTCATGGAATATGGAATGTCTTTACACTATATTTTTTTTTCCTGAGGGGCTGTTTAGGTAATATATCCTTGTTTCCTAGGGGTATCCTATAAAGGTACACTTTATGCCTCAGGGTGCAAGTTTTTTACCTGAAGAGGCCTTAACAAAATCATCGCTTCCCCACACATGTAAATTTGATAACATGGATTTTTTTCCACTCCAAAAATCATAAGGAATACTATTTATCAATTTAGTTGGTACTTGGTTTTTTATGTGAACCACTGTTTGTATCGCATATCCCAAAAAGGATAATGAAAGACTTGTATGATTCATCATTGATATCACCACGTCCAACAAGGTGCGGTTCCTCCTTTAACTCACACTATTCCACTGGGGTGTGTATGGGGGAGTGAGTTAGGATATGATCCCAAACTCTCATAAGTAATCAATAAAGTCTTGATTAAGATATTCTCTACCTCAGTCTGAGCAGAGTTTCTTAATCTTCTTACCAAGCTGGTTCTCACCTTCATTCTTGTATTATTTTAACTTATCAAAAGAATCCGACTTATAACTCATTAATTAAATATATTCATATCTATTAAAATCATCAGTAAAAGTTATAAAGTATGAGTACCCTCCCCTTGATTAACTGTAAATGGTCCACACACATTAGTATGGACCAATTAAAGAATCTCTTTATCCCTTTCACCTTTCCCACTAAATGGGACTTTGGTCATTTTTCCTTGTAAATATTCATGACACACGTTAAGTAGTTTTAGTTCAAAAGAATCTAAATATCCATCTTGATGTAACTTTGTCAAGATTTTTTCATTTACATGACCTAGACGGTGATGCCAAATTTGGGTGTGGTATAATTCATGTGTAGTATCTTTATTATTGATTTCCATTACTTGGTTTGTGTAATCCAACATGTAAAGATCGTTGTATAAATGTGCCCTACCAAAACAAATGCTATCTTTGTAAAATAAGAAACAATCATTTACAAATATGAAAACAAATCTATCTATATCTATTCTGGATACATAAATAATGTTTTTAGTAACATATGGAACATAATGACAACCCTTTAACACCAAGATCATCCCATTTGGCAATGTGAGGTGGTAGTCCCCAACAGCTACAACAACAAGTATGGCTTCATTGGATACTCGTAGATCTACCTCCCCTCGGCCAATCTTCTCGAATCTACTTGGTTCCTGTATTTGGATACATATGTGAGAACCCAAAACTGTATATAATACCAAATTTTTAGAAATAGATAGATTTCATTTGATAAAAAACACACCTAAAACTTCCCCTTTCTTCTTAGGTTGGGTGTAGTTTTTCTTCCAGTGGCCCTTCTTGCCACATGTGAAACAAATAGCCTCTATTTCCCTTGCCTCCCCTTTGATTTTATTTTTCTTGGAAGGGCATGAAGAAGCTTTGGGATTAAATCTCTTTACCTTCCCTTTCCTCTTATTCACCATAATGAAAGAAGTATTGTTTCTTTTCATATCTTTTTCTAATTTCAGAATAAGGATAAAAATATTTGATAGAGACTTCTCAATGTTGATCATGTTAAAATTAACAACAAATTTGGAGAAACTCTGAGGGAGTGATGCGAGAATGTGATCGGTTCCCAGTTCTTCGGGGAGTTTAAACCCTAGAACCTATAAGCACTCAATGTAGCCAATGAGATTGACTACATGAGGCCCAGTTAGGTCACCCTCTCCAGGATTACTATGAAAGAGTGCCATGGAGATCTAAAACATTTTCTGTCTTTCTCTCTCCTGGTAAAGACCACAGAGGTGCTCGATTATGCTATAATAATCCATGTTTTCATGAGACTTCATGATCTCACTAGACATTGATGATAGAATAAAACATTGAACATCGACCACATCATTCATATGTTTCTCATAGATCAGAAAATCCTCATCACTCACCTCTTTGGTAGGAAGATCAGGTAATGTTGACTTTGACACGCAATAATTACATTCATGGCATAGGATAACCCGAAGCCGTCTAAACCATTCTTGGAAGTTACTACCAGTGAGGATGTTGTCTTTATCCAGAATTAATCTTAGGGATAGTGTGGTTGATGAGATTTTTGTTTTTATTCTACAATTAAAAGAGCAGATTGTTAGTACTTTCTTGATTACATTTTATGAAAAATAATAAATTAATTTTATTAAGTCTCCCACTATTTTATCAAGTCCTAATGGACCCCACCATTGAACTCAGAATGTCTAGTTTCATGACATTCTAGTGGCAAGGATCCATATTCCCCTTCACATTACCCCAACAAGGGTTGGTTAAGCTATTTTAAGGTATTTAGGTAGGTAGGTCTTTGACAAAGTTGGGCTTGAAACTCCTTTATCTGTTGAGTGGACTCCCCAATCTTGAAATCCTAACTTTGGATTTCCTCAACTCTTGACTCTAATATTACACCAAGCCTAGCAAGGGATACTCCTCTTGATGTAGTATGGTTAAGTCAACTTGAAACCTTTAATAAGTACTTCCTATATAAAAGTAAGTGTCCCAACAAGGGTTGGTCAAACACATAGTTTTATTGATTTTTTTCACTTAATCAAGTAACAGAAGGATTGGTTTGACTTAATATTTTATTTGAGGTATTTTTATCTCTTATGCGTGAATTTATTATTATAATTATCCAATGCATGTTAATATTAAGTTGAAATTACTTAAGTTATTAACCATGTCTTGATAATATTTACGCATAATCTTGGTTTATTTTAGTTCCATCTTGCATTCTTGTTTAATTCATTAATTATGTGATCACTATAACACATCTATAATGATAAACCATGAAACTAATAGAAATAAAATAAAGAAAAGGTAATGATCATGATATTTTTTAATAGTTATTTTATATAGCGATTGATAAACTAACCCTGACCTAGGGGAGAAACACATTGAAC
The DNA here is from genome assembly GCA_963277665.1 of Viscum album. Lineage (NCBI taxonomy): Eukaryota > Viridiplantae > Streptophyta > Magnoliopsida > Santalales > Viscaceae > Viscum > Viscum album. The sequence continues at coordinate 1,861,059,906 of OY728158.1, forward strand.
CTTTTAGGTTCGTGTTTACAGCTTTCCACCTATCCACCTCTGTATCTTCTGGTATTGGTTTCATCTCAGCTCCAACTTGAACCACCTCTACTATCTTGGGAGTTCCATCCATTACATATGCTTTTAAACTCACACATAAGTGAGGGGTAAAATGGGGTTTTACATAAAAGAAACCTTGGGCACATATGCCCTACATATTAATGAGGAGAAGGCTCATTGGCCAAAAAATTTAATTTAAATAAATAAATTAAAAGAAACCATCCACATACAAAGGCCTTGGTCTAGCTCATGATCATCCATTCATGCAACAATACTTATGCATAAATAAAACTAGAATTCAATTCTTTAATCGTTCTTGTTTAAGATAAATCATGATCGAATCAATTAATTATCATCTTTAATTAATCAATCATTTTATCTTAAACCATTTTCTGAATTTCCTTGAGACTCACATCCATCATAATTTTAAACAAATAAATTAATTTAAAATTATATTTGTACGTAACTTGTACCTTGGAGGCAACCTGGTGAATTCCTATTCATAACTACCCAATGAGAAGAAATGAACACTACACAGATGTTAAATTAAATACATATATAAAAAACACCCATCACATGTTGCGCCTCAACTTTACGCCCACACCATGGTACACGTCTCAAGGGTTTGTATAATACAATAATAAATTTTAATAAATTTGAGAAATATGGATGAGTACATGACATGTAGTTCCTACTACACAGTGTGTACTATTTTTCACTGTCAATCTAAAGTAAATGCCTAGGGATACAGTGTGTGAGTGTACTTCAGAAATATTCGGAGTACACGGTGTGTCCTGTGGGCCACAGACTGTGTAGTATCCGTGTTACAAAGTCTCTAGTTGGGAAAGCCATGTACGAGGTGCACGTTCCAACCCTAACCTGAAGGGACTATATGCTGTGTCTAGTGGTACACACGACATGTAATCTGGAAACTGTATTCCACCTGTTTAAGGTCAACACACAGAGTCATTAAGACTTAGACAAACTCCAATGACACAACTTGGTTTGGTGGACCAGACCCAGTGCATTGAACCTTGACTACATGGAGTGTACTGCTGAATACATGCTGTGTGCTCTGGTGTTGTATGATCTGGAACCTTTGGCACCTCCAGATTAGATCCTATCTTTAATTTTAATCAAAAATAAAAAAAATATCATTTCTATAAGGTGAATGAGAAATGAAAGAGAAGGAACAGATATGGAGATTCAGATTTGCATAATGATTAACTTGAATTGAAACAACTAAATTGTTAAATTCATAAATCATCAATGAAATATTTTAATAATTATAAACTATGATGTAACCTCCCTTTTATACCACTTGTAGGTTCCGGGCACTGTGAAAGCATGGTTGGTCTGACACCCAACTTTAATTTTTACAATGATCAATGATTATTCTGGGATCAATACAATGATGAATACCAATCTCCATGGAATATAATCAAAGATTTAGATAAAGAAGGAAGATACCTAAAACCTTTAAAGAGGATCTTTCACATCATGTTTAAAATTAATTTAATTAATTTCATAAAGAAAATAATACCTATATATTCAGTACTTTCTTCGTTGATGATCTTGATCTTCTGGAATGACCCTTCTGGATTGTATCGTTGTACTTGTGAGGATCCAAACCAAAATCTCTCTAGTGGTGATCCACACGTTCTCTGATGGACTCCAATCAACACCACTCATTCTCTAGGTTCTAGCACGGTGAAGCGAATGTCTTGTATCAGTCATTCTTGATTTATTGTTCTTCAGTCTTGAAGAATGTATCTCATTCTTGAGAGGGGAAGAAAGAGGATTCGAGAGAGAAATAGTGTAGCTTAACAATTTTAAATTCACTGGGTGTACAATTCGGTACATGTCATAATAGACGTACATGTCTATTTATCGACATTGGGGATTTAGTTACAATATTTAATGGTGTAATAGAAATTAAATACATTCATAACCTTAGATAAAACCTATGATTTAAATAATAATATCGTTTCATTATTTATGGTGAGCCAACTTGCAAAAAATGGAATTATAAATAAAATTCCACACCACAAAATAATAATAGCATTATTATTATTTTAATTTGTGTCAGCTTGTTAAATAATTATTTACCATCTTGAAAATAATTATTTTACTACTAGGCCGGCCTTAGTCCGCTCAAACTCCACTTCAATTTATTGAACATCCGAATAAATAAATAAATAATTTATTCTCTTAAATAAATATTTTATTTACAAAATAGTAAATAAATATTTATTAATTGTTCAATACAATAAATAAATATATTTTACCCCCAATATAGTGAATAAATATTTATTTAATTTATGAAATCAATTTAAATTGAATAAAATTATTCCACTATATTGAGAATAATATTTATTCCATTAATTAAATTCAAATAGAATTTAACAAAGACCATAAGAAACACTTAGTGTTTGACCTTCTAGGATTCTTTCTCATTGGCATTAGGCAGGCTTTCCTAAAGTCCAAGAGTACTGTCTAGCAATGGTTCAAGGAACCCAAGAGAAAGAACATAAAGTCGCAACAACGACATCCACATACGAACACTCATTGTGTAATATAATCCCTTTGTCTCAATATCTCATCAACCTGGTTTCATGATAGTGTCATCAACCTTTATATTTGATGCATAATTCTTTGACTACCTGAAATAAACTCATCATTACACCATGGCCATGGAATTTCGCATGATGATTCTATTTCAATCAAAGGGCTGAGATATCAACTTACATAAATGGAAGGTACAAATCCTTCCTCGACTTATCCATTAATAACATGCCACTCGTGACACACCCAATATACCCTACTTCCCTCCAACTGTCTTCATGACGATTTTCATCAGTAAATCAAAGTGTGTGATTCATGACATGTCTTAATGACAATATTAATTTCTAAGGATCATTACACACACTCAAATATAGGAATATACCATGATAAAAAAACATGGAGAATTCCTATTGGTGGGTCTGTCCTCATAATCTCCCGTATTAAAGATTACCAAGTACGAACTTCATGAGAGGAAGTCTCATATGCTTATGAGTACTATCACATGAAGGTCTGTATAAAATGTGTCCCATTATAGTATATCATCCAACCATAGAACCATATTTAAGAATATTGTCATAGCACTTCAAGGTTCTCATCATAGAAGGGAACTGTTATGACCTTGTCAATGCGAAAAATACTCTAGGACATTATTACACTATAGTCATGCAGAATAATGAACAATATGTAACAATATGTTTAATATTTAAATATATTAAATACTCATGTAATCAAAGTACAACCAGTTGGTTCTAGGACACCAACTCTTACACTTAGGGCAGTGATGTTACTGTGATTGGCATGGTCCCCATAATGTACTCTGATACATTCTGGAATTTTTTTGAAGTAGTTATTTTTTAGTCGTTATTTATTTATTTATGATTTAGAATATTACATGAACATATCATAACATTGAAAATTATGCATGGGACCACATTGGTGGTTCCCTATCTAGATTTTTACTCACACCCTGTTTGATGGTTCCCTACAGACCTTTGTACTCACTGATGATGAGGACTAGTTGTTTAAAGTGTCAGCAATGAATTATACTACATTTTCCATTATAAATACTCGGTTTCATTATACTAAGATAGAATAACATGTATGTATATTCTTTTTTATGATAAGTCATGTGGATACTATAGTGAGATTATTGATTGGGGTGGCAACAATCTAGTCCCACTATACTGAGAATGTGTGGCGACCCTATTAAGTCAATTGAGGTATTTTATTCTTTGAAAATGAACCCTATAAGGGTGCCCGTTTTAATGGTTTGGTTATTTATAGTGCCAGTAACAACCTATATTTTCTTTTCATATATATATATATATATCATATAATGTAATTATATCTATCCAAACCTTGTGGTTTGGTTTCCTTCATAAGTATTGTCTAGAACTAATCTATTTATAATGGCCTCTAATTTTTAAGGTGTGTTATGAGTCAGTTTTTTCATTAATTCATGTGTTTTTGAGCTATAGATTTCTTTTTACAAGTTACAAGGGTTTCTGGTTTCTTTTAGAGAGTTTTAAAAACTAAAAGGGGAATTCAAAGTTGGTTTATGGTTAGGGGAAGCCATGTGGCTCTCCCTAGGAAACCATGTGGATTTTTTTGGAGAACAATGGGTGTTGAATGGTTAGTGCATAGTTAGAGATAATCATGTGATATTTCCTAGAAAATGTAGAGCTTGAGATAAAGTATAAAATAATGGTTACAACAAAGTTTACTAAATTTTGTGATCAAACCATGTGTGTGTGCATAATTGGTAGAAATCCTAACATTTTGGACCACAATTTGAAAAACTATGTGAAAAAAATCCCATGTGCATGAGATTAATGATATAAATTCCTTTTTATGGCCTGAAACCTCTCCATTTTATCTCATTATTCCTCTTATTCCTAGGGATCTCAATCATGGGGACTCTATAGGCTCTCCTTAGTGAATTCCATCCATTCCTAGTCTTATTTTGGTGGATCTAGTGGAACTGGTTCATGGAAAATCAAGGCATGACATCTATTTTCTCCAATTATTCATGTTTCTTCCAGATATGTCCTATTACATTTAAATTAATCATTGATTCATGTTTTCATTAATAGGTATATGGATTATATTATGATATAATGAAGAAATCTTGGATTTTTGATTGTTTTGTGATAGATTTACTACATTAGAAACCTCCCTTTAATCAAACTTAGAGCTAGAATTGCTAGCAGATTTAGTAAGGTATGTTGGTGTAGACATAATTCCTTTGGCTTAGAATATTTTTGGATCTCAATTTAAAACCTATTTATTGATTAATTGGGAACAATTATAGGAGTTCTTGATGTGTGGGTTAGTTCCGGTTGGTGTGAAATGTGGCGTGGGTTATGATTCCTTGGTGAATCTTGGAATTGGACATCAACAAACCTATGGTAGAAAGTAATTACCATCTTGAGAAATCATTTTGAGTTTTTTACATGTTTGGTTGAGTTTATTCCTAGGATAGAGACCCTTTATTGGTTGGTATTATAAACATACATAGAGTGATTTTTGAGACCCCAGTTCATATAGATTGTATGTTCCTTTATATATTGTGTATTATTTAAGTAATACTGAATAGCTCATGGAATGTTGATAAGCAATATTGTTCCTTTATATGTCAATTATTACCCATATAATAATTTATTTCATGTGGAATTTCTTGTTGGGATATATTGTACATTAGTATGTTATTCCTTATATATTGTTTGTGTATAGCCAGTGGAATTCTTATTTCATTTCTTTGATTGACTGGTGGCCCTGGAGAATTTTAACCAACTCCTTAGAGGGGGATACCATATTACATGAATCATTAGGTTTGGATCTTCATGGGATGGTTAAAAACTTAGCTTAAAATGTTTATCCTAATGTAACTCCATACACCACTATAAGAGTGTCCATATATATCGTTATGAACTATCGATGGGAAATGTTCTTGAACATCAGAAAGAGTGTGTGTGTCTTTCCATTGTTTGGGAATGCCATGCATGCATACTATTGAAGGTGAGTTGGTAGTCATGTGATATTGGATACACATGACCTTAAAGGTGAGTGTCAATTTTTTCCTTAAAAATAAGAATATGTTTATCCTTAAATGTTTATAGAGTTACTTTTAATGATCTAATTCATGCGGTTGACTACATGTTACATTCATCTAGCATGGCACCAAAGCAAGTACAGTTGAGGTTCATGGTATCTTAGTAAGTACACGATCACATGGCACATTATTTGTCGTATGCTTGGGTATGAATTTGTTTTCCATTATCTTTTACACTTCCATATACATGTGAACCTATATTAATGAATCATTGGTGGTTCCATACTAGGTTATACTCACACATTACATGGAAATCTTGGTGCATGTGAAGAATTCATGATTTGGTATCCAATAAAGGGAAAGGTCCATGTGACAAGTTGCTAAGGAGCTTGTAACTGGATATCGAATCAATATCGAGATAAACTTTGAACAATTTACATGATAGTTTTATCTATTTATCCCTTCCAGTTATACTTGCTGACCTACCACATTGGGGGTTCATTTGATTATACTGATATGGTTTTACATGACATCTATTAAATAATTTATTCATGTTATTTACTGTTGTGTTATGTGGTTGGATTATATTTATGTTATTATCTTATTGTGATGGATATGAATACAAATATTATAGTCTCCCCACAATACTTATACCCTCACCATTAGTTAGAAGCCTCTTTTATATGGGGAGGAGTGCATGAGGTTATAGAAACTTCAGCCCAGATCTAGTGATTTGGATCAGAGTATTATAAAATGGTATCAAAGGCATGAGGGTTACATTCTATTTTTTGGGATTATTGTATAAAGAATATAGGTTGTGTGGAACTTGTGTAGGGGAATTATAATATACCTGAATAAATCTTGAGTAATGGAACTCTAAGTTACTAGTGATGGTTTGTTGTTGGGATTTGGGTGTGTTCATGCATTATGTATAGGCACATAGGATCATATTTCACATATATACCTTTTATTTTCTTTATATTAATTCATTAATTTAATTCCCTAACCCATGATAATTATTGAGTGATATATCTTTATTATCTACAATTGTGATATATCTATTTAGAATTACTTAGTTGAACTCGATCATGTTGTTATCTTTTGTATATATATGATTGTGACTAACAAGCATGTATAAGAGACTAGGATTGATCCTTGGGTGAAACTAGGAGGGTTATAACTTCTGTGTGGATATATATAAGGATATTTATTATGATATAAATCCCTTAGACCCTTATAACTTCTTAATTTGTTCTCATAAGCAAGTTATAGGCATTCAAAATTTTCTTTTGGAATTTCATAAAATTGTCACCTTAGAGACACCAGATGGATCCTTCTCAAGAAAACATATCCATTACACTATAGGATATGAAAGAGGATGCACCTGAGTGTTCTCCCAAATATGCTCTAGTGGTTCAGGTGATAAACCTTCCCTAACCCAGAGTCTTACAGGGTTTGCTTACGTAGGGCATAGGGGAAAAGAGGATGACGGTTGACTATGCAGAATAATTTTATCTCCATCATTCTCTAGAATTATAGGGAACTAGTGGTCTTAAGGATGTTAAGTAATGGATTTTTATAATTTATAGAATCTTTAACTTGGTAGATAATCTTGATAATAAAATGGTGAAGGTTGTAATCTTTATGCTTGAGGGACCTGCCATGATGTGGTGGGGTTTCATGAGATAGATACCCAGGCATGAGGGTCATAATTGGGAATCCTTATAGGATATTTTCTTCAAGATGTTTTTCAATATGGACTGATCTGATAAATTTAAAGAGATTTAGTAGGGATTGATGTTAGTTTCTACATACCTATCTTGCTTTATATAATTTCTATGTTTCACTTATCTTTTTTCAGGTAGTGATGGACAAAAGGATAGGAAGTTAGATATTAGACATCATACATATCTCAAATGTTAGGTTAGGGGATTTGTCATAATGGAGTATTCTCATGTTCTTTATAATGTATGAATTTTGAGAAGGGTATAAAGGAGTACAAACTTACATATTTTTTCCAAATTACAATTCACTGATGATCAGAATTATTAGTGTAATAGTGGGTGTGTATTCTAGTAGTTGGAAGAGGAAGGATGACGAGGTGAACCTAGATCATAGATAGGTGTAGAAAAGTAGGTCTTATTCTACTCCCTAAACTAGAGGACGTTTGGAAAGGTGCTAGAAATGTGGATGGAAGTGATATTTTAGTAAATCATGCATGAATAAACCTAAGAAATGTTATTGATGTGGAAATATAGGTCATTTTTAGTTATTTTTATCTAAGACATAACGTTTAGATCCATGGAGAATAGGTTAGGGTGAATTTATGGGTCCTCAATAGTAGAAAATCTAGGCATCACATATATCATTGAATCAAGCTGTCCATGCTTCAGTGACAGGAAATATTTACATGATGGATGAGGTTCCAACAATCAATTGAGAGGGACATTTTACAATTAGATGTACATTCTTTACTTCCACTATACTTTCTATTAATTTGTTTAATACTAGAGCTTCTCATTCTTTCATATCACTACTACAAAAATGATCAAGGTAAGAGCCACCTTTTATCAGTGCTAAGCAAAAAGCGATGATAAATAATTCCTCTATCAGCGCTAGAAAAGCGCTGATAAAGAATCCATGTATCAGCACTAAAATTTTAGCGCTGATAAAGAAGACTTGTATCAATGATAAAATTTTAGTGCTTATAAAGGGTAACCTTTATCAGTGCTAAAAAATCACTCATAAAGAGACCCTTTATCAAAGATAAAAAAGCGCTGATAAAGCCTTCCTTTATCAGTGCTAAAATTTTAGTACTGATAAACGCAGCCTTTATCAGCGCTTTTTTAGCACTGATAAAACTATAGTCCCATATTTTATAAAATCTGTCACACAATGTCCTCTGTTTATCGTGCCCTAAAGATCTCACGATACTGTACACCTGTGACAAGTCCCCCCCCCCTCGATCTTCACGTTGCCAGACCTCCCCCCTGATCTTCGCGTTTCCGAACCTCCGCCCCTAGCCCTACTCCTTATCCTCCCCCTCTAACCCCTTCTGCGGATCCTCCTCCCCACAAACCCTAATTCTCCTCCTCTCTGATCGACCCTACTTCTCCATTTATCAAGGGTTGGCGGCTCCTCCCATGCACCTCCCCCTCTTGCGGTCGCACCTTCACCTCCTGACGTAGCGTAGAAGGCTCCCTACTTCTCCTCCTCTAAGTTGAATTTCTTTTCTCTTCTTCTTAATTCTATTCTTGAACTTTATTCTTAGGAAGGATGAGACAACAATTCTGATTTGTTTTTTTTGTTTTTTTGTTATGGTTTTAATGGTTAATGGTCATACATAGGACTTTTAGAATACCCTCATGTGTTAAGTCATGTTTTATTTAACTATTATTATAATTATTATGCAATATTTATTAAATCTTTATTTGAGGTTGGGGACATGAAATTTCTCCTTCTTTATTATGTGTAAATTGTTGAATTATCATGTTATTTTATTTCCATTGGATGTATAGTACTGATTAACCTACATACTATAATGAATTACACCAAAGGAAATTAAAGTGAAGAGGGAGTTTTGCATGTGATTTATGAAGTTCCATAATATTTATTATATATTTATGGATTTATTGGTGTTGTTTCTAAGTGTTTTATCCTTGATGTTGTGAAATAAATTTCTTACTACTAATAATATGTTATAATCACCTTTCATTATTTTCTAGTCAATTAAGGTAGGTAATGAATTGGTTGTATTGGAAATCTGTAATTAAAGTGTTATATTTAAACTATAAATTCTACTTTAATATGATAAAGTATTTAAGGGGTAGTTTTTAATGTGAATTTCTTATATGTTTTCCCTTTCATGCTACTATGTATGGGGTATTTATCACTATGATTATAAGGGTGATGGTTGATTGATGTGGTTGGGAGCATGTGGTGTGGTAATTAATATAGTAGCGATGGATAGATTATTGTGTGGTTATGATAGCAATGATATGTATATTTAGGCATAAAATAAGTGGTTTCATGGATTTTATAATGTGTTTAGTTTTATTTTATGTCATGAAAATTTAGCTGTTATTGGGTGGTGTTATAGTTTCCTTTTGGCATGGAATATGGTTGGAATAAATGAAAATAGTAATGGGTGATGGGTTGGAAATGATAAATGATGTTTTGTTAAATGATTAATGATAATGATTGGAATAATTATGTTTAGTAAATGGTTAAAGATAGAATAAATGTTATTAATGATTAATGAATGGATTATAGTGGGTAGTGATTTAATGATTAGTTTTAAATTAAAATGGTTAACAATTGAAATGTATATGGTAATAAAAATACAAGAAATTATAATGTTAAATGAAATGAGAAGTTGGTGATGTTGATATGGATTCTTATGTGATTTTTTGGGGATTATTTGTAGCATTATAATGGAAGTGGTTATAAGAGGGTGGTAGCAACAAGGCAATGGTTGACGAGGGTGTTTACAATGTTAGTTTGGTGTAAACCCTTAGGAAAGATTTATGTGTGACTATATACTTATTATATTTTATTATTATTTCTTATGAACCACCACTTTAGTTGAGTAACCTAATTGAAATCCATATGGGTACTTTGGTTCTGAGTGTTTTTCTCAATATCTAGGTTATAGAGGGAACACATATATAACCACTCCCTCTTCCCTTATCCCCCTTCACACTTAGTATGAGTTATAATGGATCATAGTGGGTGCATATATACGACCTATAATGATTTTAGGTTTTGGTGTATATATATTCTTATTGACATGATTATGTGTATTTGGTGTGGATACATAGTGGGGGTTGTGCATTTTAGGAGGAGAGTATGATGTTTATGTCCTTCATGTTCACGATATCATACTGTGATGAGGATGTGATGTGTGGTTGTGATTTGGATATGGTTTTTTATGTGTTTGTGACACATGTATGTGCGGATATATGGTTATGAGATTATATATAAGGGGTTTAAGCATAAGAAATATTCCATTAGGGTGTGAGAATGACTAGATTAGTGGGGAAGTGGATGTGGGGAAATTTATTGATATATATTCTTTTGATATTACACTTAAGATGGAGTTTGTAATTAGACACTCATGAGGATTTAATGGGATGATAGGTCAATAATATTTGTTAAAATTTTCATATGGAATAACATGGAATACCATCTATAACACAAGTGATTATCCCCCCTATGATTTAAAGTAAGTAACTTGAGCTTACCAATAATATTAGGCATGATGATATTGAATGTAGGGCAGAGACCTAGGAGTGGTAGATGTATCATTCTTGATTATTCTTGTGTTTGGACTAGGGTGATTTGAGGAAACTATAATGAATATAAAGTAATTATATTTAATGAATTCCATATTATAGAGATTATGATAATCCTTTATTTACTTATAGAGCTGGCTACTAGTTTTCATCCATATATATTTTAGGTTGGTGAGGTATAAAATGATGGACTAGTTGACCATAGAAGGGTTGACCTGATAGAGGAGGATGAGCCATAGAGGATGATGACGTGTGAGTTTTACCATCTATGACACAAGTTATTATCCCCATGAACCCATTTTTGTTTGGAAACTGTGTTTATTTTGATGGAAGGTCTATCCTGGTTCTGTTTATTTCCAAATATTTATTGGAAATGGTTATGCTCTATTAATATCTATTTTTATAAGGAAGTGGTTATTTTCTATTTTATTTGGAAGTCTTGTTTTGTGTATTTTAACCATAAATACTAATATTTGAGATTCAAATAGGATGAAGATGAATAAATATTGGATGGATGCTAATCGTTTGACAATAGAGTATGAGAACGAAGTGAAAGAGTTCATAAAGTTTGCAAAGGATCACGCAAAGGATCCTTCTCAAGTCCTTTTTCCATGTTTATGTTGTTGTTATTCTAGACTAATTACTCTAGAGGAGTTGGAATAACATTTTATATTTCACGGAATAGATCGGAGTTATAAATGTTGGAATAAACATGGAGAAAAAGAGAATGTAGCTACTGGATGGGATAAAACTGCGTTTTATGGATCATCAGATATGAATACAAATATGGATAATGAAGAAGACCGTATGTAGGATGTGATTATAGATATCTATGATGATGAAGATCGTATTGAGGAAATGAAAAAGACAATTCAAGATGAACTCTGTGATTTCCCAAAATTGTTTGAGAAGTTAAAGAGTTGTGCAAAGACACCATTGTATGCTGGTTGCACTAAATATACAGTATTGTCAGCTGTACCGAAGTTGTATAAATTGAAAGGAGGAAACAGATGGAGTGATGTCAGTTTTACGGAACTACTTTATCTCTTTAATGACATGCTCTCGGAAGATAATGAGCTCCCAAACCGGACATATGAAGCTAAACGAATGCTACACTCGATGGGTATGATTTCTGAAAGAATACATGCCTGCCTAAAAGACTGTATATTGTTTCTCAAGGAGAAAAAATCACTTAAAGAATTCCCAAAGTGTGGTATTTCTCTATACAAGAAAGATGAATCTAATCTTATGAAAGTTGTATGGTACTTTCCAATCATTTCAAGGTTTAGGAATCTATATGTAAGTGAAGAAACTAAAAGACAATTGTCGTGACATGAAGATAAAAGAAATAATGATGGAAAATTACATCATCCGGCCAAATCTCCTCAATGAAAGAAAATTGATCATGAGTATCCTGAATTTGGAAAAGATCTGAGAAACCTTCGTATTGCATTATCTATAGATGGAGTGAATCCTTTTGGTTTTCAAACCCGCACTCACAGTACATGGCCTATTATGTTGGTAAATTATAACTTGCCACCCTGGTTATGCATGAAGCAGAAATTCATCATGTTATCTATGCTTATATCAGGACCAAAACAACCAAGTAACGATATTGATGTTTATCTGGCTCCTTTGATCAAGGATTTGAAGTTATTGTGGGATTCAGGTGTTATGTTGTATGATGCTTATAAAGGTGCATATTTCACGTTGAGAGCGATGTTGTATGGGACAAAAAATTATTTCCCTGCTTATGGAAATTTGTCAGGTTTAACATTAAAGGAACTCAAGGGTGTCCCATGTGCGAAGAAGATACATAATCAATTAGGTTGAAACATTCATCAAAATCTGTGCTTCTAGGACATCTTATATTTCTACCTCATTGGCATAAGTACCGATCTTGGATGAAATCATTCAATGGAAGTTTAGAACAACATGCAACACCGTATCCACTAACAGGTGATCATCTGTTTTAGAAAGTAAAAGATGAGAACACTATTTTTGGTAATCTATTTTCGAAAAACCTTATGAAAATCGGTTGGAAAAAGAGATCAGTTTTTTTGAATTACCATACTGGAATTTTTTGAACGTCAGAAATTTTCTTGATGTGATTCATGTGGAAAAAAATGTATGTGATAGTGTTATCGGAACGTTGCGAAATTCCCCTGGAAGAACAAAGGATGGAATTAAGGCAATGTTGGACATGGTTGACATGGGAATATGAGAAGATTTGGCCCCCGTGAAGGGTGAAAATCAAATTTTTCTTCCTCTAGTTGCTTACAGTCTTTCTAGGGAGGAGAGATATCTGTTTTGAAACTTCTTCAATGATGTAAAGGTTCCAGAGGGGTATTCATCAAATATCAAGAACATTGTGTCAATGAATTATTTGAAGTTAAAAGGTTTTAAATCACATGACTTCCATGTTTCGATGCAAGATCTAATTCCTATAGCTTTACATTGCATTTTTACAAGAATTTTCATCATACATTAACCAAACTTTGTTTCTTTTTCAAAGCTATATGTTCCAAAGTTTTAGACCCGGTGAAATTTCCAGCTATGGAAAAAAAATTTTCATCATATTATGTAAATTAGAAATGTTCTTCCTGCCAACATTCTTTGATATGATGGTTCATTTGATGATTCACTTGGTGAGAGAGATTCGACTTTGTGGTCCTGTGCACTATAGATGGATGTACCTCATTGAACGGTATATGAATATTTTGAAAGATAATGTCAAAAATCGAAGTCGGCCAGAGGGTTTTATAGTGAAGCGATATATTGTTGAGGAAGACATTGAATTTTGTACCGAATACCTATCTGATGTGGAAAGAATTGGTCTCTTGAAATCTAGTCACACTAGATGCATTGAGGGTGATAAAATTTCTGGAAGAGATGTTGTGACAATCAGTATTACAGATCGGGAGTAGGCCCACCTTTATATTTTTCATAACAGTTGGGAGGTTGCTCCATATATTGAAACTCACAAAGAAATTCTTAGGCAATTGAATCCATCAAGGGTTGAAAAATGGATATCAAATATACATAATCACCAATTTATAGGATGGTTTCAGGACTATATTTTTAAGGAGTTGGATGAAAATATGAATTCAATTTCAGAACGACTTTGATGGCTAGCCGCCGGACCAAGTGTGTATGTATTATCTTACAATGGTTATGTAATTAATGGTTATACATTCTATACATATGAACATGATGAATATAATACCATGAAAAATAGGGGAGTTACACTTGTGGTTGAAGCGATTCATGTTTATGGTAGTAAGTACATAAATACAATTTATGCAAATATGTCATACTTTGGCATTATCAAAAAAATATGGGATTTGGATTATACGACATTCCAATTGCCTATTTTTCAATGAAAATGGCTTGATAACAATAGTGGTGTTAAAATAGATGAATGGGGATTTGTGAAAGTTTATTTTAGTAAAGAAGGGTAAAAAGATGAAAAATTTATAATGGAATCACAAGTGGTACAAATTTTTTATGTTCGAGATCCCACAAACTGAAAGTGGTCGATTATTTTGTTATTGTCCAAAACTACTGAAGGGTCTGATGAAAATTTAGTTGAGGATGATCCTTTCAGTGGTATGTCGTAATCATTTAACAGCGGTCCCAATGTAGATGGTGTTTTGTATGTTAGAGGAGACCACAATGAAGGGATTTGGATAATCGATAGAGGTGTAAAATCCCTCCAGCCTTTGAAAAAAAGAAATTGAGTTCAATAAACAGGTTATATATTGTTTGTAAAATAGATCTTGTTATCTCATGTTATTATCATATCATTACTGAATTTATGTAATCTAAATTAACTATTCAACAACTTTTGCGGATAATAACTTCTGCACGTTCTGGTGCTCCTAACCTTGAGGCTGAACAAGTCTCTCAAGCTGCTGCTCCTGCTACGGCTGCTCACAGTGCAAAGTAACAACAAGTTTCTGAACCTGTTGCTACTTCTATTATTGAGGTCAAACCACCATCAGCACATGTTGTTTCTACCATTTCAGATGAACATATAGATGATGTTGATATCGATTAAATGGTCGGGGATGAAGGACCGACATCACAGAAAACATAGGTGCGTCGTAGTTTGATGGTGTTAGACAAAGTTATTAAGGCGAAAAGCAAAGACATCAAATTTGATATTGGATGGAATGCACGAGGCCAACATGTGAATCCCAATAAGGCTATATTTAGTAGTTACATTGGAGTTATCACTCGGTAACACATGCTGATTGACATAGATTCATGGAACCATGTTGTGTCCGGGATGAAGGCTGTGATCTGGGAAGAAATTACGGTAACATTATGATATTATTTCTTTAATTTACTAGGAAATAAAATAATGAAACAATGTCTTACTATTCTCAATCTCTTATAGAGTACATTTATTGTAGATAATTCACACAAGAATTATGTACTAAGGCTTGCAGGAAGGATTCATCATGGTTTTTACACTTTTTTAACAAAATATCACCTGAAAGATTCAAAAGGTAAATTAAACCCGCACCCACCCATTGTCTATGCTCACCTGATATCCCAAGAAGCATGGTATGCATTTATTGGCCGCCGTGGGGATGAGAAGTTTCAGGTACATTGTGGGTGATAATACGTTGTTTGAGGATACATATATTCATCACTTTGATTGTCAATATTTAATTTATGAAACAACAACTCTATACTGAAAATAAGGAACGTGCATCAAAACCAACATACCCCTATTGTAAAGAGAGGATGGGGTATGCTTCACTAGAAAAGAAAAGGGTACATATTTTAAATTTATAGTAATATTGTTAGGTGCCAATAAAAAACATCATAAATATATTTTTATATTTATATGTAGATTGATGAGTAAAACCAAAGACAAATCCATCCCACATCATCTGCTATGGAAGGAGGCACGTTTGAATATGGAAGGGAATCTAGTAGATGAGAACACACAAAAAGTGTAGGAAATATGTGTAAGTATGACACGACGATAAAAATATTTGTTTTAAATTTATATTACATAAAAATAATTAGTTATTTTTATATATCCAACAGTCATAAGAATCAGTTACTCCTGTAGCAAATGCAGACCTATTATCGATGGCTTTGAAGTAGCCAGAACAATACGGTCGTGTCAGAGGTGCGGGTTTTGGGGTGACACCCTGAGTATATTTTGAGAAAAAAAGAAACGGATGATAGAGATGAAAAATTGAAACAAATGAGAGAAAGGGTATCTCTTTGAGCGAAAGGGTTTGTGATGTGTACGAGTCAACCCCGCCTCAATCCGAGGCACGGCATGGCTGGTATCACTCAAAGGGTCTCTCTTTTGTTTAAAATGGATAGAATTTTAAGTGAAAACAACAAATAAGGTACAAAAATCTGACCAAACGCATTAGGATTGTGTTGATCCTTTATGATAATGATACATGGGTCATTTTTGACACGTACGAGTCAACCTTGCCTCGATCTAAGGCATAGTGTGGCCGGTATCACTCAAAGTGTCTCTCTTTTGTTTAAAATGGACAAAATTTTAAGTGAAAACAACAACTAACCTATGGAAATCTGAAAAAAAACATTCGTATTGTGTTGATACTTTAAGATAACGATCCATGGGTATGTTTTTGACATGTACGAGTCAACCCCGCCTCAATCCGAGGCACGGTGTGGCCGGTATCACTCAAAGGCACTCTCTTTTGTTTAAAATGAACAAAATTTTAAGTGAAAACAAAAAATGACATACGAAAATAAAATAAAACACATTAATATTGTGTTGATCCATTAAGAGAAAGATTCATGGGTCATTTTTGACGTGTATGAGTCAACCCCGCCTCAATCTGAGGCACGGTGTGGCCGGTATCACTCAAAGTGTCTCTCTTTTGTTTAAAATGGACATAATTTTTAGTGAAAACGACAACTGACCTACGCAAATCCAAGCAAATGAATTCATATTGTGTTTATCATTTTGAAGAATTATCCATGGGTCATTTTTGACGTGTACGAGTCAACACTGCTTCAATCCGAGGCACGGCGTGGCCGATATCACTCAAAGGGTCTCTCTTTTGTTTAAAATGGATATAATTTTAAGTGAAAACAACAACCGACATACGAAAATCAGACCAAACACATTAGTATTGTGTTTATTATTTAGTAGAACGATACATGGGTCATTCTTGACGTGTATGAGTCAACTATACCTCAATCCGAGGCACAGTGTGGCCAGTATCACTCAAAGTGTCTCTCTTTTGTTAAAAATGAAAAAACGTTTTAGTGAAAACAACAACTGACCTACGCAAATCTGACCAAATGCATTTGGATTTTGTTGATCCTTTAGGAGAATGATCCATTGGTCATTTTTGATGTGTATGAGTCAACCCCGCCTCAATCTAAGGCATAGTGTGGCCGATATCACTCAAAGGGTCTCTCTTTTGTTTAAAATGGACAAAATTTTAAGTAAAAACAACAACTAACCTATGGAAATCTGACCAAACACATTTGGATTATGTTGATCCTTTAGGATAATGATCCATGGGTGAATTGTTGATGTGTAAAAGTCAACACCACCTCAATTAGAGGTATAGTGTGGCCGGTATCACTCAAAGGGTCTCTCCTTTGTTTAAAATGGACAATATTTTAAGTGAAAACAACAACCGACATACACAAATACGACCAAATGCATTAGGATTGTGTTGATACTTTAGGAGAATGATATATGGGTAATTTTTGACATGTATGAGTCAACCTCGCCTCAATCTAAGGCACGGTGTGGCTGGTATCACTCAAATGGTCTCTCTTTTGTTTAAAATGGACAAAATTTTAAGTGAAAACAAAAACTGACGTACGTAAATCTGACCAAATGCATTCAGATTGTGTTGATACTTTAAGAGAACGATCCATGGATGGCCCCCAAACCCCAAGATGGCCCCCAACCCCTGGACGCCCCCACCTCTTAGACACCACCCCACCACCTGGACACTTCCCCCACCCCCTTGGACACCCCCACCCCTATGGGCAGGCACCCCACCCCCTTGGAAACCACCCCACCCCCCTTGGACTGCCCCACCAACCCCCTAAACCACCCCACCCCACTAGATACCACCCCACCCTCTGGACACCCCCACCCCCTGGACACTACCCACCCCTTGGAAATCCCCCCCACCCCCCCGGACACCCCCACCCCCCTGGACACCCACCAACCCCCTAGACGACACCCATACCCCTCCTAGACATCACCCCACCACCTAGACTCACCCACCCCTGGACACCCCCCACCATAGAAGGCCACCCCCACCCTCTTGGACACCACCCCATCCCCCTTGGATAGCCCCAACAACCACCCCCACCCCTCCTGGACCGCCCCCACCCCCTGGACACCCCTATCCCCCCAGACACCCCCATCCCCCTAGACACCCCTACCCCCCCTTGTACAGCCACCCCAAACCCCTGAACAGCCCCCAACCCCCTGAATTCTTAATTGAATTATTTATGTTTTTAATTAACTTATGAATTATGTATTAATGTTGTATGGGTATACTTGGTGTATGGGTATACTTGGTGTAATTACCTTATGAAATATGTGTTAAGTTTGTATGGGTATACTTGTTGAGATGCTAAATTTTTTGCAGGTGTTGTTTGGGTGTGCTGTTGCAGAATTTTTTGTTGCAGTAGACATGGAATTTATCAGTGATTTTTTAGCGCTGATAAAGGAAGAATTTATCAGTGCTAAAAAAAGAGCAGATAAAAGACACCTTTATTAGCACTAAAAAACACTGATAAAGGATCAGTTTATCAGTTCTAAAGGAGCGCTGATAAAAAAAAACATTTATCAGCGCTTTTTTAGCGATGATAAATGGGTCCTTTATCAGTGCCTTTTTAGCACTGATAAAGTCTCCCTTTATCAGCGCGTTTTTAGAACTGATAAAGGTATCCTTTATCAGTGCTTTTTTAGGGTTGATAAAGTATCCCTTTATGAGAGCTTATTTAGCGCTGATAAAGGGGACCCCCCTATATCAGTGCCGAGCTTTACAATGCTTTTTTTAGCACTGATAAAGCCCATTTTGAGCTTTGATAAATCCTGTTTTTGTAGTAGTGTATCTGATCAAGTTTTCACTGGAATAAATTTATCAGTTAAGTTGTATTCTGATTTACTCTATCTTGATACACCCACGAAAAATAAATTAGATTGTTTCCAAAGATGTCTTCAGTGCCCCATGATTATTATTGGCTATGGATGTCTATGGGAATTCATGATATCAGAGATAAATAGTTTCAATTTGATATTTATAATGGGATGGTTGTACAATTATAAAGTTCATATCAACTATTATCAAAGATGTGTGTCTTTCACCAAACCTAGAGGAGAAAGGTTCTGGATGATCATTTAGTGGGATCTTAGAGAAGGAAGCATGGGACTGGACCTGATTTTGGTTGGAGTTATAAAAACATTAGTAGTAGGATTGAATCTTCTAGTGAAATATATATTACCCCCTCTACCGTTCCATCAATGGTGGCTCATTATCAGGATATTTTCTAGATGATTTCTCATCTCTTCCTCTAAACACATGAATTGAGTTTGAGACTGAGAATGTGCCCATGTTACAAAAAATAATTGATTAATATTTACTATATAACACTATAAGAGGTGAGAGTGTTGAAGGTGATGCTAGATAAATTGGAGGTAAATGACTTTATCATATGAAGAACATATCATTTGTGTGATCTGGTGTTTTTTTATAGTAAGAAAGGCGACAATCTATAGATTTGTGTGGAATACAGGAATTTTAATTAGGTAATGGTGAATAAAAGATACCCTTTACCACAAATTGATGATTTTTATGATTAGTTATGGTGATCTTGGTGGTTCTCTAAGATTGATATTCATTCAAGATATCATCAGATTTCCATCAGAAAAGAAAATATCTCTAAAAAAAAATTTAGGAGTATGTATGGACTATATGGGTATCTTGTTACACTTTTTTATTTGAAAAATGATCCAGTATCATTCATGGAACACATGAATAAGATTTACATCCATATCTTGATTCATTGATCATTGTATTCATGGATTATATCCTGATTTTTTCTAATAAATCATATATACAAGATATACATATTGAGATTATATTGAGAACACTTCAATCACATCATCTTTATGAAAACATTTCACTTCTAGATTCAGGATTTTCAATTTCTTGGGAATATAAATCATGAGGCATAGATTTTAGTGGAATCAGTTAAGGTTGAGGCCATAATGTAGTGGGAATGACTAAGGAATGTGTTCAAGATCAGGTGCATATGTGGGATTTAGGGGTACTATAAATGCTTTATTCAGGAATTTTATCATTTGGAAACACTATTCAAACTACTAACCAAAAAGGGGGTGAAGTTTTAATAGTATTATTAGTGTGAAGAGGTATTCCTTTATCTGATTAGGATATTGGTGATAGCCTCAGTTTTGGTCCTCCCAAAGCACAAGATTGGATACATAATATATTATGATGCCTCAGGTGTTGATTTGGGAGCTATGTTGATGTAGAAGGATTATGTAATTTCATATGGGTCATTATTGGTGAGACCCCCTGATCATAACTAACCAGCTCATGAAATATAGTTAGAAATTATGATCTACACCCTGAAGTATTGACAACACTATCTCTTCAGTGGGGTGTTTTTCATTTACACATACTATAAGAGATTTTGATACATATTATATTAGTGGGATCTCAATTTTAGGTAGAGTTTCTAGGTGGAGTATCTATACAAATTTTACTTTGATATATATTATGCTCCTGGGAAAGGTAATTTTATTTAATATTCTCTTAGCAAGAAAATGCTAGAGGCATGTGATCTTAGTGGGTGAACTTTATAGGAGGAATGGAGTCTAATGAGTTTGATGGTAGAATAACTAGTGGATAAATTTAAGGATCATGGAGTATTGACTTGTGAAAATTTAGTGATCATGCATTCTTTAGTGGATGATTTGAAAGTGCACTAAGAATCGAATCCTTAGTGCATAGTGATGCAGGAATGCTTAGTAGGGGATGATTCTATCTCATGGTGGTCTATAGCTGATGAATATGTGATAAATATTAATGGGAGAGTGGTTGTTCTAGTTTTCATGAGGGATGAGATGATGAGATACTCTCATGCTTTGATATGAGTAGTACATCTAGGGTCAATAAAGATGTACCATGATATCAAACAATAGTTTTGGTGTCTAGGTATGTAGAGAGACATCACCCGTTTTTTCTCATAATCCCTTAACATTTGTAGGATAAAGTCTGAGCATTATCATCCTGGTTGGGTTTTTATCCACTTATAATAACTATGTGTAAAATGTATGACATGATGATGGACCTCATGATGGGGTTACCTAGTACCCCAAGGAGTCATGATGTAGTTTGGGTTATAGTCAATCAGTTGATGCAATTGGATCGTTTATTACTAATTCGATAGATCATTTAAATGGATGATTTAGGAAAGAAATATGTATTAGATATTTTATTCCTTTATGGAGTTTCATTGAGAATCATATCCAATAGATACACATGCTTCATGTCATGGTTTTGGAAGGGCTTGAAAAAGTATTTGTGTACCCATCTAGAATAGAGTACATCGTATCATCTATAAAATGATGAAAAATCAGAGTATGCTCTAGATTTTAGAGGATATGTTGAGATAATACATACCAAACTTTAATATAGTTTATAATGATCACCTATCCTTGTAAGAGTTTGAGTATAATAATAGTTTCCAAGCTTCAATTTAGATGTCTCCTTTTGAGGCTCTTTACGGTCATCCATGTCAATCACTACTATGTTGGAAAAAGGTTGGAAATAAAGTAGTTTTGGGGTAAATCTTGGTAAAATAAACATATGAGAGAGTGAAAATGATCCCTAAAAGGTTAATAACAACTCAAATATGAAAAAACCACATGATGGAAAGATGAGGATACCCTTAATGTTTATTATTGGCGATCAATTTTTCTTGTTGGTGACTCCTTGACCAGGGAATAAAAAGTTACATATTTAAGTGACTCTTGTGCCAAGATTTGTTGGAACATTTGAGATTACCTACCATTTCAGTAGCCTAACCTAAAATTTGGATTTTCCTCTAGGTTATAGAGGTATTCATGATGTGTTCCATATTTATTGGCTTCAGATGTACATTCCCAATCATATGGATTCAATCGACTATGAGGATTTTGAGATGGAGCTTGATGCAATGTTTATGGAAATCTTAGTGGAGATCATGAACCAAAGCGAGAAAGTGTTTTGAGGAATTACGATGGAACTTTCTATACTCTTATGGAATTAAGTATGTATCCAAGAAGAGAGTTGGGTATGGTAATTTGATATATGGGCCTAGTTGATTATTTTTTTGAGCACGATTCTTGGAGATGTTTCTTAAGGATGAGAAGTCGTTAGGGGGATAATCTAATGAACTATGATTTTTAGGTGTTTTATGAGCCAATTTCATCTTTTATTCACGTTTCTTTTAAATATGAATTTATTGGGTCAAGTTCCAAGGGTTTTTATTAGTTTTGGAGAGTTTTAGAGGCTAAATTGAGAATTCATGGTTGGAACATGGTTATGAGAAACCATATGAATCTCTCTAGGAAACAATTGGGCTTGATTGGAGAAGGATAGTAGGAGGTTCATGGTTGATGCATGGTTAGAGATAACCATGATACATTCCCTAGAAAATATTCAACTCAGGATAGAGGATAAAATAAAGCTTGGTGCATTGTTTATAAAATTGTGCTACCAAGCCATGTGGGTTCCTAGAAGAGGTAGAAATCCTCACACAGTTTGTATATAGTTTGAAAAACTATGTGATAAAATAGTGTGTCCTTTAAATTAATGATCCAAATTCCTCTTTTATATCCAAAAAACGCACCATTTTATCTCATTATTCCTCCTATTCCTAGGTCTCTCGAACCCATGGACTGGATAAGATCTCCTTAGTGAATTCCATCTATTCCCAGTTCAATTCTAGTGGATTTAGTGTCATTGGATCATGAGAAATGAAGGTGTGAGATATATCTTCATACATTATTCATATTTATTATAGATCTATCAGTATTCCATTTAAATGAATCAAATATCTTGTATTTCATGTCTCGATATATGGATTTTCATATGATCTAATGAAAAAATCATGGATTGTTGATAGATCAATGACTGATCTAGTGCATTGGAAACCTTCCTTTAGTCAATCTTAAATCTAGAAACTTTGGCTGATATAATGGGGTATGATGGTGTGGAACTATCAGTTTAGTACCTATTTCTTAATGAATTTGGATCATATATATGAGTTCTTGATGCGTAGGTTATATCTAGTTGGCGTGCAACATAGCGCGGGTTACGATTCCTTAGAGAATCTTGGAGTTTGAGATTAACAAGATTGAGGTTGGAATTCCTTACCATATTAATCCATTATATGGAATTATTTTCCATGTTTTATTGTGTTTATAACTAGTATAGATACCCTTTCATGGTCAATATGATTAAAATAAATAGGGTAAACCATGATACACTAGTTTAGATTGATTATTTGTTCCTTTATGTGTTTTGTATCATTTCGGTAATATTTCATAGCCTGTAGAATGTTGATATATCATTTTATTCCTAGTTGTATCATTTATAACCTTTGTAATAATTTATTGAGTGTATAATTACTTATTGTGACATATTTTTCCTTTATATTTAATGTTGTATATATGGTTTGTGAAAAACTAGTGGAATCCTTGTTTCAGTGCCCAGGTTGACTGGTGGTCTTGATGGATTTTAGAAAAATCCTTAGAGGGGGATCTTAGGCTGTATGACTCATTAGATTTAGATCTGAATGGGATTGATAGCACCTTATCATGGTTTGTTTAGACAAAGGAACACAATCTTCCATTAGAATAGTGTTTATATATATCAGTATTAACTAATAATGGGGAATATCCTTGTGTATGAGATAGATTCCATTTTCTGGCATTTCTTTTGTGTATACCATCAAATGTAGCCAAGTAGTCATGTGAAATGGGAGATAATTTACCTTAAAGGAGGTTATGGTGTTATTCCTTAAAGGTGGATCATGATTATCCTTAAATGATAATGAAGTTACTTTTCAAGATCCAAGTCATGTGGTTGACTACATGTGACATTCATCTGACATGGCACCGAAGCAGGTATGATTGGGGTTTGTATTGACTTGGTTAGCACATAATAACTCAATACATGATTAATTTTACTCTTGGGTTCACATTTATTTTCCATCATTCCATACACTTCCATATACATGTGCAATTATGTTAAGGACACAATGTCATTGTTTTTTCGAAATATGAGCAAGGATGATGTATCATGATGTGAGACTCGACCTTTAGGCTAGGTAGGAGGAACTTAAGACCCATGACTTTGACTTGGAATTTGGTAATTAATTGACTAGTATAATCAAGGGAAACTTATGAGAGGGGTTTCCCTATGATTTTTAGTTCCTAAAATGGGAAGAGTCTTGGGTGGATGCTTTTGGTTTTGATACTAGTTCATAGGAGGTTCTACTTAGGATATGGTACAAAAATGTTTATGCCATGGGGTTTTACAAGAATAAAACCTTGATTGCTATTACCTTGGGATATGAGGCTCATAGGGTTTCCTAGTATGAAGACTTTATTTTAAGGGTATGACAATTTGGGTTCCTGAACTTATTGACCTTTGACATGTTTTAGTATGTATTAAATGCATGAGTAGATACTTTTGGTTTTAGTATGGATCTATTTGGTTAAATTTGGTACAAGTGGGTGCTTTATTTTAAATAGGAGAATCAAGGGAACTTATTATTGATGAGACTGACATTACCAATAGAGTAGTCAGTGGTTTACTCAATTGAGATTTGAATTAATGATGTGAGACTCAAGGAGGTGTAAGTCAGGTTAAGTGACTGGGTGGTATGGGAGTGTACACCAGTTTCATTACGATGATATCATGGTATCACACGATAGATATGCATGACACTATTGAGTTTGGAATCAGTGAGTGACTGAGTGTGAGCCGAGGAATAATGGTTTTTGTTAAATATTTTGGGCATGGTTTCATAGCCGTTGTGATTAAATGAGAAATTTACCTCTATGGTAAAGGAGACATTAAAAATAGATCAGGTGAATTAGAGTGGATGATCTGGGCTAATCCTTATCAAGTATTAATAGAAAGGGTGGAGTGGCTCAGGAGGAGTGACAGATGTGTGATATGGGATCCATTGGTCATTACACTTAAATATTGGTATGTGAAGTTGTAGGGTGGTTAGTGCACCATTTTATATTTGAGAGAATGTACCTCTCCAAGAATTTTATTTTTGAGATTTTTATAGATGGTATTTTTGTGATCTAGGAATGGGTGGTAATTTTCTATTTCTTATATCACTCATCATTGAGAAAGTTTGGGCACATCAAACAATTGAGTTCAGTGAAAGATGGAATGTGGACCATGAAAATTGGGTTTTGACCCAATTATGTGACTATAAGGTCACTCCTATGATGGGGAGTGTGGTTTAGGTCATGGAGATATGAACTGCATGTAAATGGGGTCACATAGGCATGTGACCAATCATTGTATGATCATTTTGGAATTGGGATACTAGTGAGTGAATGGTTTTGGTTTTAATTATAATGCTTTATTAATGTCAGGAAGAGATCCAAAGGTGACTTTGGGTGGAGTTCCAACATTGACTTCAGTCCGAAGATGATTTTTAGTGATCTGGATGTGATAGGATTGGTGATGTTTTAGTGTTCATTGTATAACAGAGCATGATGACTAGGTTTTTCTAGTTAAGGATTTAATCATGGTAATTTCACTTGATGTTGCGGTTAGAATTTAGGGGATTTATTATAATGATCTTGGTGATCCTTCTGGAGTAAATTCATTAGGATTGGATTTTTTGGTAACACACTGGTAGTGGAAGTTGAGAATTTTCATGACATGTGATGAAGAGGAGTTTTGAATGATCATTTTTATGTGCAATTAGATGCAGTGAGATAAAAAATTGATTTAGTTCATTGTTTTGGATATGAAGAGTGCGTCTCAAGATTCAGATATAGAATTTTAGAGAAACCAACAAATTTGGGTGTATGGATTCGACATTTGAAACTCATTAATTTCATTGGAATTATGAATAAGGATATGGTGTCGGTGTTTGACTAATGTTTTTGTGTAAAATTTAGTGGTGATTTTTAAACCATAGTGTCTCTATCATTAGGATGTAGGAACCCCATTTTGGTAGGTGATTCTGTTGGTGGTAACAATCATAGCTCATATTTAGAAACAGTGGGTAGGTCCTTGAGATTTATTATGAGATAAGTCCTATAAAGGGGAGAACTATTTGATGGATGATATATCGAGTGAGGAAAGAACAAGTGTAATAGGATAGATAGGATTATATAAACACAATCATGATGTTTTAGATGTGAATTCAAGTGGTGGTACATGTTTTTCAGGTTGAGTGATCTATGTCGGTGTTACCCTTTAGTGGTACGTTGAGATCCCAAGGATGGATTAGAGAAGTTCGAACAAGAATTGGAAACCTTATTAGGTTATGAATAATGATATAAAGATTGGTAAGACTTCTTGGGGATGAAAAGTTCTATGGTGGTGAGATTGTAATACCCAATGTCTGTAAAAGTCTAGTAAATTCAAGATGAATTTAATTTTTTGAGTTTAGTAGATTGTTCATTTTGAGAACAGGGATTTATAATTGTATTTAGATAGTTTTGACACTTCAAAAGTATATTTTAGGATGCTTAATCTAATCTAGGAGGCGTTTTTGGGGCTTGGGAGGGACCTAAGAGGGGCTGGGGTTATTGTAGATAACAAAGTATCTTACTTATATAACTAACATCTAACTATTGGACTATTACCAGCAACATAATGAAATTTAAAAAGGGTAAATTGAAATTTAACTCCTATAGTTTTTAAGGGGGGAGCTCCTCCTTCTTCCTCTCATTTGGGTGAATGACAAGGGGATCTAAACTCCTATCGTCACACCACCCCTTGTTTTTTTGGAATGATTCATAGAATTTTTTCATGGATGATTCAAGGTATTTCATCTAATCACTCCTTCATTCTTCTTATTATTTAATTTCCACTGATTTTGCAAGTTTTGGATTATTATTTTTATGGAAATTTCACTCGATTATGGTGAAATCATCCATTATCAAATGGGTTTTTTACTGCTTTCATAGGGTGCATCCTGTGACAACATCTTTCCGATGCTACTCTTTATTTCATCAAAGGTACACCACACATTTAGTATTTTTATTTTGTTTTTCATTAAAAATAAATTTATTTAATTATTTAATTGGAAATGTAGGTTAGGGATTTTACTTGTTATAAGTTTGGGGGTGTGTCCGGGATGGTTAGCACCCCATTGATCAAGGATTTGGTAATCATAAAACACCTGGTGAAATTTCAATGATTATGAATTAATTTTTTGAATTTTTTAATTAATTCAAAGTTGTTAAAAATTAATTGTTGGCTATGTTGGGAATGATTGAGGACCTCATGGATGTTGGAGAAGTCTATTTGGACATGGACAAGATTGGTCAAGCTTTGGTGGGCCTGTGTAGCTACTGTCTAGTTGGAGATTAAATTGGGAAGCTTTATGGATGAGGTAATTTTTCCTTGATACAATCCCTATAGTTTTTATGCATTTTTTAATGATTCATAGGACATTTGGTCATGCCACTGAGGGTATTGTCTTGTTTAATTTAAAAGTGTTCATGATTAATTATTTATTAAATTAATTAGTTATTCCCCAAATGGAACAATATGATAAGTCCATGATGGTTTTTCTTCACCAGCTATAATTCTCACCTCTTGATGGTTGAGGCCTGCCTTTTTTACTACCTTGGGATGTAGAGACTCCTTGAGAGGGGAAAAATTAAATAAAATGAAGTGAAATTTAGCTTAGAGGAAATAGTGTATGTAATATCCCATTATTTTAGTATGTAAATTTCAATTAAACAAAAACAAATTATTGAAAATCAAATTAGAATAGAATAAATTTTATTTAAAATAACACCCAAAGTCATATTTTGATACAAACACCCTAATCTATAGAATATTGTAACAAATTAATCTAAAATTAAACTCATAAATATCAATAGTAACATGATAGGACATTCCCTAACAAACATAAGTATTCCAATTTTATAACCATCTTTGTTAGGATCCACCATAAGTAAGAATCTTCCAAAGATAATGAGAGTGAAAATACATAGAAGTAGAAAAATGAGAACCATCTTTGAGAGCAAAGAAAAGAAAGAAAGAAAGAAATAAATACACTAAAATTCATTGAGTTTAATTTATTAGAATGTATTTTAGGTTAGTTATTTATAATACAAATAATATGACCACTAAAAATAGTCATTGAGGTCCTTTTTAAATAAAAATTATAGAAAATAATACTAAAAATAGTAGTTTTTCCCTTTTTAAATAAATAAATATATGTATGTTTGTATGTATGTATGTATGTATGTATGTATATAGGATATTAATTTTTATACTAAATATACATTATTAGTTATAATGATAAATAATAAACCCTATTAAAAATGTATGTATATTAAATTGTGTAAGTTAATAATGATATTTCATAAATAAGTATTCAACAATATTTATTTAACAAATTTGTATTAACTTGTAAGAAAATTATTTTAAGTTGTGGTTGCTAAAATTTTATCATTAAGATATTAATATTAGTAATCTAAGTAAAATATAATCTTAATAAAAAGAAAAAATAAGTAAATGTACCAAAATAAAAATGTTAAATAAGTATATATATGGTTAATTATATTTAGTATTCTTATAAAACTTATTTAATATAAAAATAAAAGAAATTTTTAATTATTTACAAGTGATTTTACATTAATATGAAAATTTATAGTTTTAAAGATAATACCTCATTACCTTTGAATAACTAATAATTTCAAATTTAAAATAAATATAAACTTTAGTTGTGTTTATAGTGACAATATTTTTCATTATAGAGTAGTAAAATATTAAATTATTCTTCTTTTTTTATAGTAAATGGTGACAAGTGTTAAATGTAATATAGTAATAATTAAAATTTCATATTAAACTTCTAAAAGACAATGTGTAAGTAATTTAATAAAATTATCAAGAGGATGAAATAAATAAATATATGCATAAAATATTATTTTAGACTATTTTAATCACCTTTTATATGTAATTTGAATTTTTATAAGATATAAAAAAACTATTGTCAACCATGAGCTTCAAAGGACCCACCTAAACCACGTGGGACCCAAGAGTGTTGGACCATGTGGGATATAGGTCTACTGGGAAGCTGCATGGAGAAAAGTGGTGGTGGTCTATGTATAATCACAGAAGAAGGATTTGTGTGTAGTGTGCTCCACTAACCGTGTAGATCCAGTGGTCCATGCCACGAGTCAGCAGCATGGTGAAACTTGGGAGATGACCCAGGATTACTCACATCTTCTGATTAATAGATAAAATTTATTTTATATGTGAGCTCTCAATCCAACTATTTTTTTATATGGGACAAGTTATCTAGGTTACTATATCCCCATTTAAAAACCCCTGATTAAATCACTGATGTTCAATTAGAATGACCCTGACTATCTAATCTTCTTGATAACTCAAATCTTTCCCCCACATGCTATTTTCAAAATTTCCATGTTTTTTCTCCTTCTCATCACCTTCCTCCACAAGTTAGACCGAGCAACCTCTTTCATCTTCCTCCGTATGGTGAACAAAATCCCCCTTCATCACCTTTTGTGTTGTCTTCTACTCCTGAGGCCGAACTCATCCTCCCCCAACCTATATAGTCTATAGGTACTAGATCAATGTCATTTATAAACCACCATCTTCATACTCTTTATAGTGACCATAGTAGGTCAACCTATAACCCATGATCACACCCAGAAATCCATGGTGCCTTCATCTTATTGATGATCGACAAGCATCGTCTTTCCCTTAGAATAATAATATTGGGGGATATCATGATGCATAAGTGAGAAAGGTCATGGATATGACAAACCAGAATGAGATTAAAGGCTTTATAGCCAAGCTTGATAAGTGAGGTTGTAGCATAGGTGAATACTTTAAGGAAAGTAGGAGTGTTATTTCCAGAGAGAAATAGACTGGTTCACATAGAGTTTATATATATATACCTTTAATACCACTGAGTGGGAACCCTCTCTCAGAACAGGAGGTCTTCTTAGGGAACTACACTGCTCTACCCTCCATTTATCAAGCTCCCTTTCTTCCCTTATTTCATACCATCACTTCCAAGAATTGGAAATGGAATACCTTTGATCAAACTCATTTTGGTCTTATTTCTAGGTAAGGTAATATACTATTTTTTAATAAATACTATACATTTTAACACCTTCTTATAAGGATAAATTATTTTGGAAAATTCCTAATTCTTTATAAGGGGAAATCTACATTTTTAAACCATGATTTTATATTTATCAAAAATTTTATTTTTTAATGGAGTGTTTTAATCTTCTTTATGTTTTAAGATGCTATGGGGTTTTATATATTTAACCAAAAGAAAAAAAATGATTATCCCTAAAAATGGAAATTTCATTAAATTCTATGAAAACCATTTTCTACAAACTACGCATTTTAAAAAGGTTGTTTCATACAAAAGGTAAGGGGTTTGTTTTAGGTTTTCTTCAAAATGTTTCAAAAAAATTTCTCTCCTTTTTACAAAAATGTTTTGTTGGTTTTTCTATCTCTTTTTTATGTTTTAAAAGTTCTAGTTTTGTGAACTTAACTAGGTTATGATGTCTATATGCATATATGTTTATACATAAACACACACACCTACACACCCACACACACACATATATATCATTTCATGTGAAATCGTTTTTTTTATTTTTACCTATATATATTTGTATATATATATCTATGTATACGGATATATACATCATTTCATGTAAAATTGTTTTATTTTGACAAAAAAATTATTTTTCTTATGAAATATTCTTTTATAGTAAAATATTTTTAATGTTTAAAAAGTCTTGATTCTCCCTCTATGTATATATGGAACCTTCAAATTATTGTGTAAGGGAAAATATTACTATTTTCAAATAACTATATATGTATAAATAAATCAAAGTAATTGATTTTTATGAATTGGATATCGATTCTATTATTTTATTTAAAAATTTCTCATGATTTCTATGATGTAAAACATGAGATACTAAGTTTTAATTCCAAATAAATGAACTTGATCATTATATGAATGAAGTTAGGGGATGTGGATTAAATCCAAAACCTTATGAGACTTTGTCGAACTATGTGATGGGTGTGCCTCAATGGAGCTTAGTGATCCTGATATATCTTAGATGATGGGTGCACCTATATAGTGCTCCAATGCATTGAGTAATGTTTTAATCTCATGATATGTTGTGTATAGTGTGTGGGAGGCTATCATAATTAGACTATGGGATTAAGGAGTAAACCAAATCCATCATGGGACTATGTTCACCAAGTTATGTTCTCTCAGGAGTAAACTGTGGATTTATGTTATTATCCAAGGTGTCATTTAGAATTATTTATTAATTCTATGAGATTTAAAATAAATATTTATGATTATATGAAAAAATTAAATAGTTTTTTAAAAGTATAAATATTTTAAAAAATTTATTCAACAAAAGTATTTATTTTCCAAAATACTCAGGATTTCTATATAAGGTCCTCAATATCAAATTTTATAGTATCTTTTTTCTTTTACATTACATTGAAAAATATTAAATGGATTTTGTATGTATTTAAAACCCCTAACCCATAACTAAGCCTTTTCCCTCATCCCATGTTTTCAAAAAAAATTCACGGGGTTTAAGGATTTATATATATAAGTAAGTGGTCGTGGTCCTTCTATGGTGTTTAGTTATTATAAACAAGATTATGTTTTCTGATACTTTATTTTATAGGTGTTTCAATTATAATTCTATTATGTATCCTAACTCTCTAAAAATGCAAACCTCTATGATATTGAGTTGTTTTATAAAAATATTAAAAATAATAAATAATAAAAAATGGAAAAGGTTTTGGGTTGTATCAGTCAGTATCAGATCCAAGGTTTATACACATTGAGTGGTCATGGTATACAAGAAAACTTTGATCATTAAAGGAATTTCATAAAATATCTTGGGTTTTACCTCAAAGAGAGATAAAGTTTTAATTAAATTATTATACAAACATAATAAGGCTTAGAGTTGTTTATGTTTTGGGGTAATTCAAATTTTGACGTGATTTATCAATAGGAAAAAGGATAGTATCGAGATGGAAGGAGAGAGATCGTGAACAACACTCTTATCCCCTACTCAAGACTTACTTGAAATAATTATTGAAAATTCAAGTTTTCATGGCTTCAAAACCTTCTCCAACATCAAAATTTATTACAAAATTCTTTACAATATATCAAACACCCCCTCCATATTGTGGAATCACAAGGGATCATGGCTCACCCAAAATCAAATCTTAAGATCCCAATACTTTTAGATTTCTTTCTAAGGGAGGTACCACCAGGGAATTTTCAAATATTTCACCTTATCCCAAGAATATGATGTATTGTTTAATTTTAGAATAGATATGGAATAAGGTGACCTCCAAACAACCTATATATATATATTCATGACTTCTAGTCTATTTGGAAACATGTGAAATATATTAGAGGAACTTCATTTTTAAAATTTCAAAACTAACTCTATTATGATATTTTATAAAATACTATTTCATGCTGATGTTTTGAAATTATATGTTCGAAATAATTATTTCCAAAAAGTACACCATTTTCTCTATATGTATGATTTGAGTTGTAAAAACTGTATTTGGACTAAGGAAGTGAATGCTTTTGAAAATGATATTAGGAATTGTTTCACTAAGTATACCCTCTCTCTTTGTGAACAACATGACAATGGGAATTAAGGAATTCTCTATGGAAGGAGGTAAACAACCTTGAAGTTGATTCTAAAATTTCAGTGTTTGCCTATTATTTTTTCCCATGATCTGTGTAAGAAGTAATCAAATTGTGAGGGCATAATATTTGTAAAGAGGTTAGAATGAAACATCCTAGTATTTTTAGTATATAAATTCAATTTAAACAAATAAGAAAAGTCTTGAAAAATCATATCCTAATAGAGTACATTTTATTGAAGATAATACACAAAATCATACTTTGATATATGGAAACCCTACTCTGTAGAAGACTGCCACAATATATATATATATATAGGATATGGAATTTTATGCTGAATATAAGTTATTAGTTATATTGATAAATAATAAACCATGTAAAAAATATGTATATATTTAATTGTGTAAGTTAATAATGATTTTTAATAAATAAGTATTCAATAATATTTGTTTAACATATTTCTATTAATTTGTAAGAAAATTATTTTAAGTTTTGGAAACTAAAAGGCTATCTTCAAAATATTAATATTAGTAATACAAGTAAAATATAATCTTAATAAAAAGATAAAAATAATTATATGTACCAAATAAAAATATTGAATAAGTACATATATAGTTAAACATATTTAATATTCTTTTAAAAATTATTTTATATAAAAACAAAAGTAATTTTTAATTATTTACAAGTGATTTTACATTAATATGAAAATTTAATGTTTTGCAGATAATATCACCTTACCTTAAAATAACTAATCATTTCAAATTTAAAATAATTATAAACATTAGTTAAGTTTTTAGAGAAAATGTTTTTCATTATTTATTTATTTATTTTTTTCATCCGCTTAATAATTTTATGAAATTACTTATACGTACTTTAAAAATTATAATATAACATTTTAGTGCAGACATTTACTTATAAAATATTATTTTAGTTATAATATTTATCCCCTTTTAAGTAATTTAAAATTTTCTACGACCTAAAAAGATATATAAGCTTCAAAGGACCCACCTAAACTATGTGGGACCCAAGTATGTCATACTTTATGGGAGATAGGTCTATTGAGAATCTGCATGATGGAAAGGTGGTGGTTGGATGTGGGGATTTTTTTAATATATGTTTTATAATTTTTTTTAAAAAACGTTTAGGTAAATTTTTAAAAAAAATGTGTACTAAAGGAGGTAACAGCGTTACCGCCTTTCGGGTTAAGCTGAAAAGCGGAAACCCCATTTCCACCTTTTATCTATTTTCTTTACTATTTTGGTATTTTAAAAATATTTTATTTTTATTTTTTTGTTTTGTTCATATATGCATATATAACAAAATTTTTTAGAAGAATTTATCTGCTATTTAACATCCCACTATATTACCATTACAACAGTCTAGATTCTAACATAGACTCTCAGTCAGGGATCCCTTTTATAAGAGAGCTTTCCCTAGAAATCCTTCTACATTTACGATGTGGGATTCCGATTCTCCCTTTCCCGCGCAGAACATTTTGCATTTCCGATGTGGGATTCAGATCTATTTCAAGTACGTGGATTTGAAAGGCTTTAAAATATAAACCATAAGATCAATATAAATGAAACTTAAAACATGGATTAAACATATAATAAATAGCTGGAAATAAAAATAATTTCATAAAAATTATTGATGAAAAACAATTTATAAGCTTTTAAAGGCACCTACTTGAAGCTTAAAAATGTTTCAAGTATGTGACTTTGAAAGTCTATAAAATATAAAATATAAGACCAATATAAATTAAACTTAAAAAAGGATTAAACATATAAGAAATAGTTTAAAATAAAAATAATTTCATAAAAATTATTGATGAAAAATAATTTATAAGCTTTTAAAACCACCTATTTAAAGCTTAAAAATGTTTCAAATATGTGGCTTTGAAAGACTATAAAATATAAACTATAAAATCAATATAAATGAAACTTAAAACATCGATTAAACATATAATAAATAGTTGAAAATAAAAATAATTTCATAAAATTGTTGATGAAAAATAATTTATAAGCTTTCAAAACCACCTATTTGAAACTTTAAAATGTTTCAAATATGTGGCTTTGAAAGAATATAAAATACAAACAATAAGATGAATACAAATAAAAATTAAAATATGGATAAAACATATAAGAAGAAGTTAAAAATTAATTATTTAATTAGTAATATAATTATTAATTATATAATAATTAAATATTTAATTTGTAACATAATTATTAATTATTAATTATTAATTATATAATTAATTTATTAATTAGTAATATCATTATTAATTATATTAATAATTAACTAATTAACTATTTTATAATTAATAATTAAATTACTAATTAACTAATTAATTATTATATAATAAATAATTATATTACTAATTAACTAATTAATTATTAACTAATTAATAATTGTATTAATAATTATAATTAATAATTATATTACTAATGAACTAATTAATAGTTATATTACGAAATAACTAATTATTATATAATTAATAATTATATTACTAATTAACTAATTAATTATTATATAATTAATAATTATAATACCAATTAACTAATTAATTATTAATTATTAAGTATATTACTAATTAAGAAATTAATTATTATATAAATAATAAATAATAAATATATAATTAATAATTATATTACTAATTAATTATTATATTATTATTAATGATATTACTAATTAACAAATTAATTATATAATTAATAATTAATAATTAATAATTATGTTACTAATTAACTAATTAATTATTATATAATTAATAATTATATTACTAATTAACTAATTAATTTTCAACTATTTCTTATATGTTTAATCCTTGTTTTAAGTTTCATTTATACTGGTCTTATAGTTTGTATTTTATAGTCTTTCAAAGCCACATATTTGAAACATTTTAAGTTTCAAATAGGTGGTTTTGAAAGATTTTAAATTATTTTTCATCAAAAATTTTTATGAAATTTTTATTTTTCAAGTATTTCTTATATTTTTAGTCCATATTTTAGGTTTTATTTATATCAGCCTTATAGTTTATATTTTACAGGCTTTCAAATTCATATACTTGAAACATTTTTAAGTTTCAAGTAGGTGCCTTTAAAAGCTTATAATTTTTTTTCATAAACATTTTTTATGAAATTATTTTTATTTTAAACTATTTATTATATGTTTAATCCATATTTTAGGTTTCATTTATATTTGTCTTATAGTTTATATTTTATATCTTTTCAAATCCACGTACTTCAAACAGCTCTGAATCCTACATCGGAAATACAGAATGTTCTGTGCAGGAAAGGGAGAACTAGAATCCCACATCAGAAATGCAAAAGGACTTCCAGGGAAATCCCTCTTATAAAAAGGATCCATAGGTGAGAGTTTCTGTTAGAATCTAGACTGTTGTAATGATAATACTGCTGGATATTAAATAGAAGATAAATTCTACTGATTTTTTTTGTTTTAACACACATTTTTAAATTAATTTTTTAACCTAAAACTTTGAAAAAAATTTCTCAGAAAACATATATTAAAGATTTTTTTTGGATGTGTAGAATTCTAAAAGAAGGATTTGGTCATAGCTTTCTCTAGTAATCACGTAGGTTAAAGGCACTGTGCTTCGGGTTAACAGCATGGTGAAGCCTAAGAGGGACCATGGATTACTGACATCTTCTAATTAACATGCAATGTTTAGTTTATATAAAAGAACTCAAACCTATTTTTTTTTTGTGGTATGAGTTAGCCTCGTTTAGAAACCCCCACTTAAATTAGGGAAATTTGATCAGAAAGACCACAACTGTCTGATCTTCTCAACACCTAAACTCTTTCACCCACATTTTGTCTTAAAAATACCCAATTCAATTTCCTTCTCACCTCCTTCCTCTGCATTCCAGACTGAGAAGCATTTATCATCTTCTTCCGCACGCTGAACAGAATCCACCATCGCCTTTTTCATTGTCCACTACCATCGAGGCCAACCTCATCCTTCCCCAACCTATATAGTCTGTAGGTCATATATCAATGTCACCATAAACCACCACCTTCTTATTCTTCATAGTGACCATAGTAGGTTTAACTATAACCCTTGATCACACCTGTAATGTCTCGGATTTTCCGTTTATTATTTTTAAATATTATATGGAATTATTTCGAGACCGGGGGTGAAGATGACACATCATTCCGAGGTCCAATGAGCCCGAAATGGTGGTCTGAACTTTTTTTAAGTCAAATGAGTCGGTGCTTCTGTGCGGTTGTGGAAGTTTCCAAACGGATGCCCGGATTAAAAATATGAGCACACCGTTGCGTCTGGGATGACGACTTTGCCTAAGAACGACTCTAACCTCAACCGGCACAGGTCGGCTGCAAAATTTAATTTGGGACGTTTTAAAAAGGAAAGCTCTTTGGAGGGAATAAAATAAAGTAATAATTTATTTTATTATTTTTAAACGTTTCCTTTTTTTTGAGCACGACTTAATCCTCCCCTATAAATGCATCCTTATGGAAAATTCGCAGGGTTAGCCTCATAACCCTGTGAGTTGAGAAAAAGAGAGATATTTCTCTTGGAGCTTGGGCGGAGGAGGACGCGTTGGCGAACAACGACGGATCGAAGTCGAGAATCGCTACGCCAACAACGTTGAAGGATCTCGACGACAACGAAAGCACGATGCCTTCGTCAACAATCAATCCTTTCGAAAGGTAGGGGTTGTTGTTTTGATTTTCTTTTCCCCGTTTTTGAATTTAAAACGACGAACGCGGATCAACCACGAACAAGTTGATCCGCAGATTCGTACATTTTTTACGGGAGGGTTTTCTTTAGGATGATTTTGGGGAATTAATCCATGCTTTTTATTCATGTTGATCACTGCTCCATTTAAACCTATTAACGGGAGAGGATCAATGATGTGACGAACGACGACAGAGGTTCAATCCTCAATTTGTTTATTTGGATCTCTTCCTCCTTTTTCCCCCTCGTGTTCTTCACGTTCTTCACGGGGCGATGAACAACGGATTGTTTCTCATCCTTTCTGTGACGCAACGATCCCAAATCGAAGGTTTGACAATGGAACGACCTTGTGGAGGTGCGGCGGCGATGGCAGACGAAGAATCGGACCAGATCAGAAATGGCGTTCTTCGAGCGTTCTTCGCGCGGGAAGATCAATCATGTTTGCAGAGCTGATCAGAGGCCCGAAAATGACGGAAACAGCTTCGTGGTGTCAGGGTGACCAAAACCTGAAGGTTTCGTGGCGATCGGACGACCGGATCAATGATCGGAGCACCACGGGAGGCGCGACGGCGGATGTCCGTGTTTCTGGAAATTTCCAGAATACACGGCGTGTACTTCTGAAGAACATTCCGTGTAGTTATGATGGTGGCAGCTAGAGTTTTTGGGTCAGAGAAGGATCACACGGCGTGTGAACTCAGTCACACAGTGTGTTGGACCTTCCCCAAATATCGGCGTGTACTTCGGGTGGTACACGGACACATGATTCTCTAGGCGGCTTCGGGCGGCACGACATGTACAGCTCGGCAGAGTCGGCTACGCGGAGCTTGGCGTGTATCCCGGGGATACACGGACACGGGATGGAGTACATGACCATGTACTCCCTCACCCGGCCAGGCGAGGTCACCAACACAGGTCACCCTGTGTGCAGCTTTCACGGGTTGGAGTACATGGGTTGGTGACCGTGTACGGGCACATGGCCAGAGTACACGGAGCCAGCCCCAGTGACCCAGACACGGCATGTACTCCGTACTACATGCCCTGTATAAAGTTTTCTGCATGACCAGCCTCACGATACAGGTCGTTGTACACGGGCAGTACTCGAGGCCAGACAACACGGCGTGTATCATTTCTACACGCCATGCAATTTTTGGAGAACGGCTTGGTACTTTTGTTCACCGTGCTTTGAACATCTTTTGTTTGGGTTAGTGCCCCTTTTTCTTTTCCCCTGAAGGTCGGGCATCATTCCCTCACACTGGATTATGATCCCTTCAGTAGGACTTTTCTATGATAGAGTCAGGCATCCATCTGAGAGGCCCGGATCGAGATCCTATATCCATTTCAGACCCTAGGTAGAGTCAGGCATCGGCGTGACCAAATTTACCAGGCATTGATCCTCTACCTAGCAGGTGAATTCCGGATGAGTCGCGGTATCCTCCATGGCCCTGGCAGTGATCCTAATCTGTGTATCAAGATCTTTCCCACTCAGGAGTGTGTCTCCCATAATGAGTGTAGCTATATCTCGTGACGGTTCCCGACGAGAATCACTTCTCGGACGGACGTCATCAGAACCATAAGACTCATGGAGTGTGTTCTCCTGAAACGAGCGCATCACGGAATCTTCAAACAGAATCCCTTGCGGGGGTATGCGGTTGCGTAACTTGTCTCTAGACCACGGGCCTGGGTTTTGAGTATATCTAGTTTGTTTTATATGTTCTGTAAACATATATTATGCATAGCTGACTGTACCTTTAGTTTGTGTACTGCTTTGTGGTTTTCGGGGTCTTCTACTGAGTATTGTTATACTCACCCCTGCACAGGCTTTGCCCACACGTCTGGTGTCTTATGCAGAAGAGCAGACTTTTGACAGAGTCCAGGGTGGACCAGGACAGGACCGAGCTTTCTAAGTTTCCTATAGGCCGAGGCGTTCCTACGGCTACGAGCAGTATTCCCAGTACCTTTGTGCTTACAGTTTGGACTTTGCAGTTTTTCAGACTCTTGTTTTTGGTGGGCTTATATTCTGGCCCAGTTTACTTTTACAGTACTCTACCTTTCGTCGTGCTCTGTTGGTTGGGTTTAGTTGTATGCATGCATTTTTGTTCCTTAGTGTTTTACATTTCAGCATTTGTGGGCTTGGAGATGTGTGTGTGTGTACAGGTACTTAGGCAATGCCTCCCATGTTAGTGACATGCCTACTCGGTGATAGTCACCAACCCCTGGCCTATTGGAGGCGGGCTTGGGGAGTCACGAAGCAGGCCCCACCGGGACGGGTCGTGACAGAGTGGTATCAGAGGTGGTCGGTTCTACATTTGGACCAAGAGTTTGTGAGTTTGGTTGGGGAAACAGTGCTGAGGGTTTCGGGTTTGGATTTCAGGCCAGAGACTCCAGTGTTGGTGCGGCGGCCGATGTATCCATACACCAGGACTTTGATAACCTGCTTTTCGTCCCGGTTCAAAAAAAACACTGGTTGCGGGGAAATAAAAGGTACATGCATCATATAATAATGGGTTGTTTCTTCCATATCCTTGGTGTCAGCTATCCAGATATAATCATTGACCGTGACACATCTTGTTTCTTTACAGGATTCCTCCATGACGCGTACCCGCTAGGATTCAGCAGCATGATCATGAGGATGACCCCCTCAGTGACGAGGCTTCGATACAGGGACCAGTTCCCCAGGCCTTGCCACCAGGTGGTGCACCTGCTATACCACCACCAGTGGAGAAGCCAGTGGTACCTGTAGTACCGACCGGTGAGGAGCGCAGGCTCAGCGTGATCCACGAGTTTCAGAGACAGAGGCCCCTCAGGTTCCGAAGCGAGCCCGACCCTCAGGCGACTGAGGATTGGCTTGAGGCGGTGACCAAAGTTTTCCGTCTAGTGAGGACACCTGCAGACCAGATGGTGATCCTAGGAGCGAGCCTTCTTCAGGGTTCGACCGAACGATGGTGGAGTCTGACCATGCAGACTCACGACGAGGAGACTCTTTCATGGAAGGAGTTTGAGCGACTCTTCAGGGAGGAGTTCTCTCTGGTTATGATGAGATCTGTGTGCATCCAGGAGCTTCTTCAGCTCCAGTAGGGCAGTATGACGGTGGATGACTATTCATCGAGGTTCACCAACCTCGCCAGGTACTCAATGGATATGGTCAGGGATCAGTACTTCAGAGCTCGGACCTTTGAGCGAGGTCTACGGTGAGACATCCGAGCTAGTGTCATGCCTCTATGCATATTGACCTATGCTGGAGTGCACGAGCGGGCCTTGGTGATCGAGAGCTTCTTGGCAGAGCAGAGACAGCCGCTGGCAGTCAGCAACAGGCAGACAGGTACGGAGACACCGACAGCAGGGAGCCGACGTCAGACGCATGGATCTGGACATGGGAGACGTCATAGGAGGACCCAAGACAGGGGATCGACAGTCCAGGGCTCTCAGGCTGGATCCAGTCAGCCTAGGGAGAAGTGATGCTACGCATGCGACAGTAGGGGGCATCTCGCTAGAGATTGCCCGACACGTCGAGCTGCTGACAGGGAAGTGGTGGATGGACCACTGAGACAAAAGCAGAGAGCGGAGTAGGCAGATCCGCCAGGCGGCGGACGTGGAAGAGGAGCTGGGAGAGCTGCAGGTGGTGGCAGA
The DNA here is from genome assembly GCA_963277665.1 of Viscum album. Taxonomy (NCBI): domain Eukaryota; kingdom Viridiplantae; phylum Streptophyta; class Magnoliopsida; order Santalales; family Viscaceae; genus Viscum; species Viscum album. The sequence continues at coordinate 1,861,101,163 of OY728158.1, forward strand.
CGCTTCGACTTACTTCCACCACCACCCCCAGGGGGTCTGCACCAAGCTTAGGGAGCTGGGGGACAGGGACGGGGAAAACTGCATGCGGTCAAGGCATACGACCCAGGGGCTCTAGGGATGATTCGAGGTACGATATGTGTATTTTCTAACTTAGATGTCGTACTCATAGACACCGGTGCCAGTCATTTACTTATATCCACATTTCTTGTACAAAACCCCGAGATTTCGGTAGAACCGTTGACTCGATCCTTACGCTTGGAGACACCTACGGGAGGAGACTCGACAATCACGCACCTTTGCAGACAGTGTGATCTTACCCATGGAGGCGAGAGTTTCAGTTGGAACCTCTTGGTGGTAGCGTCGAGGCCTTACGACGTCATTCTCGATATGGATTGGTTATCTTTAGTCCATGCCCTGATTGACTGTTTTAGGTGAAGAGTGTGGTGTGTCCGCCATGATGGAACAAGGTTTTCCTTTGTCAGAGAAAAGGAAACCCTGGCAGTAGAAAATGGGCTCATTCATAGGAGGGGGCAGCTGATCACTCATGAGTTGGATAGCCTTACCCTCAGTGCAGTAGATGTTGTGAGCTCTCAGTTCCCAGCAGTGGTGGCAGAGTATGAGGACGTCTTCCAGGAAGATGTTCCAGGGTTACCTCCCCACCGGGAAATTGACTTCCGCATCGAATTACACCCCGGGATGACACCGATTTCCTCATCAGCTTATCAGATGGCTCCCATGGAGCTTCGCGAGCTGAGGGTGCAGTTGGAGGATTTGCAGAGCAAGGGTTTCATGAGACCTAGCGTTTCACCCTGGGCAGCCCCAATCTTGTTTGCCAAGAAGGTAGATGGGAGTCTGAGCTTCTGCATGGATTACCGGCGCCTGAACCAGGTGACGGTGAAGAACAAGTATCCACTGACGATAATTGATGACCTCTTCGATCAGCTAAGAGGGGCTTAGTGGTTCTCGAAGGTTGATCTTTGATCAGGCTATCACCAGCTACGAGTGCGGGATGAGGATATACCGAAGATGACTTTTAGATGTCGCTACGGCCACTAAGAGTACTTGGTGATGCCCTTTGGCGTGACGAACGCCCCCGTAGTGTTCATGGGGTTGATGAACTGGATCTTCCAGCCGTACTTGGACCGGTTCGTAATGGTCTTCATCGACGACATTCTTGTGTGCTCGACGTCAGAGGAGGAGCACGCGAGACACCTGTAGATGGTTCTGGACGTACTCCGAGAGCACCAGCTTTATGGAAAGCTCTCGAAGTGTCAGTTCTGGATTCAGGAGGTCCACTTTCTGGGACATGTCTTCTCAGCAGATGGAGTGGCTATGGACCCAGCCAAGGTAGAGGCTGTGTTAGCATGGGAGCCACCTCAGAGCGTGACAGAGGTGCGAAGCTTCCTTGGGTTGGCAGGATATTACCGGAGATTCATCCCTGATTTCTCCCGGATATCAGTACCGATGATGGCCTTGAACAAGAAGGGGAAACCCTTCGTGTGGACAGAAAAGTTCCAGCATACCTTTGAGCAGCTAAGACAGAGTTTGACGAGCACCCCAGTCTTGAGATTGCCGGAGGAGGGTGTCGAGTACATAGTTTTCTGCGATGCGTCAGGGACCGGGCTCGGTTGTGTCTTGCTATAGTGGCATGCAGTGATTGCTTATGGTTCGCGCCAGCTTAGGCTGCATGAGCATAACTATGTGACCCATGATCTCGAGTTGGAAGCGGTATTATTCGCATTGAAGATGTGGCGATACTACCTTATGGGCGAGCGGTTCATTGTCTACTCTGACCATAAGAGCCTCAAGTACATCTTCTCACAGAAGGATATGAATCTGGGGCATAGATGTTGGCTAGAGTTCCTCCAGTACTATGATTTCGAGATCATCTATACTCCTAGGAAGGGGAATAAGGTGGTGGATGCTCTTAGCAGAAGGTTGAGCTCATAGCTGTTGAGTGAGGCGGCACAACAATTAGCTGCGTTGCAGTTATCCTTCGTAGATGGTGAGGACACAACTTACGTACAGTCGATGGTTGTTACCCCTCCACTCTTACAGTGAGTTAGGGAGGGACAACTTGGGGATGTCGACTATGTGGCTTTACGTGCTCAGTTAACCACAGGACATGCTCCTGATGGATTTTCGCAAGATGGGGAGCACGTACTTCTTTTCAGAGTAAGCACTGTTGTACCAGTGGCGTTCCAAGAGGAGGTCCTGAGGGTGTTTCATACATAACCTTTGGAGGTATATCCTGGATTGGTGAAGATGTACCAGGATCTCGGACGATAGTTCTGGTGGTCAAGCATGAAGAAGGAAGTAGCAGAGTTCATTTCTCGATGCCTCACATGCCAGCAGGTGAAGGCTGAGCACCAGGTTCTAGTAGGGTTAGCTCACCCCTTGGAAGTTCCAGAGTGGAAGTGGGATGGAATATCAATGGACTTCGTGACAGGCCTACCACAGGCGTCCAAGGGGCACAATTCAATCTGGGTGATCGTTGACCGACTCACCAAGTCAGCCCACTTCCTAGCTATCAGGGAGAAGAGTTCCGTAGAGAGCTTGGGACGCCTCTATGTATAGGAGATAGTTTGGCTTCATGGAGTCCCCTCGACTATAGTCTCAGACCAAGACGCCTGCTTTGCATCTCAGTTATGGAAGGGAGTGTAGGAGGCTTTTGGGACTCATCTATGCTTGAGCACATCGTTTCATCCCTAGACAGATGGTCAGATGGAGAGGACCATTCCGGTTTTGGAGGATATGTTGCGAGCCTATATCTTGGACTTTGGTCGTAGTTGGGAGGACCACCTACCATTGGTGGAGTTTTCATACAACAACAACTAACACTCCACCATTGGTATGGCGCCGTTTGAGGCCTTGTATGGGAGACCCTGTCGGTCACCGCTTTGCTGGACCGGCCCCGGAGAGTCAGCACTCATGGGTCCAGAGTTAGTGTGAGCTACTACAGAGAAGGTGCAGATCATCCGGGAGAGGATGAAGATTGCACAGACCTGACAGAAGTCTTATGCTGATAGACGACGGAGGCCTCTGGAGTTCGAGGAGGGAGACAACGTTTTTCTTCGGGTCTCACCTCGACATGGGTTGCAGAGATTTTTCCGAGGCGGCAAGCTATCTCTGAGGTTAATCAGACCTTTCCAGATCCTGGGCAGAGTTGGCGAGGTGGCCTAACACCTGGCTCTACCTCCACCGTTGCATCTGGTACATGATTTCTTCCACGTTTCGCAGCTGAGGAGGTATGTGCATGACCAATCGCACGTCATTGACTGGGGCGATCTGGATATCGAAGATGGAGTGACCTTTTCTGAGTACCCGATGGAAATCAAGGATCGGCAGGAGAGAATACTTCGTGGGCAATCGATTCCCTTAGTGCAAATCCGGTGGCAGCACGGGAATCTTTAGGAGAGCACGCGGGAGCGGGAGGCCCAGATCTGTGCCCAGTACCCTCATCTTTTTTAGTAGCCTTTGTTTTGGCTTTTTGGGGACGTAAAGCCCCAAGGTGGGGAGAATTTAATGTCTCATATTTTCCGTTTATTATTTTTAAATATTATATGGAATTATTTCGAGACTGGGCGTGAAGACGACACATCATTCCGAGGTCCAGTGAGCCCAGAATGGTGGTTTAAACTTTTTTTAAGTCAAGTGAGTCGGCGCTTCTGCGCGGTTGTGGCAGTTTCCAAACGTATGCCCAGATTTAAAATCTAAGCACACCATTGCGTCCGGGATGACGACTTTGCCTAAGAACGATTATAACCTCAACCGGCATAGGTCAGCTACGAAATTTAATTTGGGACATTTTAAAAAGGAAATCTCTTTGGAGGGAATAAAATAAATTAATAATTTATTTTATTATTTTAAAACGTTTACTTTTTTTAAGCACGACCTAATCCTCCCCTATAAATGCATCCTTATGGAAAATTCGTAGGGTTAGCCTCATAACCCTGTGAGTTGAGAAAAAGAGAGAGATTTCTCTTGGAGCTTGGGCGGAGGAGGATGCGTTGGTGAACGACGACAGATCGAAGTCGAGAATCACTACGCTAACAACGTTGAAGGATCTCGACGACAACGGCAGCGTGGCGCCTTTGTCAACGATCGATCCTTTAGAAAGGTAGGGTTTTTTTTTGATTTTCTTTTCCCCATTTTTGAATTTAAAACGACGAACGCGGATCAACCACGAACAAGTTGATCCGCAGATTCGTATGTTTTTGTGGGAGGGTTTTCTTTAGGATGATTTTGGGGAATTAATCCATGCTTTTTATTCATGTTGATCTCTACTTCGTTTAAACCTATTAACGGGAGCGGATCAACGCCGTGATGAATGACGACAGAGGTTCACTCCTCAATTTGTTTATTTGGATCTCTTCCTCCTTTTTCCCCGTGCGTTCTTCGCGTTCTTCACGGGGAGACGAACAACAGATCGTTGAGAATTCTTTCTGCGATGCAACGATCTCAAATCGAAGGTTCGACAATGCAACAACCTTGTGGAGGTGCGGCGATGATGGAAGATGACGAATCAGACCAGATCGGAAAGGGCGTTCTTCAAGCATTCTTCGCGCGGGAAGATCAATCATGTTTTCAGAGCCGATCGGAGGCCCGAAAATGACGAAAACAACTTCGTGGTTTCGGGGCGACCAAAACATGAAGGTTTCGTGGCGATCAGACGGCTGGATCAATGATCAGAGCACCACGGGAGGCACGACGGCGGAGGTCTGCATTTCTGGAAATTTCTAGAATACACTACGTGTACTTCCGAAGAACACACCGTGTAGTTCTGATGGTGGCGGCTAGGGCTTCAGGGTCAGAGAAGGATCACACGGCGTGTTGGACCTTCCCCGAAGCTCGACGTGTACTTCGGGTGGTACATGGACCCGAGATTCTCTACGCGGCTTCAGGGGTCACGACGTGTATAGCTCGAAAGAGGCGGCTACGCAGAGCTCGGTGTGTATCCCGAGGATACATGGACACGGGATGGAGTACACAACCATGTACTCCCTCACCCGGACAGGAGAGGTCACCAGCACAGGTCACCCCGTGTGCAGATTGCACGGGTTGGAGTACATGGGTTGGTGACCGTGTACGAGCACATGGACAGAGTAAACGGAGCCAGCCCCAGTGACCCATACATGGAGTGTACTCCGTACTACACGCAGTGTATAAAGTTTTCTACATGACCAGCCTCACGACACGGGCCGTTGTACACGGGCAGTACCCAGGGTCAGACAACACGACATGTATCATTTCTACACGCTGTGTACTTTTTGGAGAATGACTTGGTCCTTTTGTTCACTGTGCCTTGAACATCTTTCGTTTGGGTTAGTGCCCCTTCTTCTTTTCCCCTGAAGTCCGGGCATCATTCCCTCACACTGGATTATGATCCCTTCAGCATGACTTTTCTATGATAGAGTCAGGCATCCATCCGAGAGGCCCGGATCGAGATCCTCTATCCATTTCAGACCCTAGGTAGAGTCAGGCATCGGCGTGACCAACTTTACCGGGCGTTGATCCTCTACCTAGCAGGTGAATTTCGGATGAGTAGCGGTATCCGCCATGGCCTTGGCAGTGATCCTCATCTATGTATCGAGATCTTTCCCACTCATGAGTTTGTCTCCCATAATGAGTGCTTCTATCTATCGTAACCCTTACACTCAGGAGTGTGTCTCCTATAATGAGTGTAGCTATATCTCATGATGGTTCCCAATGAGCATCACTTCTCAGACATATGTCATCAGAACTATAAGACTCATGGAGTGTGTTCTCCCAGAACGAGCGCATCCAAGAATCTTCAAACGGAATCCCTTGTGGGGGTATGCGGTTGTGTGACTTGTCTCTAGACCACGGGCCTGGGTTTTGAGTATATCTGGTTTGTTTTATATGTTCTGTAAACATATATTATGCATATATGACTGTACCTTTACTTTGTGTACTGCTTTGTGGTTTTCAGGGTCCTCTACTGAGTATTGTTATACTCACCCCTGCACGGGCTTTGCCTGCACGTCTGGTGTCTTGTGCAGACGAGCAACTTTTTGACAGAGTCTAAGGTGGACCAGGACAAGACCGAGCGTTCTGAGTTTTCTACAGGCCGAGGCGTTCCTACGGCTACGAGCAGCAGTCCCATTACCTTTGTACTTACAGGTTGGACTTTGCAGTTTTTCAGACTCTTGTTTTTGGTGGGCTTGTATTCTGGCCCAGTTTACTTTTACAGTACTCTACCTTTCATCGTGCTCTATTGGTTGGGTTTAGTTGTATGCATGCATTTTTGTTCCTTAGTGTTTTACATTTCAGCATTTGTGGGCTTGGAGATGTGTGTGTGTATACAGGTACTTAGGAAATTCCTCCCATGTTAGTGACATGCCTACTCGGTGCTAGTCACCAGCCCCTGGCCTATTGGAGGCGGGCTTGGGGAGTCACGGCGCGGGCCCCACCGGGACGGGTTGTGACAACACCAAGCGATCCACGATACCTTTATCCTGCTGGTGATCAGCGAGCATCATGTTGCCCTTGGAATGGTCCTCTTGGGGGGATCACGTGACACAAAAGTGGGTAGGGTCAGATGAGGTTTCTATTTTTTTAAAATGGAGATGGTGGCTTCCAAAGCAAGGTTATGCACTTTACAGCCAATCCTGGTAAGTGAGGTCATTACATAGGTTAATATTCTAAGGCATGTAGGAGGTTTCTGCTGATCAAAAGAAAACATGGACCGATATATATATACTTGTAATACCACTATGGGGGGGATTATAGGGGTTCTATGCTGCTCTGTCCTCCATTTCTAAAGATCCAATTTACTCTCATGTTTCATACTATCACTTCCAAGCATTGGCAGTGGAATACCTTTGATCAAACTTGTTTTGGTATGATTTCCAGGTAAGGGAATCTATTGTATTTTTGATAAATCCAATACTTTGTTAACACCCCCTATAAGGATGAGTTATTTTTGGAAAATACCAAATTATTTTTATGGTAAAAATTTTCATTTTTTTATCAAGATTTTATATTCATTAAAAATTATATTTTTGTGAGGGATTATTTTAATCTACTTAATTATTTAAGTTGATATGGTGTTTTATGTACTATAATAAATGAAAAAAATAACAGTCCCTAATAGTATTAATTTACTTAAATTATAAGAATTCTATTTTCTACAAACTACCTTTTTAAAAATGTTCTTTCTTACCAAAGGTAATGGGACTGTTTTAGGTTTTCTTTAAAACGTTTCAAAATAATTTCTATGCTTTTACAAAAAGATGTTTGGATAGTTTTTCTAACCCTGCTTACATTTTAGAAGTTATAGTTTTATGAACTTCACTAGGTTATGATGTACATATGAATATATTTTTATACATACATACATACATATATACATACATACATACATATATAATTTCATGTGGAACAATTATATATATATATATATATATATATATATTTAAAATTCCACGTAAAACTCTTTTACATGTCCATATATATATATATCATTTAATGAGAAAGTGTTTTTGTTTTATTCTGACACACACACACACACATATATATTTATGTATATGGGTATATACATCATTTCATATGAAGTTGTATTATTCTGACACAATAATTTATTTTCCCCATGAAATATTATTTTATAGAAATATATTTTCAAAGTTTAAAGAATATTGATTCTCCCTATATGTATTAATGGAACCATCAAATTATTGTTTAAGGGAAAAATGTACTATTTTATATTAAGTATATATGTATAAATACAACTAAGTAATTTTGTTTTATAAAATATTATATATTGATGCTCTTATTTTATTTAAAATTTTTTGTCATGATTTCTATGATATAAAACCTGATCTACTAAGTTTTAATTACAAATAAATGAACCTAACCATTATATGAATGAAGCTATGTGATGAGGATTAAACCCAAACCCTTATGGTACATTTTCCAACTATGTGATGGGTGTTCCCAAATAACACTGAGTGAGCCCAATATAGCTTACATGATGGGTGTTCTCAAATAGCGCTCCAATTCATTAGGTAATGTTTTAATCTCATGAGATGTCAAGTATGGTGCACGAGAGGTTATCCTAAGCACACTATGAGATCAAGGAGTAAACCTAATCCACCATGGGACTATGTCCACTAGGTTATGTTATCTTAGGAGAAAACCATGACTTTATGTTATGATCCAAGGTTCCTTTGAGAATTATTTATGAATTCTCTAAGTATTTAAATGAAATCTTTATGATTATATGAAAAAAATAAAAGTATTTTATAAAGGAACAATATGTCGAAAATTTTCTTTAGCAAGAGTATTTATTTTCGAAAATACCTTGGATTTCATTATAAGGTCTTCAATTTCGAATTTTATATCATTTTTTCTTTTACAGTATATTGAAAAATCCTAAATGGATTCTTCATGTATTTAAAACCCCCTTTTAAGATTTTTTTGATCACCCCATGTTTTAAAATTTGTTTTTCATGGGTCTTAAGGTTGTATAGATGCAAGTGAGTGGTCATGATCCTTCTATGGTGTTTAATTATTATAAATAAGATTATTTTTTCTGATCCTTCCTTTTATAGGTGTTGTAATTATAATTCTTTGGGGTATCCTGTCTCTCTAAAACTATATATATTTGTGATCTAGGGATGTTTTATAAAAAAATGATAAATATAAAATAATAAAATAATTGGAATAGGTTTTGGGTCATCTTATCATAGGTTCCCTGGGACCTTTCTTGTGGAGGGGGGCAGCAAGTTAGCACTAGTTGGCCCTAGTGGGACGTAGCATAGTCAGGGGTTGGCTGAGTGACCGACCTTAAGAGACCATAGAGTTTGAGATGGGATTTATACTATCACTTTAACGGGTTTCCTATAAGGAATTCCCCTATGGTCCAATGAGGTTGTGCCCTAATCATGACCTTGGTGAGGGTAGTGTTATATTTGAGTAATGACCGTTGACCTTAGGGATATAATGAATTTAAAAGGAACCTAAGTAGGGTTTTGGCATTTTTTTGACCTCAGGGACCCTAGTGGGTTCCCAAGTGATTGACTGAACCTAAGAAGATATGTTGGGATTAGGTATAGAGGGTAGAATGTGTCACCTTAGAAACCTTATTGAAAATTTGAGCCTGAGCGGTTGAGGAAGTGGCATTGAGCATGGATGTTTATCCAACCTTTATTATGTTTTTATTTTATTATTGGGTTGTATAAGTGATTTCACTAGTTTTCTGTGAATTCGAGATTGTTCATGGAACTATTTTGATTCCATGGGATGATCAATAATCATCTATGGAGATAGATAAGGCCTTGGGATGCCAAATATTTCTGGGATCTAGTCTTAAAGTAATTTTGGGGTATATTCCTAGTTGACTAGAATCCACCATGGTTGATACAACGGTGGATGCCTTGTAGTGGTTCCTAGGATCCAAAATCAGAGTATATTATAGCACACATATGTTTATTACTGATATGTTAAGGATTCCATTGATTTAGTGGGACCATTGTGAATTCCCATGGAGTTATGATTCCAATGGTGATACTAATATACCATTGAGAATGGTTTTGACACCCAAGACTTGAGTGGTGATATGAGGTTTTGGGTGGTTATATATATCTAATAATAGATGTTTTAAATCTTGAGGGTGATAGTTTCATCACCCTGATCAATTCCTGGGATACCCTATAAGATATGGTGGATGCACCTAAGATGGTTTGGCTGAGGAACCATGAGATATTGGATTCCCATGGGATTGGACATGGGATCCATGGAAGGTATTCCTTTCAATTTTCTAGGGAGACCAAGAATAATTTAAGCCTATAAATATAGTATTTACTAGGTCCTTCCCCTTAATAGGAATGAGATGTTGGTTTGACATTGAGAACACCAAAGTACTACTGTAGGGTTCAACCTGAGGGATGTTTGGTGATGCCCTAGGTTTTTCTACTCATCAGTGGAGGTGTGTGCATAGGATCCCCAGAGTGTGGACATATGTACCCCTAGGTGACACTCATGCTTGAGACACTTCAAAACTATCTGAATCAAGCATGGTCTATTGAGGTCTAGTACCTAAGGATTGAAACAGATTATTGGGTTAGGATGAGGTTATATATGGATGACATTATAGTGAGAAGTTATTGTGGTTGGAACGGTCCCCAAAACATGCCCAAAGACATTCCCACATTAGCAAAAATTAGGTATTTTTTATTTTTTATTAATTTATTTATATTAAACAGTTTATTTATTTCTTATATTTGAGCATGTAATGTGCACATATCGAATAGTTTCTTATTATTCATAGGGCCACATTGGTGTTTCCCTACATATTTTTATACTCTCAACTTTATTATACTTTCATTGCACATGGATACCCTACATCACTATTTATTGAAGGTAAAGTTTGATCTGAGTCCCGATATTGTATGATTGAGATGGAGTAGTTTAGATGGGATTAAAAGATTGTGTTTAGGTGAGGATTGGGGATTATTTTAGGGCCTCCAAAAAGTTTTATTTCCATATTCATTTTTTTATCCCATATATGTGATCAACCTAGTGGTTGATCGATCCTGTATGGTTGCATATCATTATTTCATTTATTATCTCATGATTATGATATTTTATTATCTTCAAAATATGATGGATCATGTATATATGGATGAGTTTTGGTTATTCTGATTGTTATTGCACACTCTGATACATGGGTATTTACTCCCCATGATACCTCCTTAGATTTAATAGTACATACCTTCTTAGCCATTCCGTTAAGTTTTCTTGAAGATTTTTGGTGTCGAGTGGGATTTTGGAGGTGTTTCATAAGAATTTAACAAACCTTAGTCCTTTTTGTAGGCCACCACACCCTGGTGGTGGGAATGGTTATATGGACCCATACTTTTCACATGTAGATACCACATTTTAATATATGAATATTCATTATATAAAAAAAATTCCATGCCAAAATTGTTTAGGTATAGCACCTTAGGAAATATGAAACATAAAAAACTAGTTCATAATAGTTCTACATAATCTCCCACTATGTTCTTCATAATTAGAATCCTTCTTATATATATGATACATTAAAACTTTCTTCATACCCTAGGAAAAGTAAACATAAGAAATGGTTATCTATGATACTCAGTATGGGTAAACAAGGGAGATATCAATGATCACATAAGAATAACCTGATAATAAGAGTATAGAAACATGATTATAACATTTGAAAACCATACCCTGAATATCAAAGATCATAACCTTGAGTTATGAAATAAATCTTAACATTCCATAAGACATAAATCATAAAGGAATAAAATAACATGATCCATGAGATCATAAAATATGCATATGACATGGATTTATGGAATACACACAAGCATATAAAATCATTTCCATAGTATCCAAGACTCATTTCCAGGTATATAATAGTATAATGGGGTCACTCCCCAATCTATCATAGTTTTCAATATTCATTCCCAAGATTATCATAATGGACAATGTCCCTTATTGAACTTGGTTCACTCTCTATTATAATCTAATATATCTTATGAGATATCAATATTTACCCACTACACTAGAGAGAGATATAGGTATCACCCATATCATAATGAAAATCATACATATGTGTTCTAAAAAATCATACAAAATTCATTGAAAGGCACAGTCGTGGGCTCTTTCAAATGATTTGTAATTTTTACTTCTTAGGTACAACAGAGTGGCTGACCAAAGTTGTCTCTCAAAGGAGGAAGTAAGTTTAACAACATATTTAAGGTATTTTGAAAATGAAATAAAATAACATAAATAAACTACTTAAAATGATGGATTTTTTATCATTTATAAGACTATAATAATTATGTTAGAATATGATTTTATATTTTTTTGTTCTTTTTGTTTTTGAAATGAGATTCAGAAAACACAATGAGAATATGTTTTTTTTAGAAAATATTTTTAGAAAGTGTAATAGATCTAACTCTACCTCTTAACTCAATTATTTATCATTATCATTTAAATTAACATCCACTTAATTATGACTCCTAACTTGTTAACCCCCAAAACCCTATGATAATTAACTAAACCTTGAATATGAAATGAATTAAACCGTAGGCCAGATTTTGTACATGCAATCGTAGCACCCTGCTTTGATTGATGTTATAAGAATAACTTATGGTTAGTGGTGAGTTAGGGCACATAACCACTCTATAAATGAGTATTAATTGATTTTAGGGATTTTATTTGAACTCTATAAATTTATCCAATGTGGTTTGGTTTTACCGATTACGTTTTCACTCTCACAATTTACACAAATCTCGACCTCACGTGTTTTTGTGTCAATTATTAAATTTATTTCTTAGTTTCTTATAATTTTAAAACTCAATTCATGAATCATATTTTTTGAATTATATTATCTTAATGATTCAAAATAATTAAATGAATAAGGTAATAGGTCGATTGATTACTAAGAAAACTACTCTTCCATGGGTGATGTAGTCATCGTAGAAACATTTTGCATTCACAAAGGTTTAGAAAGGGTATAACCCAATAACATTTATACTATTGAATTATAGATCAAATAGGAATATTAATGAATAAGATAAGTTAAAAAAATAGAGAAAAACAAAAGAAATAAAAGATGAACTAAGATGTTTATTAAATAAATACAAATATTACAACATGAGAAGGAGAGGAAGGCTTCGATGAAGAGATCCTTGTTCAAGAGACACCCCTATGAGTATAAGAAGTTAAAAAACCTCCAAGGTTATGAAGGGACTCATCTGAAACTCCAAAATTTCATCACTTCACTCCTTGGTCGAACTTACAAATGGGGTGCTCAAGGTGCCTATTTATAGCCAAAATGGGAAGTGGTTTTGGGCACCCAAATTTATAGCTACCACTTATGTCACAGGTTTGGGTAGGTAAACTGCCTTATCTCAAATTAAAAAAAAGAGAAAAGTTTTAGTTCAACATATTGAATTTATCCATGTAAAAGTTGGCATCCAATGGAGGATTAAAAAAATGGATATGGACAAAATAAAGAACCAAATATTTTACTTCATACAAATTTTTTCCCCTGGACATATTGGTTCAGATGACCCCATTAATAGATGAATTAGGCTTTGTTTTCTTAAGATGAGTTGTCTCCCATGAATTTATGAAGTGGACCAAAAATTTTAATCCCATTTGGAGGAACATATTTCTATAAATTTGAAAAATAGTGGACATATGTCCTTGGAATTCCATGAAGTTTGGCTCATTTCCCTTATGGATCATCTCTTACCATCCAAATCACCACCTCCTACAAAAAAATCACCAAAACAAGAATAATTGTCCTTTATAACAGTGATAAACATTTAGTAATTTCATAAAATGGGATGTTTAATTTGAGATAATATTTGTAATTTTAAATAAAAAGAAATTTTAAAACATAGATGTAAGGGTGAAATGAAGCAGTGAATTGTGATATGATCATTCATAATATCATAACACATGAAGTAAAATGGGTTTTATAAATATTTCATCATTACATAACCCATGGAAATGAAACAAGTTTCATAAAAATATCATCTTTTCATCATAGCATAACCTGTGGAAAAGGAACAGGTTTCCTAAAAATCTTATCATCAAAAATATAAAACATCCAGCAAAAAGAATAAGTATCCCATCATTGGATCATATCTCTAGTAAATCTTAGGTAAAATCAAAGGATGTCATCCAAGATAGAAAATTATTTTCAAAGATCACATGGAACATTTCTTGAGGAAAATACCATTTTCTATTTGAAATAAATTATTTAAAATATATAAAATTACTAAATATCATGGAAAACGTTTTCTATGAAAATAAAATTGAAAAAATTTAAAGGAAGATTTAAAAAATTGAGTGTCTATGATAGTGGAAAATTGTGTACCATAAAAAATATTTCTTTCGCTTTTTTGGTAAGAAGTGAAAAGTACATTGTTCAAAGAATATAACAACCAATAATTTTCATAAATAGATATCATATCTTAATAGATTAATATTCATCAAATAACATAATGATCCTTTCCAGAATTATATAGATATAGTGCCTTTTAGAAACTAGGATATATAAATAGTTGTTTCAAAAACGATCCACATCATCTCAAACTAAGTTCTTCATAACTATAACCTTTATTATAAATATTATACTTAATACCTTTCTTGATAACCTGGGGAAACAAAGAAAAATAACAGTTGATATTTGATGCTCAATAAGGGTAAACAAGGGAGATATCAATGATCACTTGACTATAATACTAACATAAGGGTTTGAGAATATGATCATAACATTTAGAAATCAGGCCCTGCAGATCATATATCATAATCTTGTGTCGTGGCATAAAACATGGAAGCTCATAAGATATAAATCATAAAGGAATAAAAGAACATGATCCATGAGAGTATAACATTGGCATAAGACATAATTCTGTGGAATACACATAAGTATAGAAAATAATTTCCTTATAAGTCAAGTATCATTTCAAGACTACCATATTGGAATAGGTTCACTCCCCAAACCATCATAGTAGTCAAGGTTCACTCCCAATACTATCATAGTGGAAAACTTCCATTATGGAAATGGGTTGAATCCCCATTCTAGACATATTTATCTCAAAAGATATCAATCTTTACCCAATGCATTGGAGGGAGATATTGGTCCAACCCTTCCTTGGTTATAACATAACCTCCATTCTTGTTAATAGCATTACCACCATCTATGGTTATAATGTAATCAATATCCATGGTTATAATGTAACACCTATCACATAATAAAAACCATACATATATTTTCCAAAAGATCATAAAATATTTATCATATCATAACCCATGAAAATAAATGTGTTTCATAAACAATTCATCTGAACATAACATGTGGAAAAGCAATGGATTTCATAAAAATATTATCATTATAGAAATAAACCATCAATATAAATAATATATATGGAATTATTTGATCATATCCCCAGTAAATTATAAGTGTAATAAAGGGTTATTATCTTTGATGAATATAAATACCATTAAGATACCATTAAATTCAGGATGGAATCTATTTCAAAATCACTTATTTAAAATCTAAAAATTTACAAAATATTATGGTTTTTTTATTTTAAAATAAAAATGAAAACTATAAAAGGAAGATTCAAATAATTTAGTGTTCATTATGGTAGGAAATTTTGTTCATGTTTTATAAATTAAAATAGAATATTCCTTTACCAATTTTGTAAAAACATAAAAAAGTACATCATTCGGAAAACAACAAGAAGATTCCTTTTGAATAATTTTTTATAAACTAAAAAATGGGTAAAAATAACTTTAAAAAATAATAGTATAATATTAAAAACCATATTTAAAACTTTTTTAGAAAACATGTATATGAAAGAAAAATGTGTTTTGACTAAAGAGAGATATAAAGTAAAATTTCCTTAAAAACATATTTTCTGTATCTTGAGTAATTAATGTGAGAAAAATTAAAGTAAATAATATATTTTCAAGAAATAACCAGAGGATAAAAAAAATCATGAGTTTCATGAGAGGTATATCATAATATTTCATCATCGAAAACTTAATCATAAACAATCCTAATAAATAATGTGATTATGAAAAAAAAACCTTATCTATTTGGTAATCTTTTGAATCATATTCCCCATTAAAGAATAGAATAAAATGAAACTTTATATATCATAATATTAATTATATTCCTGATATAACATGTAAATGGGAAAATATATACACCACACAAAATAAATGAGTGGTGAATATGACATATGTCTCTATAAAATAAATGTGAGACCAGAAATACCTTACCTTAGTTCTGACTTCCTTAAAACACGTTTAAACCTCCTATATAATAAATATAGATTTATTATACATATATTACAGAAACATATTCATATATATAATATCATATATTATTTAATTGTTGAGTGGATCCTAGAACCAATTTATGTTTTGGTAATTACAAAATAAAATATAATTTCAAAAAACATCTCCCTCCTTTTGAAATTATCAAAAAGATAAAGTTTTGATAGAATAATTATCACTCAAAATATTAATTACCTTTAAATAAAAAAATAAATTAAAAACACAATGTATTTAAAAACATTCTTAATCATTAAAATTTCAAAATATATATCAAGGATCCACAAAAAAAAAGATCCATTTTCAAAGAATGTCTCAAGAATCCACTGTTCAATAAGATGAATTTGTAAAAATTAATGAATAACCCATGATAAGACACCCTTTCATGCAAAAAAAAATTTAGATAGTAAGTTAACATTATATAGTACATATTAGAAGTTTAAAAATAATAATATAACAAAAATATATATATAAATTAAAAAATATAAATATTAATAACAGATTCTATATTGTACAGATTCTATGTAAATTTGAAAATTTCATCACATACAACACTGAAAATTTCCCAAATTTGAGCATTAAATATTATTATCCAAGAGTGTAAAATAATAAAAAAAATTATTTAAGATATACGTAAATTTTCATGATAGATATTAAAGAAGAAAAACAAGTATTATCTCCCCTATGATTTATCATGTTATGAACTAAAGAAAAATTTTCGTATTCCCAAATAAGAATAAAAATTAGATTCCAACATGATCGAGATAGACTTATTACAAGAAAAGTTTTATAAAAAATATTTCAAAAATTTAAATAAGGTTTCTTCCCTATTAATCGAGACATTATATATATCAATGGAAATAATATTAATTTCAAAAATAACTCAACCATAATTACAACTTCCTTCTTTCTAGAAAAATAAGAGCAGTTGTAGAATATTTTAAATTTTCAATAAAAAATATAGATTTAATGTTTTGAAACCTAAAAATATAATACTTATTTATAATATCTTTATACAACTAAAATGTATAAGATGAATTTAGAATTAAGAACAAGTATAACTCCCCCTAAATTGATGATTTCCTTTCAAAATTACAATATTTAAATAGTATAAGTAGAATCTTAATTTTAGTAGTGAACACTTCTCCAAAAACACACTTCAATGTCATAAGTATCCATGAAACATGTAATAAGGTATTAAATTAATTTTTAAGGTAACCAAATGATAATATCATATAAGTAAATTAATATATAAAACTAAAAGAACATATTTACTCACTATATAAGATTATTTAAAAAATTTAAGTTTATGTTAGCCAATAAACATTTTAATACCCTTGTTCACTAACCAGAACTAAAGATAAATATTGAAGAATATGGTAACAACCTAGAATGATACTAGGAATTTAAGATTATCCAAAATTAAATACTAAAGATTATAATGCTCAAAGAATAAAACTATAATGATATGCATGTTGAACATAAGAATTATAAATTACATATTACCTGGGTATAAAGAATGGATTTATTTTACATAAATTAGAATACATACATTTAGGTACCCAATAAGTAGATGGTTTCAATAGTTTGGGCATGGAATCAGATTTAGACATAAAATTCTTATTATGACTAAAATAATTAGTGAAATTTGAAGGAAAATCATAAGAATAATGACTATAAGATCCATATTTAACGAAATTAACTGAATAAATTGTAGAAGATTTTCCATTCACAAACTCATTTTAAATATAAAAAAAAATCACAATCAAGAAGATTAATTTTATCAATACATTTATTGAAATAAGCATCCTTTCAGAAATTAACATTTTAAGTACATTTATTATAAATTGGATTTTTAAAATAAATATTTTCTTTCCTAACTTTATCTAATTCATTCTTAAGCCTTTTATTTTATTTTTGAACAAATTCAAAATAATCAAAAAACATTTCATGTGAGGAAGAATATATGTTTCTAATATTTTCATTTTCACATTTAAGATTCTTACATTGATCTTAAACTTCACTCATTTCATACAATAATAAATTAAACCTTTTTCTTGATCTTCATTATTCTTAGAAAGTAAATATTTAATCCTATAATTTTCAGATTTAAACTTAACATTTCAAAATCAACATTCTTTAAGTTAATTGACAAATCCTTTTTCTTTTCATTAAACCTTCTATATTTTTCTTTGAATGAAACATGTATAAAATTAATTTCATTTATTTTATATTTATTGAATCACACATTTACTTCATATCTTCAACGATTAGCTCATAATTTATAAAATTGATATAAGCATAAGAATGAGAACTAAAATCACTATCTTTAGTTATTCTTGTCACACAGAAATTTCTATATTCTCTAGAATATGAACCAAGATCACTTGAATAATAATGTGGAGGTGAAAATGTTATCTTAGAATATTTTAAAAGAAATTAAATTTTACCACTTTCTATTGGAATTTCATACTTATTTCAAGAGCCTTCAAAATAATTCCATAGATTCATAGATTTCCTTTCTTTCCTTTTGAGCTTCTTTAGATTTTTATCCTTCTTCAGTCTTTGGAATTTGGGATTGATGTGACCCTTTTTACTGTACTCATGAAAAATTACATCTTGGGTTTCATTAGAATTACAATTACCTTAATTTTTATCCTTGTTATCATACTTAGGATAGTCTTTAAAAGATCCCATTTATTATCTTTTTTTTTCCATCTATATATACCTTTTGAAACATAGGTTGTATCATTCCTATAACTACTTTATAACTCTTAATCTGAAGAAAGAGGAGATAAATTTGATTTAAAAGCAATTACATTTTTCTTTGAATTATCTTCTTCAACAATATTTTTTAGTTGTAACTCATATTATAATAATAATCCAATAAGATAATAAAGAGTACATTCCTTAAAATTCTTACTTTCATCTATAGAAACCATTTTTGCATTCCACTTATTTGGAAGTTCTCTAAGAACTCATGCCATTTACAATAAAAGTAAATATATGAAATATTTTATGTATAATTTAATATCCAACCATTTTAAATTATTGATATTTATCTATCAACATACCCAATTTAGTTCTAATAATTATTTTTATAACCAAGATGTGTATCTTGCAGAATTTCACAGATGTCATTAGCAATTTTACATACTGAAACATGACTATAAACAATCCTATTTATTATATAGTATAAGATATTCATCACCTTGTGATTTATTATAATTCCCCGAACCTAGTTACTCAGAGCCGGTGCATTATTATATAACATTGGCATGATCACAAGGGATCAAATCCCAAAATACCGATCAGTTTAGTAGCCTTGGAAGTACTAGATACATACATAAGTTTTATATCACATCATGAAATAAAACAACAACAAACTTTTGTCACCTTTTAAAACACTTATATCCCTTAGCCTATCCCTGCAGGTCAACTATAAAAAAATTCTTCACATCCTTGGAAAAATAAAACATTGAAAGGGGTGAGTTCAGATACTCATTAAGGATAACAATATAGCGGGAACTTTCATAAATAAGCAAAAACATTTAAGGCAACGTATAAGACTAAATCAAAAGAATTTTAAACTTAAACTTCAGCATAATATAAAAAATATAAATTAAATAATTCTATTTACTTATTCACATAGATATTCTACTATTCGAATAATCATATACAATATCACTAGCCAATTTCATAACGATGGAATGCATAATGCCGGACATCATAACGACACAATCAAGGCCTCGTGCCAAGACTACAAATAAGATTTTATCAAGGACTTATGACAAGAAACTAGTCTGTCTCATGAGACACATCGATGCATCAAGGAGTTATAGCAGGCTCCACCCATCACTCACTAAGTCCAATGCATTCTTTATATGAAAATGTTGAAACATAACATAAACATTCGTATTAAAACTAGAATATGTAGTGTCAATACTTTATCCATAAACCATGAATGGTATAAAAATATCACATCTACAGTAAAATATATCACAAAATCTTCAATACAATGTGTAATATTGTATCATAATAAATCAATATCAAACAATCATAAAATCCAATAAAGGATGTTGACATAGATGAAATCACAACTATTTCAGAGAAATATCTCTATATATTTTAAAATAATTTAAAATTCCTATAATTTTATAAGATTTTTTTTTGAAAATATTCTTATAAGCTTGCAAGGGAATCTTCTAAGGTGTTACAATGGTGGAAAATAGCCGCACCCACTGTATAAGTTAAAAAACATTCTTACCTTATTTCGTCGAAAAGGTCATAAAGTAACCTGTTTGGAAAATGACAGAAAGATTCCTTTAATTTTTTTATAAAAAGTCAAAAAAGGGTATAAATGACTTTAAACCATATTTCTAGGAAATAGTAAAAATGTTTTGAAATACCTTTTTAAGAAACACGAATGTGGATGATAAAGAGGTCCCACTAGATACTCACATATAAACAACCTCAGATAAGGAAGAGATTGTAGAATTAACCCTTAACTTGTAATTTTCCTTGGTTGAGGGTAAATTAACATCCATTATAATAGTTAAATAATAATTATTAAATTATAGAAGAACCATATACATAAATATAATATCATATATGATCTTTTAATATTGCTTTGTTAATAATATTTCAGAAGTATCATCGTTTCAGGTGTTAACTGATTCAGTTTACTTTATATGCTTGGTTACGTAAGCCATGTTTGTTATGGATAGAATGTATTTTATTCATATCCATAATTATATTAAGTTCTTAAACATTATTTTTAATCATAAAATGAAAATTATTCTTGAATGATTATGATGGGGAATGAATTTCATCGTGTTCGTGGAGACTGTAATCTGTACATACGCACGAGCGAAAATATAATTCTATTGATGGTGAAATAATATGTAATTGGATGGTATATCATATATAAAGAATCATTAAAATTCTATATTTATTATTTACATCAGTTATACTCATTATTATACCCATCCAAATAATGAAATGTTTGAATAACAAACTACACCACGATGTGGTGACGGTAAGCCGTACGTACGCACGTATGATGACATGTCATTAATAGGATGGATAAAATAATTAATATGATTATACCATATGTATAATAACATCATAATTTTTATAAGTTACTGGATTTATTATTTTTTTATGGTAATAAAAAATAAATAGGAAGTGGAAGAAGCAAACAACTTTAAAATAGGTGGTGAAATTATTACCTCTTCTTCGGGTGTTTCCTTTTGAGTTGATCAAAAGGGATACTTCGGTTGAATTTATGATCAATGTAAGGCCTATAAAATGAATTGATGGAATTTGTGAGGATATTTTGGTAGGGGTTTTCTGATCCAAGTGTGATTTTGAGAGAAGTGGAAGTACCCATTTATAAGACAGGTGAGGGTCACTTTAGTAAAAGCTTGAAATATTATTTTATTATACAATCATATTCGGTTTATAATGGATCCAAATTAATTTATTTAGATACTAAAGTGGGTATGGGTAGAAAGAACCTCAATTTATAGGTTTTAGATAGGTTTTGGTCACTATATTGACCTTATCTTTAAGATTTAACTCTTAGTTAAATAGTTTGACATTTACCATGGCTCTTTGTATTTTTATATTATATGGTTAATAAAATTACTATAAAGTGACAAGAGAACTCCAAGTGGTTCATTTTTTATATATATAACCTTATCTAAGTCCTTTTTCTAAACATTATATTTTTAATAATATTATATCATTTAATAATATAGTATTTGGTTTAAAAACACATTTATGTCAATTTTAAAACTATTTGGTATTTTGTTTTTGTTAAAGTCATAAAATCATTATTAATTCAACAAAAATTCATTAAATTAACCCTAAAATGTCATATTAACCTTGAAAATTAGTATAATTCATCAGAAGTCTAAATTTACATTTATTTAGATATTTATAATATCAATTAGTTTAATATTTTATTAATACGGTAATTACTGCATCATCATTGTGTCATAAATAAATTTAATTATTTTATATCTAAAAATTATAAATAAAATACCATTATGTATGAAATATTTTTTATCTTTTTAATTAATATTTATAGTCTAATATATCTTATGTATAACCCTATATTAAAAATGGTTTAGTTATTAAACTTTAAATTTAACACTTTTAACTCTTCTTTAAATAAAATAATAATAAAAGTCCTAATCTAATAAAAGTGGACTAAAATGATCATATTTTATTCCTAATATTGATTTTGGTCGAAATAAACTTATCCAATAGAATTAGGACATGTGTTAGGGTAAGTATAATATCATTTTTACCTTTAATTACCCTATTTACTTTAACGTGGTAAATAAGTCAAAAGTAAACTATTCAACAAAAAATATTTTCATCTTATTGAACCAAATTTTACTTACTGATGTTAACCATGTCTCTTGGATTTTTTAAATTCAATTCACAGAAGTGGTAAAATTATGTTTTATGCAAATTTGCAAATGTGACTAGAAGGTGGGTAAAAGACGGTAAAAAGTTCAATAAAATTTTATATTTATAATATTATTATAAAATGACTCTAATGAATTACATTGAACATTTATAGGTATTATGTATCTATTTTTATGTAATATAAATTTAAATAAAAATACTAATTATTTAAATAAAAAGTTGGTTTTAACCAATAACGTTGTGTTTTTCACTATTCATAAAAAATTGAAGGTTTTCAAAAAAATACCAAAACTTCACCCTAAGCTAATTTTGATATTACAAATCTAAAAATGAAGTCCATTTTGAAAAATAAAATTTAATATTTCAAAAAGTGGGTATTACTATTCATAACGGCTAGTATGATTGGTTGTGGTGTGTTAAAACTCCAAGTTGCATACAACGCAAGCTATTGCATTATTCAAAGGGAAACTTACTGCGAAAGCTTGGGGGGTTACATTTATAATATACTTTACCACATCATTTCAAACCAAATATTCAAGTTCACCTTTGGGAAGCTTGTATGGATTTGGTATGATCATCTAATGATCAATGCTATGTTGCTTCAAGAAAGATTCCATCGGAGAATTCCAATATCCATAACCAGTACCATCAAAATGAGGTGTGTTTAGAGATATTTATCCATCATCTGAAAATTTTCCCTATTATATTAAAAAATATATTTTTCCCTTGATGCTTAATTCAGAAAATGGCTAGCATAAATAATATATATACAGAGCTATGGGTTCTTCTCTGATACCAATTTTTGGTCTATAGTTAAGAAAAAAATATAGCCAAGATGGTGGTGAATTGGAATTTTAAAAATGGATTAATGATTTAACAATTATATCAGATTTATCATGTTAATGCAGTGAAAAAACACAAGATATTTTTATAGTAGTTTGGATCTAAATGATCCCATGTCTACTCTTCACCCCACTCACTAACTGAGAGTGATAACACCCAATATAACCAATATAATGGAATCTTACAATGACTTCTACCCACATGAAGTTATAACACAATTAAAAATACTTTCACCCCTAGAGGCTTAAATCGAAAACCAAAAATTCCTTTTTCTACATGAAGGAACAACCAGAACACCCTTACCTTTTCCCCTGGAGTCACAACCTGAACAACCTTCATTTTTTCCACTAGAGGTAGAACCCAATGCTTCACTTTTGATTGGGAGTAAAAATGAAAAATACTAAATTTTAATGGGTATTATAACCTGTTATAATTAAACACAATGAAAGGTAATAGGAATATGTAGAACCAAAGAACTAGATGAATAGATTCAGTGTTCGAGTGTAGAGGTAGTAGTGATCTCTCCAGCAACAAAGGATCAAATGGTTAAATTCATGTTGAGAATAGTAGGCAATCATCAAAGTCTACATCCCATTGCACCATTCAAGAAAACCCTAAACACCTTTTTTATTGATTTGGATCTTTCGAACTCTATATATCAAGTTCATCTATGCACAAAAGATTAAATACTGGAATCCCATTGCAATCCCTCTTTTCCAATACATCATACAATTTCTTTATTTAAAGTGCATATAAAGCATATTCACAAGGGTCACATCATTAATCTATAAAATTAAAATCATGATGTACAATGATAACATTACAGTATAATTAATGAAATGTTAAAAAAAAATTATAATCCATATTAAATTCCTTTGGAAATATCCTAAAAAGAATGCAAGACAAAATATTCACATTCCAACAAAATTTTATGTGGAACTCGTATTTTCCAAAGAAATCAACATTATATTTTAACCCATGTGATAATAAATTAATAAAAAAAATTCAAATCTATTATCATGGATTCTAAATAATTAATAAGTAAACATATAATAAATAAATGATTAATTATATTCCTAATAAACATGAAATAAATGAAAAAATGAAATGTTACGTACAAAAAAGTACATTTATAGATTTTACAATATCCTGTAGAAAATCACAAATCCACATATACATTTGAAGAAGGATATTTATGTCGTATATTCACATATTTGAATATACAAAGAAAAATCTATGTAAAGAAATTCTTATACCTGATTTCACATAGATGATTCTAGAAATTTTAAGACAACCTAACTTATAATGTTTCAATCTTAAAATAAAAAATAAAAATAGAAGAATAAGCTTTATCTCCAATTGAATTATATTTATATAATTTTATTATCTTTCCATATAATTAATAATTACATTAATATAAATTACAAAACTCAATATATCATCAAAATATAGTAGAAACATTATTTTATAAAACTACATAATTATAACAGAAAAAATTTAGTGACTGAATATAATTTTTGTATTTATACATATCATTTCATATTTCAATTTATTCCAATGAAATGTAGATATATTTTTTATCTTTCCAATGAAAAGATAATATAGTAATTTGGAGTTTTTTATCGAATGTTATAGTCAAAATACATAAGATAATTTCAATCACGGTAGGTTCCATGGTCAGTTGACTTCCATAAGGTAGGTTCTATACTTTTCCAAATTTTTAATTTCGATAATTTTCAAATTTTAGTTCTAGAATAAGGAAAATGAAATTATAAGGTCTTAAATGACTGATTTTTCTTAGGATAAATTCATGAAAATTATAGTTCTGCATTAAATGTTTTTAGAATGTGAATAGTTTGTCTCGCATGCTTTTTGGGAGATTTTCAGGTGGATTTAATGTTGATTATAACTATTCTTTAGTGCTATATTAATTATAATAACGTGTTATCACTTTACAACATGATTTTAATTTTATAGATTAACATTTTGACCCATGTGAGTATGATTTTAATGCACATTTAATAAATAAATTTTATACTATACTAGAAAAGAGGAATTGAAATGATATTATGGTGTTGAATCTTTTATGCATAGATGAACTTGATATATGGTGTTCGATAGATCCATATCAATAAAAAATGTTTTTAAGATTTTCTTGAATAGTAAAATGGTATCCAAACATTAAATATCACCTAATTCTCTTAATTGGAATTTAACTATTTGATCCTTTACTGGTAGAGAGTTCACTATTGCCATGACACTCAAACACTAAATCTACTCATCAAGTTCAATGGTTCTACTTATTCCAATTATCTTAATGTATTTATAATTGTAATAGGTTATAATAAACATTAAAATTTATTTTTTTTAGGTTTTAACTCCAAATATAAAGTTAGGAATTGGGTTGTGCCTCTAGGGAAAAAAGGCAGGTTGTTCAGGTTGTGCTTCAAGGTAGAAAATGGAAGGTTTTTTTTAGATTTAAGCCACCAGGGGTAAAAAGGTTTTGTAATCAAGTTGTGACTCATAGTGGGAAAAAGTCACTATAATATTCCATTATATTGGTTATAATGGGTTCTATAACTCTTAGTTCAGGAAAATGGTGAAGAGTAGATGTATGATCTTTTAGATCCAAACTACTCTTAAAATATCTCATGTTCTATTTCTTTTACTTTCCACTACATTAACATCATAACTCTGATATAATTCTAAAATAATTAATCCATTTTAAGACTCCAATTCACCCATTATTGAATATATTTATATCTTAAATTCATAACAACTTTACTTATAACTTTTTATCACATGTTTCTTAACACTTCTTTATTAAAATCACTATTCCGAGTGACATTTACTTCATTTTCATATTTATTTTGGATTGGTATTTTTGGTCCCTGTATTTTTATCACGATTACATCATATACAGGGTTTTAATAATGATATAAATGTCATATATATTAATTATATACACTTTTAGTTTCATTCATAAAATATAGAGATAGAAAAAATGAATTACACTGTTCATGGAAATGGTTGGCCATACGTATGCATGAATGTTGTTTTAATTTTTTTTTTCAATAGATGGAATGAAAGAAAGGGAAATTATTAATAAATATTACTGAACCATTATTATATCATACATATAATATATATTCATTAAATTTATCTTTTTTACCATTCAATTAAAACATAAATAAAAATGTTTCACATTGCTTCATGGAAGTGGCAGTCTACACGTATGCATGATCGACATTATCGTTTTACAACAATTTGTAAGGTAGAAAGGTAGATATGATACTATAATTATAGATGTATAATTATGAAACAATTATAATATATAAATTTTAAACCCATTATAATATCTATCTATAAAATATGGTGATGAGAAATGAATTTTTATCGATACATAGAAACGGTAAGACGTACGTACGAAGAAATGATAGTTACACTTCCCATTTGATGGAAATAGGATTAATAAAGGTGGTTTCATAATCATAATAACATTTTATTATATTTAAGATACCAAATATATTATTTTATGATGAATATAATATATTTATAAGAGGTAAAATAATAATTAAAAAGAGAGTGATCGGTTAATTCGATTACCTCTTATTTGAAATAACTACTTTATATCTCTTCTTAAGGGATCTAGGGTTAATATTATATAATCAAAATAACCTATATAATGTTTCTATAAGATTTTATAAGATAAATTGGTATATTGTTTTGATATATAAGGATCAAAGTGGTGTCAAGAAATGAAAGGAGAGTTCCCTTTTATAATTGAGGGGTGGGGCCCTCTCGGAAATTCTTAAAATATTAAATGACTATAAATTAATTTTTATATCCAAATGGACATAAATTAGTAATATTATAATATTATAAGATTAAAAGTTTAAATAGTCTAATTTAATAATGTTTTTTTCAATTTTGGATCTAATTTTTACCCTAACATTTTTGTTTTCACTCGCAGTTAACCCTTTTGAAAAATTCAGTAATATTAAATTTTTTTACCCATTAAGGGTTAATAATGTTACTATAAAATTACAAACGAGACATAAATGGGGATAGGTTTATTTCTAAAAAAAATTCACAAAATGGGGTATTTAATGTTATGTTTAACACCATTCCTTTAATTTGACATTAAATACATCAATAAAATGGGGAATTTAAAATAAAGTTCTTTAAAACCTGCATAATATAACACACACATGCATACAAACACACACACACACACATATATATATAATTAATGTTACATATTAACTCATTGAAATTATATCACTTTTATTATTTTAAAATAATTTATTTTATTTTTCTGTTAATTGAATAAATAGTTTATTAGCGTTTCACAAGAATTTAAGGTAATTATATAATTTCTAAAAATTAAAAATAAATTTCTATCATGATAATTATTTCATTAATCTCAAAATTCACATTTATATTCATTAATAACATTATTTTATCCCTATCTATACATACAAAACATATTAAAAACTATGAGAGTGACATTTTGTAACTCTCTTTGATTTAAATTTTATATAGGTCATTTTTTTGGACAAGTATCCATTCAACCACTACATTTTGAGCCTAAGGTAATAAGGTTCAGATTAAATTTATCAAATAATAATTAGGATGAAAAATT
This sequence comes from Viscum album, assembly GCA_963277665.1. NCBI lineage: Eukaryota > Viridiplantae > Streptophyta > Magnoliopsida > Santalales > Viscaceae > Viscum > Viscum album. The sequence continues at coordinate 1,861,128,947 of OY728158.1, forward strand.
ATGGCATTATCATGTAGTTTTAACCTAGATAAACCCGATTTACCCATTATAGAGGTGATAAATTTTACCACAGTTACTATTCATTTTGACCATAAATAAAAGGGACCTATTTAACCAATTTTAGTGTCTTAATTATAAATATGGAATAAATTTTTTAACTTCAATTTCTAAAATTATTAGAAATTAATTTTATAATAAGTGCACAAAACATGATGACAATTGCTTTTCAAATACAAATATAATTTTTAAACTTAAAATAGGATTTATTCTTATCCGAGGCCTAGAAAAATAATAGATGAATGTTAAAATTTTTTATTGAGTTTATAATATATTAATTTTTTAAAATAATTCATAAATAGTGATCAATTTAATTTATTAAGATAAAAACACATTGAGTGCATAAAAAAAGTTTTTCCGGAAAATGTCTTTTTACATATAGAAATATTTTTATAATAAATTGAAACATAAAATTGATTCAATTGAACTTATTTGGGTTTTAATTAAAATATATAAAAACTAATTTTTCATTGAAACCATATTAAAAAAATGGAATTTTTTACATGCCTGAAACAAAAAAACAGTTTTAAATAAAAATTAGTAATTTTTGATATTCATTAGAAAATTAATTTTTTTTAGAAAATTTTAAAAAAATTATCCAATGATAGTTTTAATATTATTATTTAAAAAATTATGTTCATTTTATAAATTTTTTAAAAGTTATAGAACTTAATAATAATATTTTCCCATAAAATAAATAAAAAATATTTTTGAAGAAAATGTATTCTTGAGGAATAAAATATCAATACTAAAAAATGTTTGATTATTTACTAAGAATTTATCAATATATTTATATTTATATTTCATAAAGTAGTTAATCCTCTAATTCAATAAATAGTTATAACTGTTACATTAAATAATATTTTAATAGTATATCAAGGTTTTTTTAAACTCAGTGTTGCATGCAACGTAAGCTATCGAAGAAGTTAAATTTAATTGATAAAATTATTTCATAAAATCTAAGGGTGTCACATTCTCACCCATTTAATAACTTTCATCTTAACAATTTAAACTTATACTCTATAATCAAATGTTTGATATTTTTAAATTCCTTTATTGAAAACACACATCGTAAAAAGGGTTAGTAAAACATCCTCTTAATAAGAGAGAATGAGAAATACAATGGTCATTTAGAATAACTCAAAACCAGGTATCTGAATAGGATAACATTAATGTGAAGTGAAAACATGAATATGGAAGAGAAAAATAATTCCTAAGGAATGATAGAGAGTGATAGATAACATGACCAATAAAAAGTTAACAACCACAAAACCATAAATCCGTGATGGGTGAAAATACTATTGATTTATCAAAAATGAAGGTAATAGGGAAAAAATTTGTTTCAATATTCTTTTCCTAAAGTTGAGGAAGATATTTACCATCTATAATAATAATATAATAAATATACTTACTTGACAAGTAAATTTTATCCTTTAATCAAATTTCACCACAATCTAATATATTTCATCCAAATGATGAGTATTCAAGATGAATTTTTTAGGCTAGAAGCACTAAAATAAATATCTAATTGATGAAAAAAGTATACAAAGATATTCTTCCTAACATTAGGCATTAATAAAAAAATTGTTAGGGTAAGGTATAATAATTCCCAAAATTTATAAACCTTCATATAAATAAATAGAACATTAATCTCCAAAGCTTTAATAATAAAATCCACAGTTCAACTAAATAAAAACTCCCATAGCCAAAATTATCTCAATAACCAAAACATTAAAGAATGTTTTAACTTTAAAGGCTCTATCATACCCTTCAAATTACATCTTAAAAACTTTAATTACATTAGTACCAAATATTATTTCATGTTAAATCAATTGTTAAACCTAAAAAAAAGAAACATCTTACAAAATTTCATTAATATTCATGATAAACCACTATATAATTTATAATACAGTGAATTTCACCTGAAATATCATGAGTCAAATTTAGATACTAACCGGAAAGGTAATCCTTAGCTTGACCATAAATATATCTAAAAATATTTCCTTTTCAACAAATCAATTTTCAACCATCAATATTAATAATAGCCCACTATCTAGTCGACTGTAATTAACTTAACATCAAATCATATACTATCCTAAAGGTTTATTTAAACATCAATAAAAATTTCAAATCACTTCAAAATCCCATCACTTAAAACATAAAAAATTCGTGTTGATGCCTTTGAGCTTATGATCAACCTTTAACTTATAAACCCACGATGGTATCTATAAAATTTATGTTATCCTCACATGAAAGCATAGATGCTTCCAAAACTAACGCAATCCTTTCTCCTTAAATAAGGTCACTAATATTGAATATTTCACTTAACTCTAAAAATGAAATAAAATTAATTAAATATAACCTAAATCACTTTTTATCAAATCACAAACCAATTTTAGGGTTACTAATACCATCAATTTTAATCAAATATTTATCCCAAAAAACCTTATTAACTCAACATGAGACACATATTAAGTTTTATCTTTCCCTTAATCATGAAATCTCAAAAAATATCACCTTACTACTAAATCACTTTTCTCGGGTATTTGTACCTTTAAAAATATATTTTCAAATCCATAAATATGAACTATTTAAGAAAAATAATTATATGTTTCATGTTTTTATAACTAGAATATCATTAGTATAATACTTATACAACATAATTATTGAATACAAGTATATAAACACTTCAATCATCCCACTTCATTCTTAAACCATTAATTATGGTTCATCGTCTTATCCCCCAACACTTCTTTCCTATAATATGAAATATGAACAATGTTTTAAGATTCATTAACCTCAATTTAATCATGATTCTTAATTTTAGCATAAGAAATTCCCTTAAAATGGCCCATACCTTTCATATGACATTCGTAGTCTCTTTATCATCATTGGTAAAACCATCACTTGTAAAACCTTGATGATTCTTTTCTTGATCACCCGCCCTAGGACATTGATTCACATAATTTCTATACTTTAGATAACTAATACATTGAACCATTGAGGATACCTTAGGAAGACCATTATTCTCATCCATTGTGTTAACCAAACTTTTCATTTTATCTCAAAAATTAGTTTCTTTTTTTCCTTCTTTTCCACACTCAAAACATCATCTTGTTCCCATGAAATATTAACTTGAGTTCTTCGTCCAAAATTCTAGACATGTTGGAATCTTAATCATCTTTCATCCATGTTCATTATGAAATTACATATTTATCTTACTGGCCACACCATGCCTCGGATTGAGGTGGTGTTGACTCATACATGTCAAAAATGACACATGTATCATTTTCATAAAGTATAAACAAAATCTGAATGCGTTTGGTCAGTTTTCCGTATGCATGTTGTTGTTTTCACTTAAAATCTTGTCCATTTCAAATAAATGTGAGACAGTTTGAGTGGTATCGGCCACACCATGCCTCGAATTGAGGCAGGGTTGACTCGTACACGTCAAAAATGACCCATGGATCATTTTAATAAAGTATCAACACGATCATAATATGTTTGGTTGGTTTTCCGTATGCCAGTTGTTGTTTTCACTTAAAATGTTGTCCAATTCAAATAAAAGTGAGACACTTTGAGTGACACCGCCCACACCGTGCCTCAGATTGAGGCAGGGTTGACTCGTACACATAAAAAATGACCCATGTTTCGTTTTCCTGATGTATCAATACAATCAGAAAGCATTTGGTCAGTTTTCCTTATGAAAGTTGTTGGTTTCACTTAAAATCCTATCCATTTCAAATAAAAGTGAGACAGTTTGAGTGTTATCGGCCACACCATACCTCGGATTGAGGCAGCGTTGACTCTTACACGTCAAAAATGACCCATTTATCATTTTCATAAAGTATCAACAGAATCCGAATGCATTTGGTTGGTTTTCCGTATTCAAGTTGTTGTTTTCACTTAAAATGTTGTCCATTTAAAATAAAAGTGAGACACTTTGAGTGGTAATAGCCACACCGTCCCTCGTATTGAGATGGGGTTGACTCATACATGTCAAAAATGACCCATGGATCCTTGTTCTAAAGTATCAACACAATCAGAATACGTTTGGTCAGTTTTCCAAATGTCTGTTGTTTTTACTAATCAGTGTCCATTTTAAACAAAAGAGAGACTTTGAGTGATACCGGCCACACCATTCCTTGGATTAATGCGGAGTTGACTCGTACACATCACATATGACCCATGGATCATTTTCCTAAAGTATCAATACAATCAGAAAGTGTTTGGTCAGTTTTCCGTTTGCAAGTTGTTGTTTTCACTTAAAATCCTGTCCATTTCAAATAAAAGTGAGACAATTTGAGTGGTACCAGAAAAAATGTGCCTTAGATTGAGGAAATGTTGACTCGTAAATGTAAAAAATAACCCATGGATCGTTTTCCTAAAGTATCAACAGAATTTGAATGCATTTGGTCAGCTTTCCATTTGCAAGTTGTTGTTTTCACTTAAAATCTTGTCCATTTCAAATAAATGTGAGACAGTTTGAGTGGTACCGGCCACATCATGCCTCATATTTAGGCGGGGTTGACTCGTACACATCGAAAAAGACCCATGGATCATTTTCCTAAAGTATCAATTGAATCTGAATGCGTTTGATCAGTTTTCTGTATGCTAGTTGTTGTTTTGACTTTAAATGTCATCCAATTCAAATAAAAGTGAGACACTTTGAGTGGTACCGGCCAAACCATGCCTCAGATTGAGACAGGGTTGACTCGTACATGTCACAAATGACCCATGGATCCTTCTGCTAAAGTATCAACACAATCAGAAGGCGTTTGGTCAGTTTTACGAATGACTGTTTTTTTACTTAAAATCGTCTCCTTGCTTCCTCTTTTTGATTAGGGTTTTCACTCTTCTATCATCTTCTTCTGAAGCTATAAAACCGTATTTTACATTTGGATTTAGAATGAAAATTGAAGAGAGATTAGATTGGGATCTGAGATGCCTAATTAAGAGTGTGATTATCTATGGAATCAAGGTAGGTGGTCGGTGCTTTATATTGAAGTAATAGTAATGGAATGTTAATTAGATTGGTATTTAGGGTGAATCTTGAAGAGAGATTAGATTGGGCTCAGTGACCTTATGATGTAGTGATTGATGTGATGATGTTTGTGATACACAATTATGTGAGGTACCCAGTGGAGGATGAGGATATATGTAGCCGGTGGTATGCATGGTAGGAGGAGGGTGGGGGGGGGGGTGCTGTCCGGGGTCTAGGAAGGGGGGGGGGGGGGGTTGTCCGGGGTCCAGGAAGGAGGGTGGGGGCATGTCCGAGGTCCAGGGAGGAGGGTGGGGTGGATGTCTGGGGGGCTGTCCAGGGGGATGTCCGGGGTATAGGGAGGAGGGTGGGGTGGGGGGCTGTCCGGGGTCCAGGGAGGAGGGGGGCTATCCGGGGTCCAGGGAGAAGGGTGGGGGGGGGGGGGGGGGGGCTGTTCGGGGTCCAGGAAGGAGGGGGTGGGGCTGTTTGGGGGGTTGTCTGGGGTGATGTTTGGGGTCCAGGGAGGAGGGTGGGGGGGGGGGTGTTCGGGGTCTAGGAAGAAGGGTGGGGGGGGGGGGGGGGCTGTCCGAGGGGCTCTCTGAGGTCCATGGAGGAGGGTGGTGGGGCTATCCGGGGGGTTTTCTTGGGTTCATGAGATGGTATTTACATATTTTCTAAGAAAATTCTTTCAAGGTAAAAAAAAAATATCATTATATCAACTTCTAATCAGACCAACAATTTTCTAAATTCCATTAAAAGATTATAATTTCATTAAAATAGGGTGATTTCATAGAAAATCATCAAATCAAGTTTTATTATTTGTAGATAATAAATTAAGATAATGTGACCAACCTAATCACACATATATTTAAAAACAAAAAATCATTAAACATCAAAGGTCAGTAATATCAGTCAAAAATTTAATGAATCAATCTGTCCCTCATCACCATCACTATCATCACCATCATCTTCACCCTCACCCTCATCCTCAACATCATCCCCATCATCTTCCTTGCCCTCCTCCTTTCCCTCGTACTCAGCCCCGGCCTCCTCATCTCCCTCCTCCTCTGCCTCGGCCTCCTCCTCACCCTCCTCCTCGGCCTCGGCCTCCTCCTCACCCTCCTCCTCTTCCGCCTCGGCCTCCTCCTCACCATTGTCTCCACCACCACTAGAAATACCACTTGTTGCACCATATATAGAACACATCGATGACATGTATTCATCACAAGCAGTGCTGGACTCTGGTGGAAGTGTTGGACATAAAGCTTTCATCAATTACATAAATGCGGTGCTTTCCATAGAAGAATGTGCTCCCATCTCTATGGCCCTTTTTCAGCCTGTTTTGCTTGTGCCTTACCATGATACAACTCGGTGTCACTACAAATCCTACCTGAGGAGGTCCAATACCACATTGGAACTATACTCTTCCCAAGCAAGTAGAGTACTCTACCAGGGTGCTCATCTCCCAACAACTGATGTAAGTGATCGTTTGGCCCAAAATTGTCAGGTTCCTGGGAATCAAGGGTCTCTAAAGCAGCCTGTTACAAATATAAATAGATTATTATGTTACAAAACAGTGATTAAAATTTTAAATCTACAAAGTAAAACTTACAGTCTTCTGCTGAGTCGGTTCATTAACCACAATTCCATTTTTCTTCTTTCTACTCGAGCAAAAAAGTTTTTCTTGAGGCACACGTCCTTTTATATTCAATTTATGCCTCTAAAATGGCATTGAATGTAATAAAACATAAGTAAAATTATGATAAACAAATAATAATTGCATAACTAAAATTATATAACAACTTTAGCAATCAAATTAATTACAGAGGAAGCAATAGAAAGTGAAAGTCATAAAGAAAGATTATAAACTATCATACCAGCTGTCTCTCATGATCTGGAATTGTAGTACGTCCCAATGTGTGGACGTATTTCTTAGCATCAATAATTTTTTTATTTCTTCCAGATTCATCCTCAATAAAATTAAATAATTAGTATTAACAAAAAACATGAAAACTTTCATTTAAATACTTATAATTTGATTAATACCATAAATTGGATAGTCACCCAATGAGTAATCATATATCTGTACTGTTCTAATGGACAATCATCCACGATAGGGACCACCTCTAACTTTGGGCCTACTCTATCAGGCCATCCAATGTATAACTCATGCTTATAATCTCTCCAAATCTTGCCTAAATCCTTTAGATGTGCTGGCCATGCACCCTCACCATCGGGGAAATTAAACCGCAACTGAAACTAAAATATTAATTCATATAAATACAAAAATTAATATATTTCATTAAATACAACAGATTTTTTACCCATATCTCTGCCCAGGCTTTATCCTTGACTTCATTTAGAGGTTGTCTCCATGAGAGTGGGATGACATGAATGATGTCAGAGTATTTGGCAAGCGTTACCAAAAAACTCTGACATTGCTGCCCAGATTTTTTAATCATCTGACTATCTTCATTGTATTCCACCATCAACTACATGTGGAGGTTCCACATCGAATGCATGCATGTACACTCCCTCCCCCATCTCCTATTAGTAGATGTATCTGTTATGAAAGAAAATAAAATATTTTATCAATACATGTTATAATGTAAATAAATAATGGTGTAACAATTTTTTAGGGTTGTATAAGTATATATGTGGTATTATGGTCAATGGGTGCCACTGGATCCACAAAAACTAAAGGAACACCTTGTATAAATGGAGTGGGTCCCAATGTATGCTCTACAGGGATAGACTCTGGTAGAGCAGTAGTCGAAGAATATGGAATATAAAAGCCCGAAGAGATCAATGCAATAGTAAAAGAAGATGACAGGGATGGCTGACCAAATGCTAGATGGAGAGTGGGAATCATCATTGGATATGATACAGATGGGTGAGGAGGGTCAGATGTAAAGGGTGGTGAAAACATGGGAGGCCTAAATATACCGTGTGTCCCTAAAGGCACATCGGGATCAGAATGTAGGATGGATAGTATGTCAGTGGGAGGGGCAGGGTCTAATCAGGTATGCCGACTAGATCGTCTAGCTTCCATACCACCCCCCTCGTACGAACACCCCAAGTACTGAGACCACTACTAGGTTGCTCCTCAAATAACTGTCTCCTAATAGATAGATCCTGAAAAAATGTTTAAAAAAAATTAATCACATGACATTATATATTATTTAAATAAATATATTTGAAATAAAGTACTCACTACAGGAACTAGTGGTGGAACTCCCAGCTCAGCCATGCGACGACTGTTGTCCATAATCTGTTTCCATCGCCTCTCTTCATTTGGTTTCATTTTCCTGCATTTGAAAACAAATATAGAAGTAAATAGAAAATGATAACTAATGTTTAACCCAAAAAACAAAATAAATAAGAGGGGAAAAAATTAATTTTTAGTAGGATGATTATTTACTAAGTGTTATCAGTATATTAAAATCATGGAACATTGATTCTACCTGATTCATAAGTGGTGAAACAGTTTTCAAAATTAAGGAAAAATTTAATTTATTTAGATCAGGTAGATGATGCAGGTTTCAATACATGTTTTGTAGAAGAATACAAACCATCATGTTCATTACCTGGTAAAATGTTAAAGAGAGGTATTAGAGTCATACAAATTTTATCCAAATCACAGTTGAAGACTTGAAATGTTCACTAAGCTAGAAATGTTGGTTTCGTAGGTTTAAATACAGTTCAATTCCAAATTACAAAATGAAATTAAAATAAAAATTCCAACCAACAAACATTGAAAATTCACATAATGGTCAAATCAGATACAACATATTTGTAATCAATATTAAATCAATTTGAATAGTACCAACCTTAACAACCCAAATTGAGGTAAAACAAAATAATTGAGAACATGGATGGATGATTCTAAATATTTTCCACCAAAACTTCAGGTTCACAGTCAACTCTGACAATTGAGATATTAGAGTCATCAAAAGAAATAAATGGATTGGTTCCAATGGAAGTAGGGACAGTGTCAATTCCATCATCACCATCATAAACAATATGTCTTGGAATTACTTCAACTATGACACCAAATTCAAGTCGAAGTTATTCTTTGACATAAAAAACTTGTTTGACCATTGATTCCAATACATATGGTTCTTTGGTAGAAAGAGTGAGAGTCATATTAATTACTCGAAATCCACAATCATCAATAAATGTTCCCTGTCTCATCATCAAATCAAACCAATGACATTTCATCATCATGACTCATCCATGAGATTAATAATCCAATATTACTATTTTTTCAACGACTCATTAATAACCCACATTTTCAAATTGCGGTCTACTATCTGAGACAATGGCATAACAATCTGTTGTGGTAGTAACCATAACACTGTTATGTTGTTTTCTCATGTTCTTTGCTCGTTCAGTGAAAATCAATTTGTACCCATTGATGAAAATTGATTTACAGTCATGAACCATGATATTAGGACCAAAAGCCAATACTCTTATTTACTCAGAGACAGATTCAGCAGGAAAACTCAATACCTTCAATATAAATGAATATTAAACTTAATAAAATATTTATTTAATTATTTTAAACAGTAATATATTTACCATCAATTTTAACCAAGAAGAAAACTCTTTTCTATGAAAAGACTCCCTCCTTATCAAAGGCAGCGAATGATTCTTTATATTTATCATTATTTTATGTTCCATGTAGATAAAAATATGAATATATTAACAAATCTATATGTAAGATATACATATTCAATTTAGTTACCTGATGTAGTCATCGAACAAATCACAGTTGAACAAAACTGTGCAATGTGCCATATCCCACTCTTCAAGGCTTAATTTATTCAATGTATATGATACAGGAATTACTCCTGTTTGAGGAAGTGATGGAAAAATGGGTTCAATTTTCTCATACTATTATTCTTCATTTCTCATTGGTCTGTTCATTCGTGTAGTAAGATCAGACAAATACATTGAGCAGAAATCCATACATTCTCGAGCCAAGAAACCTATCATGATAGAACCTTCAGGATGATTCCTGTTTCAGACATAAGACTTTAATGTGTACATATTTCTTTCAGTTGGATACATCCAATGAAAAGAAACAGGTCCCCTGAGAAGTATTTCAGTGAGAATATTGATAGTCAGATGTAGTATGCATGTGAAAAATGATGGAGGAAATATTTTCTCCAACTCACAAAAAATTAATGAGGCACCTGTCAGCATTTTTTACAAGAAAGACTTAGAAATCTTCTTAGCACAAAGATCTCTAAACAAATTGCACAATCTAATAATAGTCACCCTTACATTATTGGACAAAATGTGATGGATTTATATTGGAATCAACTCATGCAGAAGAACGTGTTAGGTCCACCAGGCTAGATACCCTGAGGGGGGGGGGGGTGAATCAGGGTATGACAGATAAAAATGACTGCCCCTTGATGATATTGTTTTTATGTTAGACAAAACCCTCTTCTGTCTCCTTCCCGATGCAGAGTATGAATAATCCTTAAAGCATGCACAAGAAACAACGATTTTTACTTGGTTCACCCTCAGTGGGATACATACAAGGAGCATACACCGACAGTGTGCCGATATACAAATTCCACTATAAGAGCACTTCTTTTTACAAGTTCGAAGTGGACTCACTGTCCCTCCTGGTTTACAACCACTCACAATTTGAGAACTCACTACTCTCTCAACTGAATTAAGCTCACTACTTCTTCAGAAGATCCACTCATAGTTTATAGACCTTTAGGTCTCTTCATTTGCATGAAATAATGCATCCTCAACTGTTGATAGATGCTCTATTGAAGTTCAAAGTTCATCCACTGATGAATACCCCTTTTACCCCTGAACACTGGGAAATTCCTTTGGAAACACCTTCGCAAAGTAGCCTACTTCACAAGGCTCCCAATTTCACAAAGCTAAAACAAGCCTTCGTGAAGCCCCTGCCTTTTCGTGAAGCACTCTCGTGAATCTCAACCATTCGAAATGCTTTGGATGTCACGGAGCTCCTACCTCTTCGCGAAGCACACTCTTTCGAGCACGTGGCCTCGCGAAGTGCACTACCTTTCATGGAGCTAGATTAGTTGCCGTGAAGCACCTATCTTTCGCGCATAACACTATCTTCATGAACCAATTTCGTGAATCGAGAGCAAAATATTTTCTTTGAAAACTCTATAATTGTCTCAAGGGAGTCGACCTCTATTTATAGTCGATTGAACCAACCCTCGATCCTTCCGTGCGAAGTTAGTGCCACGTCATCTCCAATCGCGAAGCTCCAAAATTTCCACCGGAATTATCTCTGTTGGTCGGAGTGGATACTCAAGAGGGGGTGAATTGAGTTCTAATTAAAATTTCTGTTTTAAAACTTTGTCTTAAAATCACCCAAATAAAACACAAAATTAAACTGTAGTGAATTTATATCACAATAAAGGTTCTGTTAGGTTCTCAAAGGATTGATTATTTCCCAGTTAATCAAAACAGAATAGTTGATTAACTTTTGAAACTAACTTACTGATTTATAGATAAAATAAACACTTGCGAGTTTAATTATCAAAGTGACTTTAAAACAGTTTTGGTTTTAAAGAACTTAGCAGTGGAATAAAAGAATAACTTTGACAGATATAGCACAACAGATATAACCAAGAGGTTCAGTCTCAAGTCGAGACTTTGTCCTCTCAACAATTTGTATAAAGGTGATCCACACCCTGGATCGGGGGTTACAACAGTTTACACCTGTCCAGGTCCAAGACCTCTACCACTGTTATCCGTGGGAACAAGAACAATAACAACCAGCTGTCTAGGTCACATGACCTCTACCACTGTTATCCGTGGGAACAGGAACAACAACAAACAGCTATCCAGGTCACACGACCTCTACCACTATCCCAGTGGGAAATAAAAGAAGTAAGAGAGTTGAGTGAGGTTTTACAAATCCTCCAGTTAAGGCACAGGAGATAGTGTGTGTTTAAAATACAGCATATAACACACACTGCTCAATATGTAAAAAGATAAATCACAGAGCAACTATTTAGAGTTTAGAAATGGCTCTCGTGATTGTCGTGCAATTCTGGACTCCTTTGATTGATCAGAATTCACTCTGAGTCCTCTTCTGATTTTTGTCTGGAAAACAGAGTATCGTCTGTTTCCTTGACTTCCAGGTTCAGAGATAGAGAAGAAGTAGTCGATGAAGTTCTTGTTTTATGTTCTTGTTCTCCGCTCTTCACTGGTTAGCATTGATGAAAGAGTTCCTCGTGTAAGTTCAGTCGTCTCTTTGCATTCACGCTCTATTGTTCTTCCAGCACACCTTATTGTTTGTATCTCTCGTGTATTCATCTATATGCCTCTATATTGTAGTAGCACATCCTTCCTTTATTTAAAGCATGTGCTCCGACAATGGATGATTTACTTTTTGCAGGTACGAGGTACGGTTCCCTGACATCCAACAGCACACATTAAATAAATGTCAGTGTATTAAAATATACCTGATATGATCGTTGGTTAGATTAAACAGAGATAAAGAAATTAAAGCAGTGTTGGGTTCTGTCTCTGGAACGGTAGCTCTTGATATCGGTAGACTTGTGTTACAGTAGGTGTCTGTAGATCTGAGTATCGGTAGACATTTGTAATGGTAGACTTGTCTGTTGGTAGACTTGATGTATCAGTAGCGGTGGACTTGTAATAGTAGTGGTGGCTCTGCCTTTACCAGTAGCGGTAACTCTCTATCGGTAGCTGTGTCTCTGCCTTGTATCGGTAGCTCTATCAGTAGATTTTGATGCAGCGATGGACTTTGGGTATCAGTTGGGTATCGGTAGCTGTACCGGTATCTGTATCGGTAGCTCTCTTATAGCGGTAGCTCCAACATATCCGTAGACTTAACTGTATCGGTCGCTGTGAGCTGTAACGGTTTCTAGCTAGTAACTGTAGCTATTTGTTCTGACGGTAGCTACTCTCTAACGGTTGCTCTACTCTGTATCGGTAGCTAGTTTGTAACGGTAGCTGAAAACTGTTTGAGCATTCACTTGGAAGAATGAGTTAAGTCATAGTAAACATATATCTATTAATTCAAAAGACTTAATTTAAGCATAATTAAAGTAACAACATATATTAAAGTATATTTGGAATGTATTAAGCATAATCAAGATATAAAGAAATAATGGTTGGGATTATCAAAACACCATAAATAAACTTAATTCCAAAGGGTTCAACAATCTCCCCCTTTTTGATAATCACAACTTATGCCAAAATAAAGTAATATCAGAGGAAGAATATATCAAAGTATGATATCAACAGTATAGTATTAGAGGAAAAAAAATCTCAGGAATTGATATAAAAAAAATAAAAAAAAGTATCAGAGGAAAAATATGAAAACAGAAATATATCAAGAAATAATGTAGTATCAGAGGAAAGCACAAGCAAGATTCTTTAGTTTGAAAAGATTCGCATATTCCCCCCCCTATCAATTTAACTACAGGATTCTCCTCCAAAGTAGTGATTTTCTCCCCCTTTGTTCCCTTAGGTGAACAACATTCTCTTTCTCTCTCTCTGGTACAGGTTTCCAATAATTTCTCCCCATTTGTGATTAATAAAAAGGAGGGTATCAGAGAATAGAGAAGAACTAGGAAAGAAAATATACAGAGTAAAATAGACAGTGAAGAGAGGAATGAAGTATTTGATTGATAAGGAAAAGATACATTTGGGAAAATCAGAAAAGTACAAAAATACAATGAATCCCATAAAAAAATGGCTAGAAGCACTCAATCATCCTCTTGAACAGGTGTCTTTCCCTTGGGATCATCAGAGGGTGCAGAGGTAGAGTCAGCAGGCTTGGGAATTCCTGAAAGAACTACTGGTGTATCAACAACTGATACAGTACCAGATCTGTAATCTATCTCTCTTTGAGGGATGAAAGGTGTCAAGCTCCTGATGGCTTGAACTAGAGTCAGTTGAGGAGTACTCCCAGAGGAAGATGGTGGAAGGGAAGGTGGTACAATAACTAGCTGAGCATCCACATGTAGGAAAGGAAGCAAGAGATTACTGAAATCCATGATGATGCTTCCACCTCTCTCCATAGCAGATACAAAATCATCTCTGTTCTCAATAAACTTATCTAAAGCAGGAGTGAGCTCCCTGAGCTTACTAACCTGTTCTCTGAACGGTTGGGTAACTGGAGTTAACTTCATATTCTCAATCAAAAGCTTGAAATGGTTTGTCATTTGGTGCTTGGTATAAAATTTTTCAAAATAAGCATCGACCTTATTTTTGATTGCCTCTTGAGAATAAGTAGCTGCCCGCAGGTGATCACGAACAAAACTACTAACTTCCCTAGTGGTAGCAAGAATCTGAGTATTTGATGCACCACTGGGACTGGCCTTAGCCAATTCTTCCTGAATAATAGTGTGGATCTGGTCAAGGTTCACACTTGTGCTAGATGAGGGAAGAGGTTTCATTGAGAAGGCCACTATCTCCTTGAAAGAGTGAGACAGACTACTAACCACCTTCTGAACAAGTTCATCCTGACTGTTCAGATGTTCTTTAACTGACTTCTTAAAGGCCTCAAAAACTTCCACAAACTGTTTGACCACTTCTTTGATATATCGAATGTTAGTGTGCACTTGGGTTTGGGAACTGTTCAAAGTAGTCAATGAAGCAATTGATTGTCTAAGAGAAACTACAACTTCTGTCCAACTCTCAATCTGAGTGTGGCACATCTTAAGTTCATCCACCATTTCTTTCACAGGACTGGACACACTACATCCAATGGATAACTCAAGGGATTTCTCCACGCTTTTAATCTATTCAACCATACTTTTCTTCATATCTTCCACTGATTCTCTTATTACTTCTATAAATTTGGATTTTAAATACTTAAGGTCCTCCTTGGTTACCATATTGTCAGCCATAGTGGGTAAGGTAACTGATTCCTTTTGGGGTTGGTCTTCCTCATCAGAATCTCCATAAGAAAGTCCAAGAATCATATATCCGGTATCAGATGTCCAACCTTCAATGTCATATGATACTAATACAGAGCCAAGATTATATCCTTCACTTGGAACATTCTCGTGAGGTATCTCTTCCCACTCTTCTTCCTGAGGTAATTCTGCAATTTCCTCCACAATTACAGCAGATTTAGTAACCATTTGTTCTGAGTCATTAATGACTCTCTCATCAATAGGTGCTATTGCTATGTCTTCCTGATCAGGCACTATCCTGACTGTACTAACTATTAGAGGACTCAAACTGAGCTCCTTTTCAATATTTTCTTCATCATCCGCTTCATCATCAGCCTCCTTTTCTCTGTGATCAGATTCGGTTGTCTCATCCTCCTTAGAGGTGTCCTTGACAAAATATTGGCATGATTCTTGTCCTTCTTCTGTAGTCTCTGTATCATTGTCCTTCAAGACAGTTTCTCTCTTTGGTAGTTCTTTTGGAGGGATAGCTGTTCCATAAGAAATAACTTGATGTTTATGATTAGGGGGTAGGTCTGGGTCGCCTCCTTTTTCAACTGATGTCTCTTCCTCCTCAGCATCATCATCACTGTAGATCGGTTCTGGATCATCTGGTCCAAGACTAGGATCTCTCACATCCTTTGGTCTAGACGGATGATCCACAAAAGTGAACTTGTCATAAAGTTTTCCATCATCATTTACCCATGATTTCTTCCAAGTATTCCAGCTGACTTTCATGTATTTACAGATAGTTCTTGTAATACAGAAGTTATCCTTAACCACTACCAGCTCATCTTGAGGTCCAGCTATCTCTTTCAGTTTCAGCATCACATAAATTAGCTTTGACACCAATCCTGGATAGTAAGGTCTGTTGTTATTCACAAAACATTCTAGCCAACCTTGTTCTTCTAACACTATAAGAACCAACGACTTTCTTTCCATAAGCCATTCTGCACACACCTCTTTTTCAACAACTATCTCACGCTTCGATAGGTGTGGGTTTACTGGTCTTCTCTGAGCTACACTTCCACTGCCACTTCCACTGGCATCAGTACTAGCTACTTTTTGTCTCTTCGCTGTCGGCGCTTCACTTCCATCAGTCATATGAGGTCTATTGACACGAGCCATTATGGATTTGAGGATAGGGTTCTGAAGGTCGAGAGGTTTAGGTTTAGGAGAGTTTGAGCAGGCAGGTTCGCGGTGAGATTGAGTGAGTCTAGTTCAAGTTTTAATATCATTTAGGATTCATAAATCACATAAATCATAAATAAAATAAAATGGTTCGATGACTCGGCTTTACAGAATAATACAGTGCAGAAATGTACTGGTAAAGTCTTCTAACGGTAAGGTCTCCCTAACGGTGAGGTCTCCCTAACGGTGAGGTCTCCCTAACGGTGAGGTCTCCCTAACGGTGAGGTCTCCCTAACGGCGAGGTCTCCCTAACGGTGAGGTCTCCCTAACGGTGTGGTCTCCCTAACGGTGAGGTCTCCCTAACGGTGAGGTCTCCCTAACGGTGAGGTCTCCCTAATGGTGAGGTCTCCCTAACGGTGAGGTCTCTCTAACGGTGAGGTCTCTCTAATGGTGAGGTCTCTCTAACGGTGAGGTCTCTCTAACGGCGAGGTCTCCCTAATGGTGAGGTCTCCCTAACGGTGAGGTCTCTCTAACGGTGAGGTCTCCCTAATGGTGAGGTCTCCCTAACGGTGAGGTCTCCCTAACGGTGAGGTCTCCCTAACGGCGAGGTCTCCCTAATGGTGAGGTCTCCCTAATGGTGAGGTCTCTCTAACGGTGAGGTCTCCCTAACGGTGAGGTCTCCCTAACGGCGAGGTCTCCCTAATGGTGAGGTCTCCCTAATGGTGAGGTCTCTCTAACGGTGAGGTCTCCCTAACGGTGAGGTCTCCCTAACGGTGAGGTCTCTCTAACGGTGAGGTCTCCCTAACGGTGAGGTCTCCCTAACGGGGAGGTCTCCCTAACGGTGAGGTCTCCCTAACGGCGAGGTCTCCCTAACGGTGAGGTTTCCCTAACGGTGAGGTCTCCCTAACGGTGAGGTCTCCCTAACGGTGAGGTCTCCCTAACGGTGAGGTCTCCCTAACGGTGAGGTCTCTCTAACGGTGAGGTCTCCCTAACGGTGAGGTCTCCCTAACGGTGAGGTCTCTCTAACGGTGAGGTCTCCCTAACGGTGAGGTCTCTATAACGGGGAGGTCTCCCTAACGGGGAGGTCTCCCTAACGGTGAGGTCTCCCTAACGGCGAGGTCTCCCTAACGGTGAGGTGTCCCTAACGGTGAGGTCTCCCTAACGGTGAGGTCTCCCTAACAGTGAGGTCTCCCTAACGGTGAGGTCTCCCTAACGGTGAGGTCTCCCTAACGGTGAGGTCTCCCTAACGGTGAGGTCTCCCTAACGGTGAGGTCTCTCTAACGGTGAGGTGTCCCTAACGGTGAGGTCTCCCTAACGGTGAGGTCTCCCTAACGGTGAGGTCTCTCTAACGGTGAGGTCTCCCTAACGGTGAGGTCTCTATAACAGTTTCAAGGGTAAGTTATCATTCCTAATTCATGTTTGATGAAACTTATTCTTTCTGAACTTAAAGGCTTAGTGAAAATATCAGCTAATTGAAGTTCAGTGCCTATGAACTCAAGTGTTATATCACCTCTTTGATAATGATCTCTTAGAAAATGGTGTCTAACATCAATATGTTTAGTTCTAGAGTGAGACATAGGATTCCTAGAGATATTAATCGCACTAGTGTTGTCACAGTTGATTGAAACATGTTTAAAGTCAAATCTATAATCCAGTAGTGTGTGTTTCATCCACAGAATCTGTGCACAGTAGCTACCCGCAGCGATGTATTCTGCTTCAGCAGTAGAAAATGTAACCGAGTTCTGTTTCTTACTACACCATGATATTAGGGATTTTCCAAGTAAGTGACATGTTCCAGATGTGCTCTTCCTATCTAACTTACGGCCAGCAAAATCAGCATCTGAATAACTTGTTAAGTCAAATGATTGTCCTTTTGGATAAAACAAGCCTACATTTACAGTATAATTAAGATATTTAAAAATCCTTTTAACAGCAAGCAAGTGTGATTCTTTAGGATTAGCTTGAAATCTAGCACACATACATACACTGAACATAATATCTGGTCGACTAGTATTAAGATAAAGTAAACTCCCAATCATGCCTCTGTAATTAGTTTGATCAATTGGTTTCCCAGATTCATCAACATCCAATTTACAGGTGGTACTCATAGTTATATCACTTTCTTTAATACTATCCAAACCAAAATGTTTTAATAAATCCTTAGTATATTTACTTTGATTTAAAAGAATTCCATCTTTAGTTTGAAAAATTTGAAAACCAAGAAAATACTTAAGCTCTCCCATTAAGCTCACTTCAAAATCATTTTGCATAACCTTTGAAAAATCAGTACATAAATAATTTTTAGAAGATCCCAAAATAATATCATCAACATAGATTTTTACTATTAATACATCTTCTGAAATTCTTTTTATAAAAAGATTGGGAAAAGATATTCCTTTTGTAAATCCTTTTGAAATAAGAAAGTTTGAAAGTCTTTCATACCAAGCTCTTGGAGCTTGTTTTAAACCATATAAAGCTTTAGAAAGTTTAAAAACATGATTTTGAAAATGAGGATTTGAAAAACCATGTGGTTGTTCTACAAAAACATCTTCCACAATAAAACCATTTAAAAAAGCACTTTTCACATCCATTTGATATAACTTGAAATTCAGATGTGATGCATAGGCAAGTAAGATCCTAATAACCTCTAATCTTGCTACAAGTGCAAAGGTTTCCTCATAGTGAATTCCTTCTTCTTGATTGTAACCTTGTGCAACTATCCTAGCTTTGTTTCTAATGATGTTTACAGATTCATCAACTTTGTTTCTAAACACCCATTTTGTGCCTATGGTGATAGTGTCCTTAGGTATTTCTACTAATTTCCAGACTTTGTTTCTTTCAAATTGATTTAGTTCCTCTTGCATAGCCGTTACCTAGAATTCATCATTGATAGCATCATTGACATTTTTAGGTTCTAGCTATGACAAGAAGGCTTGATGTTCAACCTGATTTCTATGAGAAGCTCTAGTCTGTGTCCCTCTATCAAGATTTCCTACAACAACATCTAACGGATTATTATTTATAATCCTAGTTGGTCTTGAAAAGGTAGGACTCGAGATTTCAGGTTCATCTATAGGTTGAGGTTCAACAGAAGCATGTTCTGGAAAATTTCTAGAACTGGATGTTTTAACTACATGTTCACTGTCTTTATCATTAGGGTTCAAAACAGAGAGATCATCTTCAATATTTTCAAGAGAGGTCTTAGGTTCATGTGGATCAGTTTCATCAAATTTGATGCGAACAGATTCTTCCACACATTTGGTTCTCTTATTAAACACTCTATAGGCTTTACTAGAAATAGAGTAACCTAGGAAAATTCCTTCATCACTATTGGATGCAAACTTGTCAAGATTATCTTTAGTATTAATAATAAAGACTTTGCAGCCAAAAACTTTGAAGTAGTTAACCTTAGGTTTCCTATGGTTCCACAACTTACAAGGGGTCCTATTAAGAACGGGTCTAATCAAGACTCTATTAATAACATAACAAGCTGTATTTACAACTTCAACCCAAAAATAAATAGGTAGGTCATACTCATTAAGCATAGTTCTAGGAATTTCTTGCAAGGTTATGTTCCTCCTTTCTACTACACCATTTTGTTGAGGTGTCCTAGGGGCAGAGAAATTGTGATTATAGCCATTGTGTGAGCAGTAAGATTCAAAATCATGGTTTTCAAACTCACGACCATGATCACTTCTCAGAGTTTTAATCTTAAGTCCACTAAGGTTTTCTACAGACTTGGAGTATTTTACAAAGCAAGAACAAGCTTCACTTTTGTGAGCTAGAAAATATACCCAAGTATATCTAGAAAAGTCATCTACAAGAACATAGACAAAATGCTTCCCATTTAAACTAGAAACTATAGAAGGTCCAAATAAATCCATGTGAACCAACTCGAGAGGTTGAGAAGTTGACACTTCTTTCTTTGATTTAAAAGAAACATTATGTTGCTTTCCCTTTTGACAGGGATTACAAACTTTGTCTGCTGGAAATTAAAGTTTGGGTAGGTATCTAACTAAGTTCTTCCTAGAAAGTTTTCTAAGTGAATGCACATTGCAGTGTCCTAATATTCTGTGCCAAAGCCAAGACTCTTTATGAAAATCATTTAAATAAGTAATATTTTTCTTAGCTAAAGAATTTAAATCAACAGCATAAACATTTTCATTTCTCAAAGCAGCAAACACTAAAACATTTTTAGAATTGAAAACATTGCAAGAATCATTTTCAAATTTAACATAAAAACCGTCATCACATAACTGAGAAATACTTAACAAATTGTATTTAAGTCCATCAACAAATAAAACTTTAGAAATTAATACTGAGTCAGTGTTACCAATCTGGCCTAAGCCGATGATTTTCCCTTTTGAGTTATCACCAAAAGTGACAAACCATCCATCAACTCTGACTAATCTTATAAAGCATGAGAAGTCTCCTGACATATGTCTTGAACATCCACTGTCCAAGTACCAAGTCGTTTTATAGGAGCTCTTTAAGCAAGTTTCCTAAAAAATAGATTTAAACAGGAAATTATTTTGGTACCCAAATTTTCTTGGGTCCAGACAGGCTAGCCAATAGCACTTTAGGTACCCATATTTGTCTAATGGGTCTCATAAAATTTATAGAATCAATAGATTTTGAAAGATAAACCTTATTAGATCCATAACGATGAATATAACTAGTTTAAGCATATGAAGTTCCAGAGCTAGGTACATTCTGTCCAGATTTAGGAATGAATCTAGTTTTGGTAATTTTCCTTTTTCCAGGTTGGTATCCTATACCAGTAGTGTATCTAGGTGAAATTTTCTTACCTAGAATTTGAGTAAGAGTATCTTTACCCTTGGTAAATTTCTCTAAGTCTTTCATGAGTTGCTCATTATAAAATTTTAGTTCAGTATTCTCTTTAAGAAACTGAGCATTCTTTTCCATTTCAATATCAAGATCAGATTTATGTTTAACAGTTAAAGCATACTGTTTCTTTAAACCTTTGTATTTGTCTTTCAAATCATTACAGGTTTCTTCTAACATATCACAATATTCAAACAGTTCATATTTTGACATGTTATCACATTCAGAATCATCTCTAGAATAATATGAATTAGAAGCAGGAGTTTCTGAAGTTACCTCAGAAGTGTTTGTCATAAAACACATGTTCTCCTTGTTTCTGTGTTCAGTTTCAGAAACTTCATATTCACTAGAACTTTCCTCAGAAGCACTCCAAGTAGCCTTCATGGCTTTCTTATACTTGTTATCCTTGTATTCATACTTCTTCTTGTATTTCATCTTTGGATAGTCTGTTTTTATGTGTCCTTTCCTTTTGCACTCATAATAGAAAACTTCATCTGATTTATCAGGCTTCTTCCAATCCTTTTTCCAATGTCCTTTGTTGTCATACTTACCTTTGTAGTTTGAATTTCTGAAAAACTTCTTCTTCCTATAAAATTTATTAAACTTTCTAGAAATGTGAGCCATCTCAGCATCACTGTCAGAATCACTCTCACTGTCTTCACAGCTTGAACCTTCATTGATAGCTTGAAGCTTTTATTTATCCTTATTATTTGAGGTTGTAGTTTTGAAGGCAATAGACTTCCTTCTAGGTTCATCATCTTCTTCTTTGTTAACCTTGAGTTCCTCTTCATACATCATCAGTTTTCCAATTAGTTCTTTGACTGACAGTTCTCCAATGTCACACGATTCTCTAATGGAGACAGAGGTTCCTCTCCATCTTTCAAGTAGACATCTCAAAATTCTCATGATTTGTTCCTTTGCTGGAACATCCTTTCCCAGAGAAGTCACTGTGTTGACAATTTCATTGAACCTGAGATACATATCAGAAATGGGTTCATCAGGCTTCATCTTAAAGTTATCATACTTAATAGTATAGGTATTCAATCTCATATCCTTAACATTAGTTGTTCCTTCATGAGAAACAACTAAGGTATCCCAAATTTCATATGCAGTTTTACAAGTAGATATTATATTAAATTCCTCATCTCCTAGAGCACAGTAAAAAGCATTTATAGCTTTACAATTATTATTATAGGCTGTCTTAGTAGCTTCATTCCAAGTAGATCTAACAGTAGTTGGTATTTTATATTCAGATTCTATAGCAGTCCAAATATCAAAACCCATGCTCTCTAAATGAATTTTCATCTTGATTTTCCACTGAGCATAGTTGGTGCCATTGAAAAAGGGTGGTATATTGGTAGCAACACCTTCAACTCTATTTTCCATGATAACTAAATTAAAGAAATGATTTTAAAGAGATAAAAATTTAGAAATAACAAAAATTTTAAGAACTTTAAAATACAACTAAAATCACAGTTGAAAAATAGAGTACTTTTAGAAAATATTTAAATCAACCTCTGATACCAATTGTTGGTCGGGGTGGATACTCAAGAGGGGGGTGAATTGAGTTCCAATTAAAATTTCTGTTTTAAAACTTTGTCTTAAAATCCCCCAAATAAAACACAAAATTAAACTGTAGTGAATTTATATCACAATAAAGGTTCTGTTAGGTTCTCAAAGGATTGATTATTTCCCAGTTAATCAGAACAGAAGAGTTGATTAACTTTTGAAACTAACTTACTAATTTACAGCTAATATAAACACTTGCGAGTTTAATTATCAAAGAGACTTTAAAACATTTTTGGTTTTAAAGAACTTAGCAACAGAATAAAAGAATAACTTTGACAGATATAGCACAGCAGATATAACCAAGAGGTTTAGTCTCAAGTCGATACTTAGTCCTCTCAATAATTTGTATAAAGGTGATCCACACCCTCGATCGGGGGTTACAACAGTTTACACCTGTCCAGGTCCAAGACCTCTACCACTATTATCCGTGGGAACAGGAACAACAGCAACCAGCTGTCTAGGTCACACGACCTATACCACTATTATCCTTGGGAACAGGAACAACAACAACCAGCTGTCTAGGTCACACGACCTCTACCAATATCCTAGTGAGAAATAAAATAAGTAATAGAGTTGAGTGAGGATTTACAAATCCTCCAGTTAAGGAACAGGAGACAGTGTGTGTTTAAAATACAGAATATAACACACAATGCTCAATATGTAAAAAAGATAAATCATAGAGAAACTATTTAGAGTTTAGAAATGGCTCTCGTGATTGTCGTGCAGTTCTGGACTCCTTTGATTGATCAGAATTCACTCTGAGTCCTCTTCTGATTTTTGTCTGGAAAACAGAGTATCGTCTGTTTCCTTGACTACCAGGTTCAGAGATAGAGAAGAAGTAGTCGATGAAGTTCTTGTTTTATGTTCTCATTCTCAGCTCTTCACTGGTTAGCATTGATGAAAGAGTTCCTCGTGTAAGTTCAGTCGTCTCTTTGCATTCACGCTCTGTTGTTCTTACAGCACACCTTATTGTCTGTATCTCTCTTGTATTCATCTATATGCCTCTATCTTGTAGTAGCACATCCTTCCTTTATTTAAAGCACGTGCTCCGGTAAAGGATGATTTACTTTTTGCAGGTACGAGGTACGGTTCCCTGACATCCAACAACACACATTAAATAAATGTCAGTGTATTAAAATATACCTGATATGACCATTGGTTAGATTAAACAAAGATAAAGAAATTAAAGCAGTTTCGGGTTCTGTCTCGGGAACGGTAGCTCTTGATATCGGTAGACTTGTGTTACTGTAGGTGTCTGTAGGTCTGAGTATCGGTAGACATTTGTAACGGTAGACTTGTCTGTCGGTAGACTTGATGTATCGGTAGCGGTGGAATTGTAACAGTAGCGGTGGCTCTGCCTTTACCAGTAGTAGTAACTCTCTATCGGTAGCTGTGGCTCTGCCTTGTATCGATAGCTCTATCAGTAGATTTTGAGGCAGCGATGGACTTTGGGTATCAGTTGGGTATCGGTAGCTGTACCGGTAGCTGTATCGGTAGCTCTATTATAGCAGTAGCTCCAACATTTCAGTAGACTTAACTGTATCGGTCGCTGTGAGATGTAACAGTTGCTAGCTTGTAACAGTAGCTATTTGTTCTGACGGTAGCTACTGTCTAACGGTTGCTCTACTCTGTATCGGTAGCTAGTTTGTAACGGTATCTGAAAACTGTTTGAGCATTCACTTGGCAGAATGAGTTAAGTCATAGTAAACATATATCTGTTAATTCAAAAGACTTAATTTAAGCATAATGAAAGTAACAACATATATTAAAGTGTATTTGTAATTTATTAAGCATAATCAAGATATAAAGAAAGAATGGTTGAGATTATCAAAACAAAATAAAGCAACTTAATTCCAGAGGGTTCAACACTCTCAAAATCAAGAAGCACCATGAAAATATTCCGATTGCGGATCTCATCGTAATCGCCGAGCATCACCATCAACATTCCTTCGCGCCTTCACCGTGAAGCTCCCTCGCAAAGCCCTTCACCGCCGCAATGCACTTCAACTCTGCCGTTCATGAAGCTTTCACGTAATCATAAAGAATCACTTTCATCATTCTTTTGGTCTTTGAGAATTCCAAACCATGAAGCCTCTCTTCGCAAAATTCATGCCTTTGCCATATTAAAATATGATCTTCATGGAAATCCTATTTTCGCGATGCTCACAAACCTCCAAATTTTGGACCCCAAAAATTTGGCAAACACTGGAAAACGGGGCCACCTTGTACTTCTCTTTTTGTACCACCTCCAGATCTTCCATTCCTTTGTCATGGTTCTTTTTCAACATTGACTGTCAACAATATCTTTGGAACTCGACAATTCACCATTGAAACCTGTTTTTTCAACAAACACAATCAACCCAAAAATGTTGCAATGTTACCTTGATGGATTTTTTCCCAACAATCTCCCCCTTTGGGTTTGTTGAAAACTCTTCACAACTCTTCTCAGAATGATTTTATGAACTTTGATACCTCTCTGAATCTTCTTCCAGCCGCTACCACCATTCACCTCTTGCGATTCTGATAATGTTCAAAGAATCACTTAACACGTACTCTAAGCCCACATGAGTAATGCTCGGTGTGAGAAACAAGAGTAGTATGAGAAGTTCATCAATGAATCACTTCATGTCGGACACCAATTGTTGATTCCAAACTGATGCCAGTTGTAAAATTGATACCAATTGTTGAACCATACCGATACCAATTTGGTGATAGCTGGAAACCTTCACTCACCAGTCCAACATCACTCTTCTGCTTTTATCATGATCCTTAATTGTCATGATATCTATTCTTTGATCAATCACTTCTAGCATAATCAGATTTAATACTCTACCCCTATCTCATTTCACTCCCCCTATCTCTCTGCTCCACCTCAGCTTCTCCCCATATCGGTCATTATTTCTCAAATAACCACACTGTCTCCCCCTTGAACAATCATTATTTTCTCCCCCTTTGTCAACGAACCCAAAGGTCACTCCTTTACAGTCTGTAATAGAGTAGAGAAAACATATAAGCACATTAGGAAAAAACACACACCATACCTCAGGGAGAGGGGGTATGTTCCAAATCTAAAATCTTTTAAGTGCGGGGCGTCGACTGAACTCCCAGAGCCAGTCGATGCCTTTAAAATGCTTCCTTGGGTAAGACCTTTGTCAAAATGTCTGCAACCTTTAGTTATGTAGCCACGTACTCCAACTCCACAATTCATTTCTCAACCTTCTTCTTGATAAAATGATAATTTATCTCAATGTGCTTTGTCCTTGAGTGATGAACTGGATTTTTGCTAAGACTAACATCACTTGAGTTATCACACTGAATTCTGATCAGAGACTTTACTTCAACTCCCATATCATCAAGCCACGACTTCATCCACAATAACTGTGTGCATGATTGAGTGGCCGCAATATACTCAGCTTCCGTGGTGCTCAATGAAATGCAATCTTGCTTCTTGCTTAGCCAAGAAACGCACAATCCACTAAGATAGAAAGAACCTCCTGATGTTGACTTCCTGTCATCCGCTGAACCAGCCCAATATGCATCTGTACATCCCAATAATTCTGACTGAGATTTTCCATTATACATCAATCCGAAGTCCACTATGCCCTTGATATACTGAAGTATTATTTTCACTACAAGCATGTGTCTTTCCTTGGGATTACTCTGATATCTTGCTGCTTGGAATGTGGAGAATACAATATCAGGCATTTTTGCAGTCAAGTATAGCAAAATTCCAATGATTTTCCTGTATTCTATGATATTAACTGCCTTTCCATCCTCATATTTGGACAATTTCATCCGGGTAGCTACCAGAGTCTTCATATCCTTGGAATTTTCCATTCCAAATCTTTTCAAAACCTCCTTGGAATATTTGGATTGTGAAATGAATGTTCCATTCCTTCCTTGTGTCACCTGTAGACCAAGGAAAAATTTTATCTCTCCAATCATTGACATTTCGAACTCACTTTTCATGAATTCGGAAAACTGTCTGCACTGAGCTTTATCTGATCTGCCAAATATTATGTCATTGACATAAACCAAGACCATCATCCTTTGATTACTGTTGTTGTTGAAATAGAGATTGTAATCAACTCCCCCATGCTAAAAACCAAGTTTCTTTAAGTACTGATCAAGCCTTGAGTACGATGATCTTGGTACTTGTTTCAGCCCATACAGTGCCTTCTTCAATCTTCAAACCTTTTTCTCATCTTCATGAATAAGAAACCCATCTGGATGCTCAATATACACCTCTTACTCTAGAACCCCATTCAAAAATGCATATTTGATGTCCATCTAGAACACTTTGAACATCCATTGCACCGCGATGTCTAGGAATAATCTGATTGTCTCCAGCCTTGCAACCGGTGCAAATGTGTCATCAATATCTATTCCCTCGATCTGGGAGTACCCCTTGCACACTAGTCGTGCTTTTTTTCGAATCAATGTGCCATCTTCATTCATCTTGTTGTGATAGACCCATTTAGTGTCGATGACATTCTTATCTGCTAGCCTCGAAACAATCTCCCATGTCTGATTATTCTCAATCTGATCGAGCTCTTCATTCATTGCCTGAATCTAGTTTTCATCTTCAACTTCATTAGAAAAGCATTTTGGCTCAACCTGAGATAGGAAAGATTTATGCTGCAGTGATTTCATTCTCCTAGTCTGAACCGGAGCCAACTGATCACCAATGATATTCTGCCTATCAATTTCAGCTTGACTCCTTGGATTTTGTGTAGATACAGACTTTACTTCCTCTTTCTCATCATCAGTATCTTCTTCTAAATCAACATCAGCCACTTCTGCTTCCCCTGCATTGCTTTCTTCCTCATCACTCTCATTTGGAAATTGTTCACTGCGTTGTTGAATGATATCCTCATTCTCTACTATAGTGACATCACTGATCTTAACTACTTTTCCCAACCTTTTGTTAAAGCATTTATATGCCTTGATTTTTTCTAAGTATCCAAGGAATATCCCCTCATCCCCTCATGATTCATATTTCATATGTTTTTCCTTGTTGAGGACAAAACACTTACTTTCAAATATTTAAAAGTACTTCACTGTTGGCTTCTTTCCATACCACATCTCGTATGGAGTCTTTCCTTACTTCTGACACAACAGAGCCCTGTTAGAAATGTAGACCAATGTTAAAACTGCTTCCTTCCAAAATTTCTCTGGTAGGTATTTTTCAATGAGCATCGTTCTGGCCATGTTGTTGATGATTCGATTTCTCCTTTCAACCACTCCATTCTGTTGGGGAGTTCTTAATGAAGAAACTTGATGCCTTATCCCATGTTTCTCAAGATATTATTCCACCTGACTATTTGTGAATTCCGTACCATTGTTAGTATGAAACTTTAGAATTTTTTGTCCAAGCATCCTTTCACACTCTCTTCGATACTGTTTTAAGCAGTTGAACACATCAGACTTGTGGGCAATAACAAATACCCATTCCATTCTTCTATAGTCATCAATGAAAATAATGTAGTACCTCTTTCCATCTATTACTCTTGGTGTGATAGGCCCAAAAACATCTACATGCACCAATTCGAGAACTCCTGTTGACTTCTTTTATTTTTCCTTATACGTCTTTCTGATGAGCTTCCCTTGTTGGCATGCATCACACGTGTGAGTACAATCACATGATAGCTTGGGTAGGTCTCTTTCTGCATCACACTTTACCAGATCTTCCAGGGATGGTTGACATAGATGACCAAGTCATTTATGCCACAACTTGTTTTCTTCCTCTATGGATAGAAAACACATATATTCTTCTCCACTTACCAGGTATATATTTCCCTTTTTTCTATTTCCCTATAGAACCACTGCCCCGTCTCTTCCTTTGAAGATACACACCTTCTTAGTAAACCTTATAGAATGTCCTGAGTCACATAGTTGACTAATGCTGAGAAAATTGTGACTGAGGCCTTCTACTACTAAGACATCAGCACATCTCATCTCTTTGTCCCCAAACTTGGCCTTTCCTGAGGCAATTATTTTCAGGCCTTCATCGTTTCCAAACTTGACAACTCCTTATTTGTAATATTTTATGCCTGTAATGAGATCCTTATTACCTGTCATGTGAGATGTGCAACCACTATCAAGGATCCACACACCGGAGCGATCTGATGCTTTATGGGCAATTTCTACCACCACTTTCTTCTCATCATTTTTCTTCTTGGTCCATGCTTTTGCCTTCATACTTGAGATGGATTGTGACTTCTGATCTTTCTCAGAGTATGATGGAACTGCTTCATCTTGAAAAGGTGAAAATATATTTTTCATTTTCAACTCACCTGTTGGTTCATTGATCTGCTGCTTGCGAACATTTTGGTTCTTCTTTGGCACATTCTTCTGTATGGTTGAAGTCCAGTACCTAGCCATGTGCCCAAATCCTCCGCACAGAAAATAGTTCCCTTAGAAATATGTTCTAGAGAACCTTTCTCTGTTTGGCTGCCCCCTCTGTTCTTGTGCCCTTCAATATCTCTTGGCTATGGAACACACATACTATGAATGTCCCATTTTTTCACAATAATAACACCTGATATAAGGCTCATTCCTTCATGTTACTTCTGCACTACTAGTTTCCCTTTGGGATCTTTGAATATTCTGATTCTGCCTTGTGCCCAAATCCACCTTCAGTCTCGGAGTGGGTGCTTGTGGTCTGACCTCAACTTTCATAGATTTCTGTTTTCAATCAAGCCCCCCATCAGTCTTAGAATCTGAAAAAGTTGATTCTTCTTTTCTGTTGACCCACTATTCTCCACATTCAGCTTCTCAGTTTTTTGAGTGATCTTCTTTCCTGATGACCCAGTAGGAGTCAAGAGCTTTTCTTGCTTTTCAACATTTTCCCGCAGACTGAAAACTTCTCCTTCAAGTTCTTCAATATGCTTTATTTTTTCTTTAATTGTTCTATTCAAGATATTGATCTCCCTTTTCTGTTCTTTAGTTTTTATTTTATACTCACAAACTGATTCTGAGTCCTCTAGTGTTGATAAATTGAGTTTCTCGATTTCTTCCATCAACTCAGACTTCTCTTCTTCCTGCTACTGCATATAGAGTTTGGCGTCATGAAAAACTTTGTTGGCTTTCTTTGTTTTGGCAGTCTAAACATCTATCTTTACAAGATCAGCCTCTAACTCTGCTTCCATATCAACTCTTCCCTCAACTTATTATTCTTCTTCATCATCTTCAGTTTCATTCTTATTCTGAGAACTACCGACAACTGCCACCATAGCATTTTCTCCTCGGTCTTTGTAGTTCTCTATCTCTTCAACCTCCTCAACCTCAGACTCATCTAAACTATCATATTCTTTTGAAAGAAGGTTATTTTTCTTAAATAAATTTCTCTTGAACTGTTTCTTTCCTTTCCCATAGGCTAAAGACTTCTTCTTGGGAATTTTTATTTCATCGACATCATCATCCTCTTGGAACTTTTTGGGGCACCATGCTGCAAGATGTCCAACCTTTCCACACCGAAAACAAGCAAGTGGAAGTTTTCCTTTAAACTTTACTTTTCCTCTTTGAAGGTATGAGGAGAGGAATGACATCACTTCATCTGTCTCTTCTTATTCTTGAGAGTCTTCAACGGTGAGATTTTTCTTGGCCTTGAATGCCACCTCTTTGGATTTACCCTTTTCCACAGCATCATTATCATCATTTCTCATTTCATATGCAACAAGGGTGCTATGTAGGTTGTCCAATGTCAGCTCTTTCAGGTCATTATCTTCCAAAACCAAAACTTTTGGATTGAACCGAGGTGGAAGTTTCATCAAGATGTGCTTCACAATTTTAATGTCTTCAATAACTTCTACAAGACCTCGCATATCTTCCACTACAACATTTACCCTATCAAATAATGCATCAATATACTCATTCGGGTTTAGTCTCAGATCTTCATACTTGTTCCACAACACTTGCAGCTTTTCCTCTCTGACCTTTTTATCCCCTTCATATATATTCAATAACTTTTCCCACATGGCATGTGACATTTTTCAAGACATCACCTTTGTATATATAGGATTGGATAGGGCTCCCCTGAGGCATTTATTTCTTTGGAATTAACATCCAACTCTCTATGCTCAGCTTCTTATAATGCACCACTATTAATATCTACTGTTATAACATGCATTGCTACTGTGAACACATCTATTCCTAATGATCGGAAGTAGTGTTGCATCCGATTCTTCCATACCTGGAAATTTTTCCCATCAAAGATCGGAATCCCTTTATGATTAGTGACCTCCATTTGAGAGAGAAACACCGATATTAACCTTTCACTCTGATACCAATTGTTAGGTCCATCAGGCTAGATACCCTGAGGGGGGGGGGGTGAATCAGGGTATGACAGATAAAAACGACTGCCCCTTGATGATCTTATTTTGCTGTTAGACAAAACCCCCTTCTATCTCCTTCCCGATGCAGAGTATGAATAATCCTTATAGCATGCACATGACACAACGATTTTTACTCGGTTCACCCTCACTGGGCTACGTTCAAGGAGCATACACCGACAGTGTGACGATGTACCAATTCCACTATAAGCGCACTGCAATTTACAAGTTCGAAGCAGACTCACTATCCCTCCTGATTTACAACCACTCAAAATTTGAGAACTCACTGCTCTCTCAACTGAAGTAATCTCACTACTTCTTCAGAAGATCCACTCACAGTTTATAGGCCTGTAGGCCTCTTCATTTGAATGAAATAATGCATCCTCGACTGTTGATAGATTATCTATTGAAGTTAAAAGTTCATCCACTAATAAATACCCCCTTTACCCCTGAACACTGGGCAATTCCTTTGGAAACACCTTCGCAAAGCACCCTACTTCGTGAGGCTCCCAATTTTTCAAAGCTAAAACAAGACTTTGCGAATCCCCTGCCTTTTCTTGAATCACTCTCGTGAATCTCAAGCCTTTGTAATGCTTAGGACATCACGAAGCTCCTGCCTCTTCGTGAAGCACACTCTCTTGAGCACAAAGCCTTGCGAAGCGTACTGCCTTTTTTGGATCTAGATTAGTCACCACGAAGTACCTCTATTTCGCACAGAACACTATCTTCGCGAACCACCTTTGCTAACCGAGAGAAAAATATTTTCTTCGAAAACTCTCTACTTCTCTTAAGGGAGTCGACCTCTATTTATAGGCGATTCCACCGACCCTCGATCCTTGCGCATGAAGTTAGCGCCACGTCATCGTTAATCACGAAGCTCCAAAATTTCCGCCGGAATTCTCTCAAAATCGTGAAGAACCGCGGAAATTTTCCAATCATAGATCTCTCCGTAATCGCAGAGCATAACCATTAACATTCCTTCATGCCTTTGCCGTGAAGCTCCCTCACAAAGCCCTTCACCGCCGCGATGCCCTTCAACTCTGCCGTTCGCGAAGCTTTGACTTAATTACGAAGAATCACTGCCATCATTCTTTTGGTCTTTGTTAATTCCAAACCATGAATCCTCTCATTGAGAAATTCATGCCTTTTCCATATTAAAATATGATCTTCATGGAAATCCTATTTTCACGATTCTCACCAACCTCCAAATTTTGGACCCCAAAAAGTTGGCAAACGCTGGAAAACAACGCCACCTTGTACTACTCTTTTTGTACCACCTCTAGATCGTCCATTCCTTTGTCATAGTTCTTTGTCTACATTGAATGTCAACAATATCTCTGGAACTCAACAATTCACCATTGAAACCTACTTTTTCAACAAACACAATCAGCCCAAAAATGCTTCAATGTTACCTTGATGGAATTTTTCCCAACAGAGAGCGATAATCATGAGTCTTCAAAGATTTTAGCTTCAAATATTTTATGTTGACCCGTCTAGATATGTTGCTTGAATAGCCATCAGGAACTCTAATAGTCTCTAATACTTCTAGAAATTGTTTTTTTCCATAGGTTTCATCACATAAGAAGCACATGGAACTTTCCATTTATTTTCACTGATACACACATGATGCAATTCTGGTCTGATTCCCCAATCCACCAAGTCACGTCGAGATAGTAAATATTCTTTTGTATATCCCTTAAATTTTAGAAGTATCGAAAGAAACATTTAACATATATTATTTTCAATGTGCATTATGTATAAGAAATGACATAACAAATTGGTTGACCAATAAGTCAAATAAAAAAATATACTCCTATTACTCTAATTGTAACAGTTTTCAGTGGAAACATTCTTTCTCTTTCCAGATTTCATTCAACCCTTCCCAAATGAAAAAATGAAATCTTTCAATTCTTTAAGAACATCAATTACAGACATACGTTGAGGTGGGTCTCTATGGTATTATCAAATCTTGGAGTATTATTTCTATATGGATGGTCCATTTAAAATAATCGACGATGTCCCATAAAAGTGAAACTACATCGATATTTTAGTCTTTTGGATCGTGTATTCTTCATACAAACAGGACATGACAATTTTCCCTTCATGATCCATCCAGACATCATTTCATAAGCCGGAAAATCATTGATCATCCACATAAGAGCAACACGCATCTGAAGTATGTCTTTCTAATATGCATCATATGTGCGCACAACCACATCCTAAAGAAGTTTCAACTCTTTTATTAAAGGTTTTATGTATACGTCAATATCAATGTCAAGATCAGAAGGTCCAGATATTAGTATACTCATGAAAGTGAAAGGTTTTTCATGCACAACCATGGGGGAAGATTATAAATGTGTATAAAAACTGGCCATTTTCTGTGCGAAGTATGCATATTCCCAAACGGATTAAAACCATCGCATGAAAGACCCAAACTCACATTACGCACGTCAGCTGCAAAATCAAAATATTGAGCATCAAATCTCTACCATGAAAATCCATCTACAGGGTGAACCAAATCATCATTAGTCTTATTTCTCTCAGTATCATGCTATCTCATTCTTATTGATATTTCATCATACATAAAAGGATTCTAGAGTATGGGGATTAATTGAAAGTTCCACATTACTTTCTGTGGCATGTGGGATGGTGTTCCATCAGATTTTGACTTCTAGCGAGATGTGCTACATTTTATACAATCATTTCGTTCAGTGGTTTCCTCCCAGAATAAACTGAAATCTTTTGGGAAAGCATGAATTTTGTTTATTAAAAATCCATGTTCCTCAACTAAATTCCATGCCATATAGTGGTTTGAGGGAATATCTGCATTATTTGGAAGTAAATACTTCAAGAAGGTAAGAATGTAATAGATTACTGTATATGAAATCCCATACATAGTTTTCCGATGAAACAATCAGATTAAATTTTTTAGCTTTTTCATTTTATCGTATTGTCAATATACTGGAGTCGTGGTAGCATCATTCAATTTTTTCACCCTGAAAACATCATCATTTTCATTAGACGTGTCATGTGTGCTCATATCGAAGTCTTCTTGGGTCAGAATCCTTTCTTTTTTATGATGATGAATAAACAGAAACCAATCATATAACAAATTATCTACTCCAGTCCTCTCATTTGGATCATCAGCAATTTGGGATTTTATTTTCTCCCCATTGTGATACCACACATATTATTTTTCTTGAAAACCATATTTGGTAATGTGGTAGATGACTTCTTCCTGGCTCAACCAAGGTCAGCCAACAAAAATGGAACATGGGAAGTGTATGCGACCACTATCTAAAGCATTGTGAAAGGAAAAATCTAAAAAGATCTCCAAATTGTTTTTAAAATCGCTTGATATCCGATCAGTTTCATACATCCAACTTCTATCCATTCTGTAAAAAAATAATTGTTATAAGTCATTTCGTCAAAAGCAATTCAATAAGATTTATGTTTCATCAAAAATATATATATGTAAATTAGAATTGTTCACTTTATATGAAACCATAACTAACACACTACTCTATATGATAATCATAATATAAAAGACAAAAAAAATACTATAATTATAACAAAATATATTTGAAGAATTATACATGAGTGTACAAGATCATGTACACTTGTGGAGGAGAATTATTCAGGAATTGAATAAATTTTAGATCGAATAAATTTTATATTTTAGTAGATAATTTGAGTGGTCACATACATTTCCCAAGAGGGAGGGAGTGTCCAGGGGGGTGCAGGGTGTCCAGGGGGTTACGGGGCCGTCCAGGGGGGTCGGAGGTGTCCAGGGGGTGGGTGGCTGTCTAGGGGGGTCAGGGTGTCGAGGTGGGTGGGCTGTCCACGAGGTTGGTCAAGCTGTCCAGGGGGGTAGGAGGAGTCCAGGGGGGGGCGGGCTGTCCAAGGGGGTGGGAGGGGTTTCCAGGGGGTGGGAGGGGTTTTCTAGGGGGTACAAGGTGTCCAGGGGGGTGGGCGGGATGCGCATGGGGGTGGCGGGGCTATCCAAGGGGGTATGGGGTGTCTAGGGGGGTGGGCGGGCTATCTAGGGGGGTGGGTGGGCTGCCCACGGGGGGTGGTTGAGCTGTCGACGGGGGTGAAAGGGCTATCTAGTGGGGTCATGGGTGTCAAGGTGGTGGGGTTAGGGGGGAATTATAGAGGGTGGGGGTGTCCGGGGGGATGGGGGTGCCCGGGTGGTGGTGGGCGGGTGTCCGGAGGGGGGGTTTCCACAAGGGTGGGGTGGGTGTCCAGGGGGCGGGCATGCTATCCACGAGGGTGGTGGGGCTGTCTAGGGGGGTCGGGGTGTTCAGGGTCGTGGGGGGTCTTCCCAGGGTGTGTGGGGTATCTAGGGGGTATGAGGTGTCCAGGGGGTGGGTGGGCTTTCTAGGGGGTGGCGGGGGCGACAAGGATTTCCAGGGGGTACGGGGTGTCCAGGGGGGTGGGCGGGTTGTCCACGGGGGTGGGGGGCTGTCCGCGGGGGGAGGGGGTGTCCAGGGGTGGGTGGGGCTGTCTAGGGGGGTATGAGGCGGGTGGGAAAGCTTTCCATGGGGGTGGAGGGGCTATCCAGGGGAGTACGGGGTGTCCAGGGGGGTACGGGGTGTCCAGGGGGGTGGCCGGGCTGGCAGTCCACAGGGGTGGCAGGGCTGTCCAGGGGGTGGGCGGGCCGTCCATGAGGGTGGAAGGGCTGTCCAGGGGGGTCGAGGGTCCATGGGGTGGGGCAGAGGGGGGGGGGGGCTGTCCAGGGGGTACGGGGTGTCCAAGACTGCCCACCCCACCCCCTTGGACAGCCCACACCCCCCACCTGGACAACCCACCCCCACTATACAAAAAACATAAAACAAACACTTTACCCCTACACTAAACAAACCCCACTAAACAGACCATTTTCGATGTATGAAGTGTAGAACAAAAAAACATAAAACAAACAAAGGGTTCAGTACTACAACATAAATAACTCTAATTTAATCGAAATCAAAACATCAAACATAAAATAAAAAGAGGAAGAACACTAAAAATAAGATAAAAATTACTAATTTGAAGTGTAGAAATTAAAATTTGTTTGACTGAAGAAGGATCTTCAGCTGGAAGGTATTTCAAATGTAACACCCCAAGATTTTATGAGAAATGTTATTTTTAATTTCTTTGATGTCTTTTGTCGTATGATTCACCAATATTAGCTTGCGCTATATGCAACACCGTATTAGCTTGTAGTATACACAACACTATTCTTGGCTTATGATGCACACAATTTCAAGTTCTTTCGAATGAAATTAATTTTACACAACACCAATTATAGACTTTGATCAATGTATAACTGAACTATATTTTGAGTATGTTTTATGCAACACCAAAAGAATCTTTCCCTACATGAAACCCTTACTAGGATTGCATTACACGCAATCGAGACCTTTCTCGATAGCGTGTGTTGTATGCAATATCAAGTTTCAATAAACAACGATATGTTATTAAAATATTATATAAACTCGGTATTTTGAATAGTAATACCCACTTTTTGAAATTTTATAAATTTTATCTTTAAAAATGGACTTCATTGTTGAATTCTGAATATCAAAATTAGCCTAGGGTGAAATTTTGGTATTTTTCTAAAAACTTTCAATTTTTGATGAATAGTGAAAACACTGAGTTATTGGTTAAAAATGACTTTTTATTTAAATAATCATTTATTTTATTTAAATTTATTTTAGGTCAAAATAGATGCAAAATACTTATATAAGTTCAGTGTAATTCATTGAAGTAATTTTATAATAAATTTAGATATATAAAAATTTTATTGAACTTCACCATCTTTTACCCACCTCCTAGGAGCATTTGAAATTGTACATAAAACTTAATTTTACTACTTCTGTGAGTTGAATTTCAAAAATACAAGAGACACGGTTAATATCAAGGAGTAATATGTGGTTCAATAAAAAAAATTGGTGAATAGTAACTTTTTACTTTTATTTACCAAGGTTAAAAGTATATAGGGTAGTTAAGGGTAAAAATGATATTATTATTACTCTAAAACATGTCCTAATTCTATTGGATAAGTTTATTTTGACCAAAAAAAACCTTAGGAATAAAATAATACCCTTTAGGTCCACTTGGATTAGATTAGGACATTTATTATTATTTTATTTAAAGAAGAGTTAAAAGAGTTAAAATCAAAGTTTAATAACTAAAACATTTTTAATATAGGGTTATACATAAGATAAATTAGACTATAAATATTAATTAGAAATATAAAAAGATTTATTACATAATGGTATTTTATTTATAATTTTTAGACATTAAATAATTTAATTTATTTATGACACAAAGATGATGCAGTAATTACCTTATTAATGAAATATTAAGATAATTGATGTTATAAATACCCAAATAAATGTAATTTGAGACTTTTTATAAATTCCACTAATTTTTTAGGTTAATATGACATGTTATTGTTGATTAAATTAACTTTTTTTA
This sequence comes from Viscum album, assembly GCA_963277665.1. Taxonomy (NCBI): domain Eukaryota; kingdom Viridiplantae; phylum Streptophyta; class Magnoliopsida; order Santalales; family Viscaceae; genus Viscum; species Viscum album. The sequence continues at coordinate 1,861,166,263 of OY728158.1, forward strand.
ACTAATCATGTTCTTATGATTTTCACAAAAATCAATTACCAAAGAGTGTCAAAATTAATAAAAAATAGCTTTTAAAACAAATATTATATTATTAATTGTTATTATATTCCTTAAAATCTAAGGTTTGGACTAATTACTTAGATAAGGTTATAGATATCAATAATGAACCACTTGGGGTTCATTTTTCTTGTTATAGTATGTTTATTAACCATATAGTGTAAAAAACAAGAAGACACGGTAAAAGTTAAATTATCTAACTTAGAGTTAAATCTAAATGATAAGGGTAAAATAGTAACCTAAACTTGTCTAAAACCTATTGGTTGAGATTATTTATACCCATAACCACTTTATATTCGAAATAAATCAATTTGGAGCTAATATAAACCAAATATAACTTTATTATAAAATAATATTTTATGTTTTTCCAAAGGTGCCCCTCTCCTCCCTTATAAATGGGCACCTCCTCCCTCTCCTATTCACAACACTTTGAGCCTTCAAGCTAGGCCAACCCCTGAAAATTTCTCTCCTCCAGTAACCTAGGAACATTATGGAGGTTCTGGTCTTCTCAAAAGACCAACTCTAGTTCCTTAAGAGGAAGCTTAAAGGAGGAGTGTTGAAGAAGAGGTAATCTCTTCTACTGATTCTTTCAAGTTTCTTTCTTCTTCAACTTCTTCTTCTTTAGTTGTTTAATTATAAAGTAATAACATCAGTATCACTAATATAATGATATTTTATCATAAATATGAAATAGCCACATTTCACCTTCTATCCATCATACGAAAAATGAAATCACCCGCGCGTGCGTACGTACGAAATACCGTCTCTACGTCGTGATGTAATATGTTTTTCCACCACCACCTTACTTGGATGGGTATAATGGTGTATAGAATAAATATATATAGTTATTATAACATAATACTGATTCTGAGATATTATATCATCTAATACAATTCAATTCAATAATTATGGGAACGATATCATCGCTCGTGCGTACGTACGGATTACAGTCTCCATGACGCGATGAGATTCATTCTCCATGTTAACCATTCAAGAATGATTATAAAGTATATATAATGAATAATAATGAAATATATTACATGATAAAACTAATGGATTTATGTATATATATATATATATATATATATATGAAATCTACT